>JAQMCX010000003.1:15708068-15800190 GCA_029814765.1 Acanthurus leucopareius | reverse complement strand
TTAATCTCAATTAATCACATATCAATATTTGACACGAGAAGCAACATTTTTTGTCATTTTGTTGTCTGTGCTAGCTGAAACGTGTTTGGCATTGAGGTGGTAGCGGAGGTTGGAACAGCTCCAGATAGGCAAATTCTTTTTTGGACAATTTGTGCACACATCCAGATTTCCACCCGGTAGTTGTTTTCCCACACCAAACCTTTTTTTAAATATATAAATATATTTTATAGACACGCAGCAAATGATCAAAGCCGGAATCGAACTCCCGTGGAGGACGAAGCTTCCGCACATAGGACGCCCGCCCTACCGACTAAGCTACTCCGGGAACTCGTGCAAAGGAAAACGTTCCGCGCTGTTTGCGGTGCAAAAATAAATTGTGATTAAATGGGTTATTTTTTTTTTTTTTGTTGCGTTATTTTTTCTGTAATTAATTAATCGTAATTAACACGGTAAAGTCCCAGTCCTAGTTTTAAGTTTATGAATAGTTATTTTCTTGATGAACCAGGAAACTTTTAAGAACCAGTCTTCTAAACATTAATGTGGCATTTGAAATGTTAACATATTAATCCAACCATTTCTCAAGTGCAATTTAAGAAATTAAAGTAAAGCAACTATTTTATTTTGTCAGAGTCTGTAATTTTACCTCTTTTCAAATCACAACAAACCACAAATCTGTGGATTTATTCTCTGCCTTTGCTTATCTCATACTGCATCCAGCCTTTTAGAATAATGATTTGTTGTAAACTAAATTCCAAATAAACACTTTCCTCCCTTGTTCAAAAAAAAAGAAAGCCAAGAAATAAAAAACATGCAGTTGTCTCCTATAAAAAAAAAAAAATATCACACAACCCTCGTATAATTTCAAGACAAATGAGCATCTCATGATCTCATAAAACCTTAATCCATTTCAACTTGCTGCTTTATGTAAATGGAGGTTTCCACACACACAGAGTTAAATACTGCAGGGAGTGAAGAGTAAATCTGAGACCTGAGGTGAGTGAGTAAAGACTTTGTCAGCAAAGTCAATAGGCCTGAAAAACTAAAGCTAATATTTCAGCCTCATTCAGGAAATGAAATGTTTTGCAACAGCAGGAAGACAGAGCCAGAACAAGGAGAACATGTGTGAGAAAAATCAGCTGAAAAAGTCTTGGACAGGATAGGTTTTATTTAAAATGTGTGAAGAGAGCTGAGAATAAAATGGGCTACATATATTAGTATAAATCCAAACCAGTTAAATTACAGTGCTTCAATCAATAACTCCCTAAAAAGAGGATCATTTTGCAAAGTAGACGTTAGTGTTTTAAAGCAAAGATTTCCAACCATAGGAATTTCTGCATTTGCCAGTGGGTTAGTGGAAAGACTAAGAGTAGTTCAACTGATTTGAAAAAGTAGTATTTAAGACCAAATATAGTAAATATATACAGAAAAAATGCAATAAAACTACCAGCAAGTGAGCAAAGATGTTGAAATAGTCAGCTAAAAATAATGGCTAAATGGCAAAAACAGCCAAAAGCAGTGAAATAAATTGTTAAAACAGCACAAATTATAGCCAAAAGGTCATATTAGCTAAAAGCAATAAGATTAAATGTTTGTAATGAATAGCCAAAAGTAAATAAATGATTAGAAAAAGCTAAATGTATAGAATATATTACTTAAATAAACAAAAACATTTAGTCTATGACCCCAATAGATACCTAAAAGTAATGCATCAAGACGTAGCCCAGTATCTGCCACTACAAGTGGTAGTTATGCAAATGCAAAAAAAACCTGGTGTTTACACTGACAGTTTAACTGTAAGATACAAACACTGTAAAAAATATCACTTTAACATCACTGACAATTACATAAATGATAAAATACTGATGTGATTAAACTTAAATGAACACATCTGGAAGATGATGGGTGGTGACGATAAAAAGGCATTTGAGTTCATCTGATAGGGTTGAGGGGTACAGCTGACAAAAAGGTCAGGAACTGTAACAGCATCTGTGTGTGTGTGAGAGAGAGATGGAGATGGCTTGCATGTGTGTTTATAAGTGCATTATAGAGTATGTGCATGCACAACATAGAGCCAAAGTATTTATGAGCTTTGAAAGAGAAGTAGTTTTTGCTTGGCTTCCGTTGGATGGCCCTATTAGCTGCTCTCTGTGTTTATATCTCTCCTCACTCAGATTTATACATGTGCTTCCTGCTCCCACCCTTGCACTCCCAGACGTCCTAACTCCATCCAAACCCCAACCCCCACCTCCACCCCCACTCACCCATCACCAGCTCCATCCAAAGATGATGACAGTCAGGAACTTTGCGATAATTCATCACCAAGGGGAGGAGACCAGGGAGTCTAGTTTACCCATTTACACCGAGGAATTTTTTTCTCATGAGAGATTATTTGGGATAAAGCGTTTTCGTTGATAGCATAGTTGGCACTGGCCTTAATGCCATATTGTGAATCCTGGGGTAACTATGAGAGCAGATCTGGGTTGAGAGGAGTAAAATTTGGCAAAGTGAGATGCCTTTGTTTGCCTCATCAGCAACAGATGTGCAGTTGGATTAGAAAAGGACACAGGACTGCTGTTCAATGTACTACAGATGTACACATGTCATTGAATCAGTATGTGGCCCTGAGGGAGCAAGGGCAGACCAAAAACAAATAGTACAGAAACTTCCCTAAAATCACCATACAGTGAGACAGCCTTCACAAGGCTCTTAAAACTGCTGAATATCTCAATTATAACTTGACCTATTGATTCTCCATGTATTTCAGGTTAAAATAAAAATATAAATGTCACAAGAGTTAAAAGAAAAAGCCCCACAAAAGCTGAATTAGGTCAACTGAATATTTAGTAAGTTTAGTAAGTAATAAGTTGTGGTTTAAGAGATAATGAAGTAGGTGTACACATTATGCAAAAAACTAAATAAACAAATAATCACATTTCAATTATTTTGATAGATGTTGTGATTGCCAAATGATTTTAGGGTAAATGCAAATTTTTACATTTTTTTCAACAAAACAAATGAAGGATGATGTTGGTTTGATTTTGCTGAGATCTGTTCTAAACAGGTCTACATAATTTTAATTTACTGTTCAGCCCTAATTAAAAATATGCATTTATTCATGTTTGATGTCAGCAGTCTTCCTATTTAATAGCTTTGTCGCCCCATTACGACCAAATGTCCAGGTGTGAAATGCATGAAAGTATTACAGGAAGTTATATCATGAATCCTTTGTGCATGTGTGTCTTTGCGCTTATGCCTGTGATACAGGGACCCTTTTATGAAACATCGCTCTGTAGGGCTACTAAGAAACTTCACAGTGTCCCTTTAAATTCAGTAATTGCATCATTGCACTGGCTGTTGCTGATTCAAAGGTTTTCCATAAAGTCTGGAATCAGAGGCAAACTGCTAATTAAGTGGGACTTCAAACTAATCCACCACTTCATCAGGTTTTCCAGTGAAAAGTTTGACGACTTTAACTCTTGACAACAAGTACGTGAAGAAAAAGCAAGTGCATCAAGGAAAAAAAAACATCTCTATGACTGACATCTTATACACAACTAGAAATATACACATTGCTGATCTCATTCATTACCAAATATTTTCTGGCTTTAAAACACTGTTTGAGCAAAAAGTTTGAGTGCTGCCTCCAGAGTGGGAGTCCCCTGTGACAAATGGTCACTTATCAGAAACAGAGCGGCCTGTATTGGATCTGCTCTGTGCTGGAGGGGGTGGAGCTTCGCCTCCACCAGAGTTAAGTGGTAACTCTGGGGGGAAAAAAAAAAAAAACATTTCTACAGTAAAGTTAAAGCTGTATCCATGTACTGAAAAGCCTCACCTTTGATTTTTGTAACATCTATCACAAAAAATTAAATATAAAATTTGAAAGCTGGTTGGTTCAAACTACTTTAACAGACAAAATTTATCTCTCAGCTACTGTGAAACTCCTTGTGCATGAGTCTGTAAGAGGTGGGGGAAGGGTTGCTCATTGAGTAAGAAGCTGCTGAAACAGTGTACAGTTGTTAAAGTGATTTGGAAGTGCTTATTTGCCTTAATGATTTCCTATGTCTGTCCAAAGTCTTATCCATCTGCAAAAATATACAAACAAATACACAGACCTCTCGACCCACCCTTCATCTCAGTCAGATCAACAGATTAACCCCTTTTCCTCCCAGCAATCGTTTACACACATGCCCACATGCCCACACACAGCATGTAAACACCCACATAGACACAACCTCATGCACACATACACACCCTGCAAAACCCCCGGAGACCCGCAGCTCGAGTAAAGACAGCGAGTCTGCACACACAAACACACTCCCTCAGTCTGTGTGCAACACTGAAATGGTTTCCACTTGCCACGTAAACCTCTTCTCCTCTCCAGCTGCTTTTCACATGCACTACACCCCTGAGCGCTCCATTTCTTTTCCTCTCCTACTCAACTTCTAACTATCTTATGCTCATCTTACTCTCTCTCAGAATACAGATTATCACTAAGACTTTAAACTTGATGTGAATCTCTTGAACCTGAACAAGAACGCAGCAGTGGATCCTAAAACTCTTTTTGTTTGCTTGAAAACTCTGATTGTTTTCTATTTCCCGTGTTACGGTTTCCTTAGTCTTTCTTTCCCATGGATCAATAAATTATAATGCATTTTATCACTACAGTCAAATGATGTCTTATTTTGGGTTTAGTTGTAACAGCAGTTCCCGTTATCTGACCATGAAAATACTGACGAGCCCACTATCGGCACTGAATACTATGTTAAACTTCATACAGATAGATGCTTTTCTGATGCTGAATCAATGACATGGACTTCAACCTCATCCTGTGGGGCTCTTAAAGTGGAAGTTTGAGGACAATAAAATGAATTATGGGCTAAAGTCATACTAAAAACATGAGAGGTGAAATTCCTAAATGTCCCACTGGACTCCCACACCTATATCCTTCCATTAACAAAGAGAAGTTGCTAAGTAATGTTAATATAGACTACTGGTTTTGCAGAATAGTGTATGGCTAGTCAAAACCGTGCATATTTAGCCATGTTTTTAACCTGGTGCAGTAATAAAGCTTTAGCAATGCATCTACAACATATATGTAGCCTGGGGCACTGTGGTTGTTGTTGTTGACAAGTTGCAGTTGTCATGCATGACTTTTAAACTGACTTTTAAAACTGTGCAGTGTGAGGCGCTAAAGCAGCCATGTAGCAAAGCAGCAAAGAGCAAGAGACAAACGGAAATATGGCCGTACTTCCAAATGCCCGGCTACAATCAGCAGTGTAGAAACTCTACTAGAGCAGAGAGACTTGTTTGAACAGTCATTTTCTACATTATGCTATGCTTTAGTAACACATTTTAAGGTATTTTGAGGTAAAGAAACTCCTGTTACCCTCGCAAACAAATAAGTTGTGTTGTTACTACAGTTAAACAGCATCTACAGCTCAGACAAGCTTGTTTAGGGTTTAGTCCAATCAGATTGTGGCTCATTTGTAAACAGCCTCTCAGAGCCAAGGAAGGACTCTACTACATGCCTAACCCTAGACTGGTCCCGCCTGCATTAGTTAACCCTTAACTGGTTGTATTTGAGACATTTTAGACAACAATTGATCGATAGTGAATGAGAACACAAAATGATTCGTCTCCCACAATTAATTAACTTGTCCACTACCACCTAAGATGCATCGGTCCCAAATGCACTATTGAAGACAATGCAAAATTAATGAGTATGGCAAAGAAATACAGCAGTTATGATGGTGGGAAGAGTAATAAAGACTAAGATGCCTGTGAGACCCACAGTTGGACTCACAGTGAACGATCTGTGAGTTTGTAGGTAAACTGAGGTCCTAGTCAAACCTCTGACCGCTAGCAGTTTTGTGGTGAAAAGCTACATTCTCCTGTTTAGGGCAGGGGCTCAGTAAACTCTTATGGGAAACCTTCACCATGTAATTATGGAAACCATAAGCTGCAGCTACAGCACAAATATCACCACAGACTCACTGCACTTTATCTGCTGTCCAGCTTTAGAAGAGACAGATCAATCTTTCAGCTGCATTAACCACTAATGTCAAGCACGGGGACAGCAGTGAAGGTTCAGAGATCAAGTATGGAGGGCCTGTACAGTATGTGCTCCATGTCCATTGTGAATAGTAAATCATTATGAGCACCATACGTAAAACTTGCTATTATTGTTTTTATGGGTAGACTTGATCCCATTGCATGATTTATTGTATGCATAAAAGTATGTACATCTTACTACATAGGTGATAACAGATTTAATATCAAACCAAACCATTTAGATGAAAAAAGATGAAATGACGGGCACTTTATGACAAACTTTCCAGGCAGCAGATATGAATTCGGCTGAAAACCAATCTAATATCTTGCACAGACTGAATATGTACTACTTGACATGCACACACACACACACACAGACACACACACACACACACACAGCTGAAATAAGACAATTTTTCCATTTCGCTATGAAGCTGGAATCCCCTGTTACGTAAAGCCTCAATACCATAGCACACATAATGAAATTAGGTTAGGGTCTTATTTCGTTTGGTGGCAACTCCGGCACAGCTTTTCGTTAAAGTGGATCACTCACAGAAAATTCACTTACAGGTCATTTACGAGAACGTCTTTGCCCAACTATGTCATACATAACTGTGGCAGATTGCAGGAAGGAAGGCAAAAGCAACTTCGCATCTGATTGCAGGATTATCATGTGATTTAGTCATGCATGTGGTTATTCTGAGACTGCATGCACACACAAATGCACAACACTTGCACAGCTGTTCACTAAACCCCTCTTATACTTTTTTTTTGCTGCCTCCTACGCCCGTTTCCCCATGCTCAGCTGAGTCATTCAGTCTTTCTGTCTTCCTTGCCCTCTCTCTCACACATACACACAACTATGGCAGAGCAAATACAGAGCCTGAAGGCACAAACAGGTGGTCTCTCCCACCTAACACTGTTTCCTTAAGTATTTAAACATGAAAGAGAAGTGTTAGGTCAGGATGTGCGTTTGAAGAATGTGCTCTTAAAAGACTAATCCACAGATTTTTCATTGCACTCACAATAGTAAAACAAAAATGATCACAATTTTATGCAGCAGAACCAGCGATATGTTGTTGCAAACTAGAGTGCAGCTAATTTTTTTTCAATACTTGATTACTTTTACATGATTTATCCCTCAACCATTGAGCAAGAAAACTATCAAAACACAATTCTTGGTTTTTAGAGCCCTTGATGATGTCTTAAGCTGTTTGTTTTGTACAAGTAATACTCTAAAACTAAAATATATTCCATTTGATGTCATATGTGATAAGAAAAGCACTAAATCTTCTCAACTCAGAAGCTGAAACTGGAGAATATTTGGCATTTTTGCCTGTAAAATAACAGAAACCATTAATCGATAATCTTAATAGTTGCTTTGACTTTAGGAAATTTATTAGATTTCACGCAGCTCCCTCTGCAGACACAACAGTTTTCACATGTGCAGTAGCAATCCCAAAGACCTGTAAGCAGACTTTAATGTGTAAATGGGGTTCCCCTTTACATTTCAAGCAGTTTTGTACAAATATATAGATATATATATATTTTTTAAAAGGTTACAACTTATATATTAAAGAGATCTTAACTCACAGTATCATTCAGGAAACAGTAAATACAATGCAGACCATACAGGCTCAACTGACCACAATAAAAAGATCTGACTCTTACCTGATTTGCGTTTGCCAGAGCCTCCACAGTCTCTGGAAAGAAAGCAACAGCAGAGAAGCATTGTCACTTTGTGTGCACAAGACAGATCAGAGCATTTATACAACTTGATCAATCCAGTGGCTGGTCACAGCTGATCCTCTGCCTGGGACCGTCCAAATGCAGTTGGCACACAAGTACCAGCCAAACCCTCATTGAGAATGCATGCAGAACTTGACCCACTGCCCGAGGGAGGGAGACAGGGTGGGATACAGCATACTGTACACTGCATATAAGTGTGTCAAGGACAGTAAGAAAATAAACCAGATAGTTTTGCCAATATATTCCAATGCCTTTTTGTGAGTGTTCAAATGGTAGATGTGGTGTATCAGAGGGGGACGCAGCTGCTTCCGTACAACAGAACAGCATTTATTTACTCGACAACAGTATCATATCCCCTTGATAAGTTCCATTCATGTTTAGATGTGAAAGCGTCTTTCTGTTCCAAAGTCTGAACTGTAACAAAACACTGAAAGGATGAGAATTAGTGTCAATGAACCCTCTCTGTGCTTTCACACTCATCAGGGTCACAGAGCAGTTATTCGCCGTTGACTGTGTGCACATCTACTGTACTCACACGTGTGTGCGTGTGTACGTGTGTGTATGTGTGTGTGTGTTTAGTTTCATTTTATTTAGATTGAAACTGACCATTTGCATGACTGTAAACTCAACATTGTTGTAAAATCTGTTCAGCCAAGGACAAATATGTTGTCAATATGTTATTATTTTAGTTTGACAGATATTAGTCATTTAGAGACCAAAAAACACTAAGTAATGCTGTAATTAACACAGGATCCGTTAAAATTAATTTAAGTTATGTCAGTTCAACTGGAATGCTCATGTTTAATTTACTGTAATGCAGGTTCATAGATGATGAGGCTTCACATGATTACTTAATCAAATTTGATGAGATGATGCAAAGGAAATGCATAAACATTTCAAAACAGACCAACATTAGTGAAAACTGTGTCTGTAAGTGCACGTATGGCTTGTAGATTGTTGTGCATTTTAAGGACCTGAAGGCTGGCTGCATGTCCTTGTTTAGTAAACTGAGCTGCAGAAAGAGCTCACTGAGGAGAAGCTGAGGTTTGATGCAGATGGAAGAAGACACCTGGCTCTCTAGAAAGGCCAGCAGCAGGACCAGACCCATGGCCAGTTATAAAGAGGAGTGCGTGTTTGTATAAACTGTGTCCAACATTTGGATACAAGGTTACAGTTTGATCATCAACTTCCTGTGTTTCATTTATTCCAGTTAAAAAGAAGAGTATCTTTTTAACTATTTTGTATTTTCTGAGGAAGAATATTTAAGTCTGTAGAACAAAAAGGCTGTTTCAAATTTACAGGACAACAACAATTTAAAATGACATTGAAAACTATAAAGTGTCTGGCAAGCACCATAAAAGGATTACCCAAGCTCAAGCTAAGTATTGCTTAATCAAAACATTTTTTCACCCAGAGCTGTATTCCTCTGTTACTTTAGATAAAGTCATTTTTGGCCCAAGTTTTCTCTGTTTCCAGATGCATGAACAAATACGAGTTATGAGCACTTCCAATCACACATGTAACAGATTACAGCTCAGCTAAGCTTCAATAAAAAATATAAATTACATATCAACTTAATTTTCAAAATCAAGCAACAAAAATCAACTGCAAATACACTAGAATAAATTCTGAGAGTGATAAAGTAAAAAATAAAAGTCGATATTTGATCTTCAAGCAATATTCAAATTGTGCAATTGAATTTTAAAACTTTCTATACAATTTAGCAAAAAACACAGTAATGTTAAACAATTATGCCGAGCCAACATAAACAGAGATGTAGTCTATGAAAAAAAAAGTATAGTCTTTGCAGATGATGCACAAAGAACCACTGGAGACACTTTATACTCCCAACTAGGAAACCAAATACTTTTAAGATCATAACAACACACACGTCATAAACAGTGTGAATAGTTCACCAATTGTTTTCAAGATAGAAAAGCAAGAAGGGTGAGCAGGGGTTTTTCTTCAGGTAATGTAGCATAAAACTCTGGGATACATTACAGCATGTTTATGGTAAGGGTCTCAGATACCTTTCACATCAAGAGATCGTGTGAGACAAATTAATTGTAATACATGTTAAACATTTCTGAAGTATTTTGTAAGGCATCCTGTGTTTATTTTGTTAAAAATCTGGCAGGGTGGAGATGAAACTGAGAGAATAACTATGGTGGGTTTGGGAGAAGTTTTGGGATAAAGTAGATGCTTGACCTGCCCTGCTAGCTTGTGACCCTGAGCACAGAGCTGGAATAATATTCTTCCCAGGAGGAGACTGAGCACACAACTCTGGCTCTGTGCGCTTCCCTCCTATCACCAGTAAAATCTAATAGATGAGGAGAAGGTAAGGGGAGCAAAAATGTGTCCAAACACTATTAAATACTTAAGACTTTGCATCCGTGTGCATTTTAAACTTTAGTTAACAATAGAGTGTCACAGAGGTTTGGAGGTAGTCTTTAAAATTCATGCATTTCTGGTGTCATTATGTGCACGCCCATGTCCGGAGATGCACGTGCAGTATGTGGACATACACATTGACTGCATGGGCTGAACACATCATTAAAATCCAAGCCCGTGAGAGTCCATCCTAAGCTTGAGTTGAGGATAACCATCTGTTCGCAGCACACTCTTTGTAGGTGGGCCTATTAGAAATGGAATGTGTGAGACATTAGTCCTTTGCTCACATTTCTCAGCCAAGCCAGAGGACTGAAGTGCCTGCCCTGCTGCATGTATACATTACACAGACACTCCTGTCTGACCTAAGATTAACCTCTGCAGGAGTAACCTCCAGCTCAGAGGTCGATGGGTCCACGTCATTGAACAGGAAATCATTATGATAGCGCAGACAGCTAGTTTGCGCACAAAAAAAGGTGTAGTAGGAGTTTCTATGTGTATATCCTTAATAAGAGGTAAGGACTGCTCGTTCAAATCCTCACAGTAAACTCATGCACATGGGCCAAGCTCTCCAGCAAAACTTGGTCATGATTACACTGTTGTGTCAGGGTAAAAGAATGTTAGTTTGACCACAAATAAACCAATAATAAATCCCTTGTGGAGACTCCACGACCTCTCATATAAATTAAAATGCAAAATTGTGTAGTTGTTTAAATCATGTTGTGTTTACAAGTTTACAATGTGGGGACTTGCCTATCATTTGGGAACAAAAACAGGTCCCCACAAGGTAAACCATCCCATTTTAGACTTGGATTTGTTTAAGGTTAGGTGGTTAGAAACGTAGCAGTCATAATTAAGGTAACAGCAAAACTCCAGCAAGTCAGTGTGATGTCATCTGTGTGCATGTTCTGTACATGTATATAAAAGGCATCAACAGTAGCAGCTGTATAATGTAGGCACATCTGGAGGGATTTTTTTTTCTTCACAAGTTTGGTGTCATATGTTATGAGGAGAAGCTGCAGAAGTAAGATGTCTTCTCTTCAGTGAAATCATCTTGTCACAGGCGGTTTTATTCAGATCTTCAGACACTTTTTACTGCAACAGCTACCATAACTGTATTAAGTACTACACATGTCTCCTCCACAGCTTTGAATATTAGATTTACAGTTTGAAGTTTTAACTAAAGCATGTATCTTGCAAGATCAAATGTCCTTTGCCTGTCACCCTATGAATAAGCTCAAGAAAAAGTCATAATTCTTTTACTGCATGTTGCCTCAAGCACGGGAAAAAGTCCTTAGACAGTCCTCAGACTGAAGTTAGATGATCTTTTGATCTCCAAAGTCAAACAACAGTCATACAGCATGGAGGTTATTCCTCTTTCTGCATGCTGCTTCAATATTTTTATCTTAAGCTGCAGAGCATATGCTTGTGTGGATCCTTCATGTCAACATTTGTAGTCTTGTTTCAAATTCTTATTGTCTAAAGTCTACAGCAACACGATTAATTCCCATTCTTCTTGTTCTTGACAAGTCTACAGAGTATGGGGCAGATAACAAGGACTGTGATATAAAGGCATATAAAAGCATTGTTGAAAACTACTTCAGCATTTATTAAGTATTTAAACCAACAGCTATTGGTTGCCAAAAGCCATCAGTGAGCAAGGTGGACTCAACTGACCTCACACAAGAACCACATTTCCAGAAAAGATTTGTTTTATGTGACACATGAATAATTATACAAGCATGTTTGCAAACAAAATATGATACCAGAATTGACTGAAATAAAAGTATATTACTGAGACAAATGCTGTGTAAAATTAATATTCTGTTTACCAGAACCTGTTTACCATTCTGTTAATCATAATCATCTTGGCTCAACAATTTACTGAGAGTTTTTTCGGATTTGATCATCATTATCTGCACATTTACACACAGCAACATGTTCAGTCCAGGTGTTGTTCACAAAACTCTCTCACTCCACAGCTGCCTCAGGCTCTTTCTTAAGTATCATCTTCTGCAGCACCTGACATCTGGCATCCAACTTCATATGAAAAAATTCTCATTTTATTTCTGCCATCATTAATGGCCTCAAATGACACGTCCTTGATAGATGAATTAATAATATTGTCTAATTGTTTCCTGGCCTCTAACATCTCTGCCAACGCTGATAATTTGTTTGCTGATTTCTGACAGCAAGACTTGAGTCCACAGTGTGAAACTCTTCTTCTCATACTTGATAACACTTATGTAACTGAAACAAACAAGTAGCCTTATATGGAAATTTTAGATCTGTTGGCTACATCAAGGATGGAATTTTGCAAAGGTCACCTCTTCAGTCTTTAAGAAATTCTAGTTAAAACTGACTTGGAACATGCAAGTGATCAAACCAAAGTCCTTGAATAAGGAGTATTTATACACAGTCCAAGAAGTACTGATATTTTCTTTTTTTCAGCCAAGTACATCTGTCTCTACTGGTCGAGCTCTTATTCTTTGACTTTTCTGTATGCTGAGTCAGTAAAGTCCCCGCTGAATCCCATGTGTTTAAATTCCCAAGTCTATATGTAAAGTACAAGCCTTTTCAACCACAATACAACTGCATAAACCAACCAACCTCCAGAGGAACTACAAGTTTAAATACAAATTACACTAAGAGCTAAAACACATGGAAACAGGCCTAGCAACATGCCAACAAAATGTAAACAGATGAATAAATACAAACGAGCTGGTGCGGTTTAACCTCAGATTAGTAAAATATTGCTCTGGAGATAATGGATGTAAACATATTCTTATTGAATTATTTATAATTGTGCCATTGCCCTTGACCAAGTTGCTGGCCTCAGAACTGCAGATGGTCTGCAGGCTCTGCACTGCAGCTGCACACTATTTCCTAAAACAGTTGAGATGAATTAAATGCAGAGGACAAATTTCCCCATGGGGATTAATAAAGTGTAAGGTACTTATTACCTCTCCAAAAATATATCACAAAGCAAAGTCACACTGCAGACAGGGCAGGAAAACAGTTTTTTTCAGTACATAAACAAAAACATGGGCTGACACTGAAGGATAAAAATCTATGAGCAAAACAGCTCAAAGCTAACTAATGCCAAATTTATAAGCAAAAGCACCAACAATAAATCACCTCACTGTACGTTGTTGTGGACAAAACAAATGCTCAGTTTAAAATCTGCATAATTCCCAAGCTAACATTGCAGTACTGAAAGAATGAGTGATGACTAAACTTTTTCTGGTTAACTTGAAAATTGATTTTATACTGATAAGGATATACTGATAAGGACCCAAGGATGTTAGACTTTAAAAAACATGTTGCTATTATTCTAACAAATTCTTATGTGTATTTATCTTTATTTTTCTCTAAAATTTCTCCTGAGTTCCTCTTCTTGGGAAATATGAAGTAGCTTTCAGCCTTTGGGCTTCTGTTCCTTCTTATCCTTTTTTGTTATCCCTTTTTGATACTGGTGTTTCTTGTTTTTTCTCACTTGAGGGATCACAAGAGAGGATATTTTTTAAGTTAAGAACATGAGGGAAAGCAATGTCGTTTAATACACAGTACCTGTCTAGTGAAGGTCACAAAGCTAGATGCTATTTAACATGAATCTGTTCAGTATTTCTTATCAATATAAACATAAAAAGGAAAATTACTCCTTTCATGCACTCTGTCAATCTGCATGTTACACACTCAAAACATCTGCCTGACTTTGACTCTGATGTAATTCTTTCAGCTTACTGCATGGCTCCCTCTTCTGGTAGAGCAGTATCACATCCATTTATTTTTGGGGATTTGTGCAGTGACAGATAATAACCATGAGATGGCAGTAGCAGATGGGGGCTACACAAACAACACTGCCTCCATGCTGATGCTTATGGAGACTAATAACTGGCAGAAATTCCAGGAAAATGGACCTGACTCACATTTCGTGGAGAAAACTTCCTAGCTATGATTGTTCTCACAATTAATCACTGCAACAATGACATGTCAGAGTGACTGGATAAAGGTTTAACTGCTTTGAACAGCCTGTTCTCTTTGTTTTTTCAGTGATTTAACCTTTATTGAACTTACATTCTCACCTAAGCAGAAAGGTTTTAACTCTCTATGCTCTTTATCATGCCTTATTTTGCCCAAAATATGACCAAAAATAGCTCTAAAAATGAGTAGAAGCACCATTTTTTGGATGTAAAAAGTCATTTCCACACCCATTTTAAAAACAGTTTAATGAACACCAAATGTTACATATCTCAAAATTTGTAATTTTTTGGCACCACAAGATGCACTTGTTAACTTTGAAACAAAAATAAAACATCTCAAAAGTCATTCAGAAATGGTCCTCAATCCCCAGTAGCAGTGAAGCACTTTGGTGGCACGACATCACAACATCTCGATTTGAGCTGCACTAGACTGCCTCAGAGACTGGAGGAGGACCTCACTTTGAAGTGGGATTAACATGTGTGGGTAGCAGAGGTTAAAAGAGGTGACCTGGTGATAGCGAAGAGACGGCTAAAGAGGTTGATTTGCTACATTTTTCTCCTTGAGGATGTTAAAAGTTTACAAACTACATTTGAGTTTAAATTCATTCCTTAGTTGGAAGTAATACCATCACAGACCTACTTCAACTGCACATAAATCTAAAGGAACAGGAACAAAATTTAAACAAAGAGGAATCTAGTGGCCAGTCTGTAATTACTCCCACTCTAACTTTGAAGTGAGTATGACAAATGACTAGCCTGAGAGCTTTATCTGCCCAGAGACATGAACTCGGCTGCACTCTCATGACACCGCTGATCCTTAGGCATTCGTTGTTGGGATCAGGTGTCACCTCCCAAAAATCATTATTAATTAAACACAGTGCCTCTCAATCAGCATCCATCAGTCAACCCTGAGACGCGGCAAAGCCTCTGGATCAGGTTGAGTCAGTGTGGGTGAAAATCATCGGTTCCAGCTGCTGAATGACACTCACACACACAAACACAGTCTGCTGCTGTGGCCCCCTGAGGTTTCATTTGGCATCTAACTGTTCATGTGACAGATGATGCCAATGCTCAGTGATAGCTCAAGATGGCTTACAATTTCTAAAATATGAAGTGATAGTTACTCACTCTGCAGGAGGTTCCAGGTCCTCTAACTTGGTTTCAAAGAATTTAAGGACCTCTTCACTTTGGGAAATTTGGGAGGGAAGCTTCATAAGAGCCTGCAGGGGAGAAGAGAGGAGAGAGCTAAAGGTTGCAACAAAAACACACAGCAAAAAGGTTGCATTTATTTCTCAAAAGCACTGTAGTTTGGTTTAAACAGCCACTTAGTCACTGTACAGTCAGTCAGATGAGAAGACCAGGCGGAGATGTGGAGGGTGTGGAGGGGAAGGAAGAAGGCTCTGGGCCCAGAGTGAAGGGTTAAAACAAAGGAAAAAACACAGAGGTGATGTAGCATAACAACCGCCTGTCTCGGCTGCACACACACTCAAAATGAGATGCTTCAGCCCACTGCACTTGAATCAGAAAAAAAAAACAACCATAATAGGAACAACATTATAAAGAAACCCACTTTTGTTTTCTATAAGCTTCTTGCCTTCACTGCAAATCTCAAGTAGTTTCTTTAAATGAAAACTGCTGCCACACTTGGCAAAGCACCTGCCCCACATTTCCTTCTCTGACCTACTGAATATAAGAGGGTCAGGCAGCCATCTGCAGTGACGACTGCACCTTAAGTCTGCTGATTCATTCTTATTCTTTAGACTTTTTTTACCCCTGTTGCCCCCATTTCCTTGTTTCCTTTATAGGCTGCCTATTTACATTGGTGACAGGAAATGACCAGTGCAGATAGAGCAGTTGCTTTCCTGTCAAAGCTGGTGGGGGGAGATAAATGTTGAGTCCTGCCTTGGAAATACTCCGGCAAATGTTCAGGGAGAAGAGCAGTGACATAGATAAAGTGCTCTTTTAACCAACACATAAACCAAAAACAACTGTAGTCAACATTTAATGTTCTAGAAACAAGCTATACTTTGCTAACAAAAGACAAACTGGTACTATTAACTTAAAGTTGTGAGATAAGTATAGTGCTGAGGATATGAGACATAACAGCCTTTGTGTCTTACTTTGCAGTAATTATCCAGGTGCTTCAGCCTTCTGACGGCCACATCTCTTATGTGACTTCGACGAAACAAGACTTTACCTGAGGGAAAACACAACAGTACCAGCTGTAAATACATCTGCAGAAGCATTAGGAAATACAGCAATTGAAATGTCAGATAATCAGATTACTTATTTAAAGGCTGATCTGTGCCTGAGTGGATTCAGACAGTACTGATGGTAGGACATAACCCCATTACCAAATACATGGAAAAGTTCTCTTTCCCTTACTGTTTATTCGTGGATTACTCAGGTTGAACAAAGCAGCATTTGAAAATCTGATGCTAAAATTGTTAAATAGAGGTTGTAATTGTTGTGCTACATGGCAAAAAGTGGGACTTTTCATTAATGTGTCCTATTAATGGGAGCCAATAGGACCCCCCTTTTTGTCTGAAAAAGACTTCTTTCCTCTATTTTTCTTCCACACCATCTTTTAATGAAAACATTTATAGGTTTTTATCTATTTCTGTTACCGAATATCTCTAAATATCAATTTTTTCCTGTTATGTATTTATTTATTCTCTTCAGGCCCTTTTTATTTATATTTTTGGCCCTTTTTTCTTTTGTGTATTAGACTCTATGTCACCATTTTTGTAACTGTCCTTTCTGTATTTGTAAGAATGTTTGTGTATGTGGACATGTATATGTATTAGTTTGTTGAAAAAAATGCTGATTGTATATTACAGGGGGAAATAATACATACTTATAAACTGTATTAAAGAAAAAAGTTAACATCAGCTTATAGAGCGGCTTTTTGAGATACGCGTTGGCCAGCTGTTTACAAGACAAACTGAAGAAAAGTTTCCTACACTGAAAACAAGTTTAAAATCCTTTACAATACAGACTTGATCTAAAAGCAGAAGATCTCTAAATGGTCTTCTAATCCATAATTGAATGGCAGCAGTTGTAAAAAGTTGTTTTTCCACTCATTTAATCCTCACTTTATAACTCTTGGAAAGGCTGCCTGCTACCACCATTGCTAAAAGCCCACTAAACAGTGAAATTGTAGATGTTGTTCGCTGTGTGTACCGGAATACGGTTCAATACATGTTGGGCTTACAGAGAGATCAAAACAGCATTGGCTAGACTTGAGCTGTACAGCTTGTCTAACAAAGGATCTCTTCACTGCTCTGGCCCACAATGAGTTTATAAGATTAGACAAATCCCTCTCTGCTAGCCTCCCACTGCCATGGCAGACCACAAATTGATTTGGCCTGGGTGGGGTATGGCGGTTAATAAAAAAATGAAGTGTGGTAGGCAATGCTATGGAGTATGTAGGAGGACTGACAAACATCAATTGTGCATGAAAATTCCTTTTTTTTTTCGTATTTATAAAAGCTCTTGGTTGGAACTAAAATGGACGTGTCAGTGATATCCAAGTGTTGTGCATTCCTTTGGTATGATATTGGCATTGCATTTATCACCTGGTAAAAAAGGAATAATCCTTTTTTTGGGGTCCTTCTGTCCTCCTTCAATTGGAAATTTGTCAAGGATTCGCATCTGTAAAAAGAAGGATGGAAACAAAAAATGGACACAAACATGAGTTGTCTAGAAATACTTGAAAACAGGCCTTTTGGTTGCTATGAGAAAGATAAACATCATAATTCATGAAAAGCAACCAGTAAAAACTGAAAGTGGAGGAATCTGAGATGAGAACAGAAATAAACAAAAAGTTTGCAGAGTCTCCAGAGAGAGTTGCCCTCCTTGTTATGGTACATGAGTTCAACATGAGCTGTAATTAGATATCGTCTGAGAAGCTTCTGTGTCGTGCAACTACATACGGTTTCACTTTGATCTCTGGGGCAGTAAGACAAGGTTACATCACCCACACTTAACTGGAAAAAAATCAAAAGCAAGTTCCACTTAGGGAGCTCAGAAAGACATGAGAGGAGATAATTAGCACTTTGATGTTCACACTTGATACTTTAGATATGGGATCGATCTGTTGAGAGATATAAGGAGATACAGGCAGAAGAACAGAGACGCTGTGTCTTCTTATATGATGACAGTATACAAGTATGTCTTGCTGTGTAGCAGTTGTAACACTGCGTAACTGTTTCAGCCTTTGTCTGCTTGGATACATTTATATGGCCATCTGTGCAATTTAAATAAAAAACATGTGCTATGTTGTTTATGATAAATCGGCATGTGAAGTGCTGAAAGGGTATGCATTGTAAGCGTGTTAAGTATGTGTCTGTATCACGGAGTTTTTCAGTTTAATACCATGAACACACACGAGAGCATCACCCAGTAACAGCGAGCTTCGATCCAGATGTAGACACGCCTTTGTTAGTTCTGCCTTGCCTTGTTCCAGATGTGCTCTGTTAGACGGCAAAGAGCTTATGCGACAAGCTAAAGCACAACTCAACTGGGAGGAGGAGACTGGGAGACTTGTCTTGGTCTATGCCAAGCCAAAAACAACCAGGTGCACAAACAGAATCAGGCTTGGAGGGTAAAGTTGGATCCACTCAGTCTGAGCTTGCAGGAGTTGTTTGTGGGATTTCTCCAGTAAGAGGTGGTTTGGTTTTTTCCTCCTGTGGTTTTTTCTTTTGTGCACCCATCTGCTAACTTCGCTGAATCTCTAAATTTCTCTCAGGGTATATCATTTCTCCCCTCTCCTCCAAAATATAGACAGCAAACAAGAAATGGTTTCTTTTGAAGACAACAACCATCATTATTGTGGTTTAAAGGCAAAGCAAAAGGGCTGAGTATAAGGAACAGCCCTGGTTAACCACACCTGCTCTTAAACATGCACAGCACTGAGATTTTCATGCTCCTAAAAATAAAAATGCAAGACATCGAATACGTGTATATAAAAACCAGACTGTTTTTCTTTATAAGACTGTGGCAATAATACAGTTTAACAACAAAGGCTGTAATTTCCAAAAATTTCCAGTTTCTGTAACAGTGCATTGGCAACTGTATTGTTTGTCTGACACACTGAGCTGCACACTCATCATGTAATCAGCCTCCTTGCTGGATGTAGTCCTGTGCTCCCTCTAAGATGTGAGAGTTCATTCGACACCTTCAGAAACCACCTCGGCTTACAGAGGGACTCCTTGTCCAAAAGCAATGATGACATCAGCCTCCAGGGATCTGCTCGGATACACTCAGGACAGGTGTGAAAGTTGTTTCTATGGCAACAGCCAAACAAATCTCAGAGGGAAAATATTTCTCACATTTCATATACCTTTAATTCAGAGGCACCCGGGACATGGGATATTGTATTTACCTTAAGTTTCTTTCCAAAACTCTACACAGGAGACTTTGGTGTATTAAGCTGCCGAGTCCGCCAAGTGTTCCCTCTAGAGAAATGAACACGTTCATGTAGCAACAGGTGCTCTGATGTAATCACGGTTCCCAGTGTCCTTTTACACACTTATAATAATAAGTGTGGTGAATAAATGCCAGAGGAAGATAGTGTTATAAACATCTATCAAACAGGTCTCTCTTTTTGGCATCATGACATTGTGCACATGAATTATGGTGACAGGAGAAACCCAGCTTCTGTGCACTGTAATGATAATCATTTGAAGCATCTAAACTTAATTGCACTCACAGGAGTGGGGAGGGGTGGAAAAGACAAAGAGACACTACACGGAGCAGCAGACGTAGACTCTGCTCTGAGAGGAATCTCAGACTGGAGGAGTTTTGGAGGAATGTTTGAGTGGGAAAACAATCTGATCCCAAGTCTTGCTCTGTTTTGACATCTGCTTGACAGTTGTTTACTGCAGATAGATTATGATGCAGCAGCACTCTTGGCCATGAGGCGTCTCAGATTTATTGTATTTTGTTACCTTATTATCGGAAACAAGTGAAGCAAACTGACAGCTCTCGTCTGGATCTGGGGAAAAAAAATTGCTTCAACATTGTCAAGTGGTCAGATCTTTGGGCTGCTCTTCTCTGTAACTGTTGGCTCCATGTTTTATTATCATTTCAAGTACTAAAAAAAGCAAACTTCAATTTATGAAATAAAAAGTTATATAAAGTTATATAACATCGCCTGTGCCTTCAGCGAGAACTTTGTGAGGTCTGATAACCTGACTCAAGTGATGTCACTTGAGTCCCCATCAGGTCAACAGCTTCAGGCTTCATTAGCTGTTAGTAGAATAACACAAACATATCTCTGACCTTAGTCAGCAATTCTGTTGCATTGTGGGTTTTAATAAAAGAAAGAAAAACGGGTAGAATAAAAAAAACTGTGGTTCTGCTGTATCCATTTTGACAATAAAAAAAAAAAATGTTTATCATGAGTCCAACAGTGTTATGCTCTCGGAGTCCAATGCTAAATCTGTGTGGGCTTTACTACTGACGTAGATAATCTTTAAGTGTTATTGAGACTTTTTTTATTCAAGATTTTGTCCTCTCTCATAGGCCTGCAAACTAGCCCAGGTCTTCTCACTTTTTTTTTTGGACAAAAAAATCTTTGCTTAAGTCCCATCTTACGATGGGAATGTAGGCCAGACAAATTATAACGCAGACAGAGTAGGGTTGACCGTGATCCAGTTCCCTAATCCAAAAAAGTGACGACTAAGGGATTTTTGGGGAAGTTTCTGTCCAAAAGGAAACCAGGCCAGCTTGCACACTCCACAATCCCCGATGGAATGCTGTGACCCATGTGCTCTGCGGTTTAAGGGTGTGGAGAGAGGAGACCACACTTGTTTCTCTCCTGACGGTAAACTCTGTTTGACACACTGACCAATTCTGCTTACGTCAAACTTAAGCTGGTCAAAACATTTCCCTCTGACACCAAGAACAGCATTTAGTGAAACTCACGCTCAGCAGTATTCAGCAGCAGTGAAAACAAATGTCTTAAAGGAATCAATGTACTTAACTCAAAAAGAGCATACTTCACTTAAGGTCAGCAGAAAAGACGAGAAGGAATCAGATGAAAAGGAGATGGGATCATAATAATTTATGATAATTGCTTCCCAGAGGAGCATTTATGAGTTACGTTTAGTGCATTGGAAAGGTTTGAAACATTAACACTGAGTGCACCTCTAGACATCCATTTGGCAATGGATTCGAAAATGGATACTTCATCCTTAGAAGAAAACAGCACTGCTGCCTGCTGTAGACGAGGAGTTTTATATGACCAGCTGCACACTGCAGACTGATGTTGGACATAATATGAATGATCGACTGATTTTCAAAAGGCGTTTCTTGTTCTGTGACCTTACTTGGCTTTTCTGAATTGTGAATTAATGGCTTTCAGATGAGATCATTGTCACATTTGTCAAGGGCCAACGGTGTCAAAGGCATTTTTTTCCTGTCAGCTTCCAGTGAACATAAAACATGCAATTGTGCTACAAAGACAGAGGACTGTGCAGAGACAGGGAAAGATTGTAGGTGTCAGTAGGCAGACACACAAACAAAAACTCAGTTTTTGCTGGGATAAAAGACAAATACTGTATTTGAATAAAGGCGTTAGAAAAGTGACTGTCATTTCTCAACATTACTGAAATCATAAGGAGAAATGTAGCAGTTAAATGTCTGTTTGATGCTTATCCAAACTCTCAAGGAAAAGGATCTTCCTTTCAGGCTTTAATCCAAGGCTCCAAAACTTGTTATTTTCCCCACCACCAACACAAAACCTAAACATAACTTTTTTCCTCATTTTATCCAGTGCATTTTGACCTAAACTACCCTTGCAAATCACAAAGACTGAACTGATTTCCGCAAAAAAAAAAAAAAATTTGTTTTTATTCAGTTTAATGGATATTTTAAGCACCCATTAGCATGCTATGTCAGAGAGAAGATCCTTTTGTCTTTTTCTGCAATTATAATATTTTTATTACTATACAACCATGGATTTTCTGCAACTACCAGTGTGCTTCACTCAAGACACATCATTTTTCACCTATACCATAATGTTCACATAAGGACAAATAAAACACTCTATCCCAACCCATTCTGTATGGACAGCTGCAGACTGTTGTTCTTCACGGATTACCATGGCCAGACAAACACGCCCAGGCAGCAGGGATCTATAGACAAGACTAATGTTTACAGAGACAGGAGAGAAGCTCTGTTTCCATCAAATAGAGCAGGGTAGAATTTTCCTGGCTATTAGCAAGAGACCAGAGAACAAAGGGTTTCCTTTGCTGCCTTCAGCACAGCCAGCCCACCAAAGCCACGGTGCTGCAGAGTGCAGTCTGGCAGAGTCGAAGGGGTCTTTTACAAGTAACATTTTTGATAAGGTGTGCACTAAATTAGGTTTGAACCTTTCACAATGTTAGGCTATGTAAATGTTTTTTTAGTAAGCAAACATAAAATTAAAAACAATTCACCCCTCTTTGGTTTAAATATAAACTTGAATCAGTCTGTGGAACTCCAGAAATTTCACTGGAAGCCACTGGATCTCTCTTTAAAAAACTCCTGAGGAATAACTTTGCCCCATGCTGTATTCTGCATAGTAACTGAGGTCATGTTTTCTTCCTGCATCTGCTGACTGGATTTCCCCCATTTCCCTTTTTCCAAGCAGGCTCCTGTAGTCTCAAATGAGACCATTCACTAAGCATGTCGCCTTCCAGCAGCTGAACAGAAAGACTTGACCAAAAGGTCAAACTGACCTCACAAAGTACTATATGAAGAAGACATACTCAGGCCATTTTCAACTCACACTCTACAGGTTTAGAACTAAAGTTGCAACAGCAGTATTTAGATATTTGATGATGTAACATACCTGTAGGTCAAAGAATTTGCTGTATCTCCTGTAGATGACATGGGAAGTGGAGTCTGAGTATGTGACGTTGATGAGGTACACCTAGTGAGAGACAGACAAGCAAAACAAGAGGCACATTAGGAACAAAGTCACTTTGTCGAACACACCACAGCATCGCTTCCCTTAATGGCACAAAGTGCACTTCACTTCAAGAGGTCATCAAAGGTCAAATAAGCTCATTAAGTTCATTTGTTTCCATCACAAATTTGAAAACCATCAGGGGTCAATGAGAGGGCCAACAGATTTCAAGTATAATGTCCTAAGTAAAACTTATAATAACTTATATTTGTGTTTTTTAGTGCAGCTAATCAAATGCGACTTCAGTGGTTTTAATGTATTTCCCAACAAGATTAATTCTCAAGTTAACTTATACTTCTACTGCTGAGAAATTTCAGTTGCATTTCAGTGATTTGTATAACTAAGAGTTTAGCATTTTTTGCCCCTTTTCACCTTTTGCAATTTACATCTGAGTCCACTTTCTGTGGAAACAACTGATTCTTGCATTATGTCAGCAACTTCCAGCACTTCTCTTTATTACCAGGAATACTGACAGGAAAGAAGTGTTTATTCAGAGAGTAAATAAAATGGCAATATCAGTTTCTTGCCAAGACTTTTCCCTGGAATAATCGCTCCATTTGCCTCAAGAATATAAGGCCAAAAAAACAACTGAGCCTGCCCTGAGGTTCAAAAACAGATGGCTGCACCTAATGCATTTCCATCTAAGCGCATGGCACAGAGTGTTTACAAAAGTAGCATTTACACATATGGTGGCAATCTGCAAGGACATCAGTTACAAGTTTGAAACGCAGTCTTAATTCTGCACACAGTTCATAACAGCAAGAGTGTGCAGAGAGGCAGAACAAGTTCTCCAGCAGCTCACTAATTAAATACAGACAGCATGACCAAACACTCCGGTTTAGGCAACATCATGGCTCAAAGCGAGTGTGCGTAAGGTCAAGATACGTCCCAAAAGAACCATGAACCATGTTCATATTTGAAGATTACGATATAAATTACGAAAGAGAAAATTTTATGAGATTATAAGTTAATTAATTTGTCAACTTTATGACAGACTTAGGAGTAGCATTAGGAATTAAATGTGACGGTTCCATCTCTCCTGAAATTATCCTCTGGCAATGAATGTAAACAAGGATTAGCTGCCATTCTGCCTTTAGTGCCATGAGTCCCTGGAAGGAAGTCACACTTGAACGCAGTGGGGACCAAAGACAAAGGGTTGCTTCTTTCCTCTTGCAAACCGGATAAGCATTTTCAGTTGCTTAGCTCATAGATAATGAGATTTTATTTTTTCTCCCTCTTCTTCCCTGTGGGGACTTCCCAGTCAACCCTCACCTCCGGCTTCCATCCCAAGGGAAAGTCTGTGCCCTATGTTTAGTGGCCTCATGGAGCCCCCTCTCAGCAAGAGATGGATGATGCAATTGATCCTAACTCTCAGGTTAATTAATCCAATTGTACCTGATGGACTAATTGATTTTTGCAGTCCCGCTGAGACAAGTCTTGTGGCCCATCTGATTTGATTACTCAAGACAGTGAGACAAGACCAGGACCAGACCCAGCAGTGAAACTAGACTGGAAGTCTACAGCCAACCTAGCAGCTCTTTGAGGCTACATTAAGGCATTGCAGTGCTTCGGGCTACATGCTAACAACACAGTTACAGAGCTGTGATGAATTGGATATTAGATTACCATCAGTGTTCAGTAACAGAATTACTATCAGTTTGAAAAAGTATTATTTTATTCATGTACAAATTTAAATTAAGGATCATCTGTAATTTATGTACCACATTTCAACTGCTTTTTAAATACATTTCGGTCTCTGAAGAATGTGATCATTTGAAACGGATCGTACAATACATCCATTTTTAGATTTGCACGTGTTAAGTCAGAAAACAAAATATTTTGACCTGATGATGGCACCAAAAGGATAAGTGCTTTAATAATGTTATTTATTTTTATATTTTAACCATGCTTGGGCACAGACAGAAAAATCACACTGACTATTGGAGGGATTAACGTGATATTTGGTAAACAAATTTATGAACTTCTCAAGTTGTATAAGCTTTGGAAAACCTGATTTTTCCTCAGCACTACCGGTGCCATGCTAATTGTTCTGAGCGAGTGAGTGACTGAGTGAGTCAGTAAATGAGCTTCCAGCTTGTCATTGATTGGTTGGTTGATCAATTCATAAGGAGTTCCAGTCGAGGCAGAGGACACAGGGGGTCTGGTCTATATCCTGCAGGATGAACAGCAGCACAGAGATTGTGATCTGCCCGCCAAGTGAACGACCTAATAAATCTGTAAACTTCTTTCTTCTGGTGGTCATCAAGAGTATCCCTGTGAACTATGACCATTGAGAGATGCTCTGCAAAACCTGGACCAGGGAAAGGTTACAGAATGCGTGTCTTTGGAGGATCTTCAACTCAGGAACGATGAGGAATGGTTTCAAGAAATAGAGACTTTCAAGAAATAGAGACTGCACAAAATCCTCAAACTGGAGCACATAATTGTTATTCTCAAATGAGTCTTTAATAAGTCACTCCTTTGCCTCACCTTGAAGCAGAGACTCTCCTTTGTGTAAATGGAAATAATGGAAACTGTCTGTGGGCTCACTTCTTGCTAAATGACATAGTTATATTTGCCAAAACAGACAATGGGGTTGAGAATCTCCAAGGCTTCAAGAATAATAATAGAGGCAAATACCTCTTTACTGGCCACGTGATCACAAATGCAAGTCCCACCCATTAGATGGTCAGGAAGTCAGTATTTTTATTCCACTATTGGGAGACAATTCAAACCCATATCTTCAGCACTTAATTCCTTCTGTCAGAGTTTTGGTTGTATACAAGAAGTCCCAGTTCATTTCTATTGTTCCTACTGATAGTGTTTATACTTGGATGTGTCTTGCTGAAGCAAGACCCACACCTGTTTCTTATATGCATGTGAGGACACTAGGATGGTGTGAGCTTGATGTTGTGGGATTGTTGTGAGAAGGGTGGGTAATGATTTATAATACTTTATGACTTCAAATTGATTTATACTTAAAGTCCAAGGTCTCAACAAGACTTTCAGTCCTACTAAAATTACAATGAATGTCAGTTTTGGGGAGAAATGTGGCTCTGCTACAGCACAAACATCTGGTCTTCGAATCACATCCCTTTCGCTGTCCATTAAGAAAACAATATGGACCAAAAGGGAGACATGTATATTGTATATTTCTTGATGGCTTCCCCATCAAACAGCCACAGATGAAAAGTGTACTGCCACGATCAGTTTGTAGCCTATTAGCTGGTCATATTACATATTACATGACACAGATTACGTGGGACTTTTTGTCAGTATTCTTCATACTGTGCGGTTGGTTTGTGTACAACTTTAGTGATGCTAAAGCCCAAGTTTGTTTAAAAAAACAACACGATGTCTTCATTGAGGTAGTAGTGTGCGGTGTATTTGCAGAAACTACGTCTAGTTTAAAATGTGTGACTGAAGGACGAGAGTCTATTGCAAAGTAATGATTACTGACTGTAAGACATGAAACTGTTCCCGTGCCGTGAGTTGAACCAGAACGCCATGGTGAAAAAGAGGAATCCTTACCACTTGACATACTGGATGTACACATTATAAATATTGTATTTTATGCTGTGACCCATCAATTGAGATTGAGTCAATTGTTTGAAGCGGATGTGACCTCATTCTTTTGCTACACTCAGAGTCACAAGACTTAAAAGTAAGATGTGTATACTGTAATTGGTGACAAATTATAACGTATAGACCCTTTAACCTTCCTCGTTTCCCTGTCAAGGTTCAGCCTTCCAGCTGGTGTCAGTCAAACACAGACACCCACACACTCCTCCAGCTGCCAAAAGAAGCATTTCTGATGTTTTGTGTTCCTTTGGACAACAACAATGTATTAACAATGAAGTTTTAAACAAGTTGAAACTACTTTGATAGCAGTTATGGCTCATGATGTGTGAATTCAGTTGGTCTTTAAACTCAGCAGCTGATGTGCTAAGTTTGATTGCTAACATGCTACTGTTTACCAGAAGTTAGTAAATATTTATCACATTCTTCGTTAAGCGTGTTAGTAAGCAGATGGCAGCAGCAACATAACACACTGTATAACTCAGGCTGATAAAACTGTCATCATTAACAAACATTAAGTGATAAACCAACGTTAATATAATTTGTATGGACATTTTTACCTGTTTGTTGTGCAAGATTAAAAAGTCAAGGGCATCACCGCGTCAAGCTTACATTTATAAAGTTAACTACTTCAATACAATAGCAGTAATAGTTCTTATAGTGTAAGCACAGAACAAGGAGACAACTTACATAATGTTTGGAGGGATTTCTTCTCTTCTGCACATCCACAACTGTCACGTCAAGAACCGTTCGTAGCTGCATCTTGACAAACCAAATGGTATTTGCACCAAAAAAATACTTTTGAATGCTACAAAAGAAGATGTTCACCCATTAAAACCATAGAGAGACTCAAACACCATAAAGGGACTGACTTGAGGGAGTCAATTTATAGGACTCGTTTTACATCCATAGAGAGGACTGAGAAAAGTAAGGTTGGTACAAAGGGGAAGAAAATCTCTCCGCAGTCAGGCTTTGTACGCATCCATGAAATGATGGTGTCAGGCGGTCTCGGAGTTTCTGAACTCCTTGTGAAACATGACAACGCAGTAAAACTGGCAACTTATCAGTCTTCTCCTCCCTCAAGAGGGGCTGGACTTTTGGAGGCAGTGCAAATCAATATGTAGGCTACGGGGCGGTCCCGCCGCAGCTGGCTGCACACACGGCACGGGAGTCCTGATGAAGAGCAGTCGGATACTCTGTGGCCTGTTTCTTGTTTCTCACGTGTAACACTTTACTAAAGTCTCGAACCGCAAATCAATGAGAGTTTGGAGAAAAGTTTGGATGGTCTACATGAGGAGCAGCGTGTTGCATATTGCAAAAAAATAAGTAGATAGAAACGGGAATGGCATTGCTACATTCACATGATCCTCCTGCAGTCTGTTCAAGGCTAAAAGTTTTCTGTAGGGGTCTTTGTTTTTATTCAAAATAGTAATAATAATACAAAGCAGCAGAGTTAAAGCATTAATATTAACAAGAATTATTTGCTGGAGGTTTGAAAAGCTACATTTTAGTGATAATAGACTGTAGCTTTCTGTTTGCATTTATTTTTCCTTTTTTTATCTTTTGGAAACTTTAAGAAAACAGCATGTGTGCTTGCACGTACAAAAAGCTACATAGAAATATACAACTACTCACGGTCACATGACACAATGCACCATCCACCATGCAATTTATTTTCCAACGTTTCTCTAGAAATTACGACAGCACTTAAACTCTGCATATGACAAATTTTTTTTTTCTGCCTCGGACTGAAGGAAGTGTGAGCACTGGAGCATGGAAGTGTAAAAGAGAATAACATTTAGTTAATCTTTCCACACGGGGGCGCTACATGACACAAAAAGTTAATCTCCCCTTCATATTAATCTGAGCAAGAGCAGTGTTTTGTTTTTTGTTGGGGTTTTTTTAGGGGGGGGGGGATTTTGCACCATGCAAAGTACATTTGATCAAGTACTGCAGAGAGGAGTACAGTTCTGATTTATTGGTATTTTCCACAGAGGATTTTGTCACAATTTAGACTTCTACTCCTCTACAACACAAAGTGCACTATTGTACTTTTTAAAACAGCTTTAGTATCCACTGTTTCGGGTTCTTTGATCATCTTATTATTAGGCTCATGCGAATTTGGCATACAGCCTATATGCAAGACGCAGTAATAAAACAAATCATTCAATCATTCATTCAAATTATTTATTCATTCAAAAATATACCAAAGATCTGACACCAAATTTTCTTTTTAAACTGAACATTCCTTTCATTTTTGGAACAAATTTCTGTGTTGTTTGTTTCATGTTCATCAGCTTGTGCCAGTGGCCAGCAGGAGGGAATTCGAGGTAAATGGCTGCATGTTTTTAGCCAATAATCCACTCTGATTTCACCATCAACAGCCTTAACCTGTTTACCTCTGAATTATCAGGACAATTCTCTGTAAAAAGGATGAACATTTTGTGTTTTTTCAGCTTGTATGCATTATTAAACCAAAATATTTTTGTACAAGCCAAGTACATCTTATTCATGAGCTGTAAACCTGCCCTGGACAAATTCATACAGAAAAACATTTATTTGTGTTTGGATTTCAAATGCTTATATGCAGTTTGAATAGAATTGGTTTCAGGTGCAGTGTATGTTTGAATGAGGGGGTCACGTGGGCTCACCTGCTGTTTTGTAATGGTTGTTGGTGGAGATATTGGAGGTAAAAATTATTGTCTCATTGTTAACAAGCATTATAGTAACAGAAGTTTGTCTCTTCTGTGATTTAAAGTCTCCAGTGTTTTTTCATTATGCTCTGCTGGAGGCAAGAGATCTTTGCTGATAATAATCCAGCTCACCCACAGTTTAATACGTGGAGCTGTGGATATGTTTCTCACTGTGGAGTTTGAATTCAAAACAGATGAGTAAGTAGTCATAGTAGCTTTTTTTCTGTTAATTATCCAGCTCACCTACAGTTTAATGCGAGAGAGCAGTCCACAATACTTAACAAAAACCTTGGCAACCCAGAGTTAACAACCCATAAAAACAGTGTTTGCACCCTGGCCATAGAAATTACTTAAGTCACAAGTTAACAGACGAGGAGTTAGTCATAAAAATTTAATAAAAATCAAAACCACTAGATTGCCAATAGTCTAACTACAACATCATAAAAGAATCAACTGTGGACTCTTAAATGTCAGATCATGGTCATGTAAAGACTTATTAGTAAATGACTTGATTTCTGATTATTGAATTGATTTACTTTGTCTTACTTAAACCTCGCTGCGTCATGATGACTATGTTAGTTTAAACGAAGCTTCTCCAGCCAGTCACATTGATACTCATATTCCTAGAAGCACTGGCAGAGGATGTGGAGTTGAAGCCATTTTTGACTCTAGCTCATTAATCAACTCTAAATCTAAACTAATTTATTTGAAAACCTTATTTTTAGTCTTTCTGTTGGCTGGGTGGTTTGTGACATTAACTGACTCATTCAAGAGTGTGTATGAGCAAATGTTTTGTATGTTGGGTAATAGTTCTACAATGCGAATTATATTTATAGCGTGTGTATTTTTGTCTGTTGTTGGTCTTAAGCTAAGCATTGTTTAACCCACAGGTGCCACTTATCTTTGTGATGATTACCAAGAGAAACATGTGGATTTGACTTAGGAATGTTAAACAATGGATCATCATAGTCATCATTGAAATTGTGATATGCAAAGAAACAACGGAATGGACATTCTTTTTTTAAATTTCCTTTAGATTTTTTTTCATCTGTCTGAGACAGCACATGTGGGATTATTTATGATATGCAGTTCAATGTTAGTAACGCATACTTTTTCTTCTTCTATTTATTATTATTACCATTTTTTTGAGTTGAGTGAGTTGAGTTGATCCTGTAACATAATTACTGTATTTACTGTGAAATAAAACAATAAAATGAAATTGCAACATTAAATAAAATAGCAAATGAAAATCTGGCTAAACTAAATCGAAATAACTGACAAACATAACCGCTAACCAGAATCAAAACGTCACCAATGGTAACGTTTATACACATACGTGAAATGTATTATTTTACAAGAAATAAAGAGATAAAGTACATCAGTGCACATGAACGTGCAGGTTGGCGCGACCCTGTGGCTCTGATGCGCGTTCACAATGCCGAGAAAATACCTCCGATCTCTGATATTAGGGCAAAATTGAAGAGGAAAACACCATAATTTAATAAACGTCTAATTAAGTGTATGTACTGGAAGGTTTGTGCAAAAACAGAAAATGTGTCCGTTGAATTATAACGTCACTTTCCCCATGATGATCAATGGGGAAAAGTCTTTTTGGACCCAGTGGTAACACATGACCGACGCTGTACATGCAAAACAACGGTTTGGCCAGCATGCCTTTTTTTTCTTCCAAGTCCGGCTAGGTCCGGCTCACTTCCTGGGGGCTTGGGCATGACGACAGGAGCCTAAGTAGCATGCGTAGTAGGGCCGAGGGGCTGAGCCGCTAAGCACGTCCTGCCGAGAAGATCCAGGAAACAGATACAGCTAACCAACTCCGTCAAGCTGTCCAGTGGTAGACCATCTGCCAGCGGAAGCATCGACCTGTAAACACATCGTCATGGGTCTGTTGCGGTGTTGCAGCCATTCAAACCCGACCCAGCAAAAAACACTCGACTTTCGATCATGTATTACTTTAATAATGTTATTTTCCGTAGGAAAAAGGAATTGTCATTTAATAAGACCAATGCAGCGTTCATGTTTCGCTTTACAAAAACGAGTCATCGCATCGAACCTGTCTTTACGGTAACGGTTCTCAAATATCAAAGCTAGCAAGATCTCGCAATCGACACTCATTAAACAGTACAAAGATGAGCTAACTTTACACTGTTTGTCTATTTGTTGTATAAATATATATGTATATAGTTTTGTCTTTGCTAATATCAATAGCTAAAAGTGTTATGGCAGCCCCTTTGCTACTAAGTTTTATTTTGAACGTTTCTAACGGAAAAAGAAACGCTTACGTTTGCTAACTTGACGTTAATTCGCTAACTTCTGTGCGGTCAGCCAACCGAAGCATTGGATCCATTGACTCTTCGTGTTATGCTCGCTAATGTTAGCTAACTAACCTTAAATGATGAAAATGTCGTATCGAGTGTGCTAATATGGTCGATATTTGCTCTTTTATATTTTTAAACAAAACGGACACATCAGCCTGTGCGGAACAGCGAACTCTACTCCGTAACGTATCCGTTAACGTTACCTCTCCCACCAGCTTTCTTTGAACCTTGTTAGCTATGATGAGATTATGAAAAACTGCCTTTGAGGGAAGTTATAAGTGACATTATCATAGCTGAATGGCTACAATAGCGGCTTGTCTGTCTTCATTTAACGCCTGCATGCGGATATTTCGTTAGCCATTTGAGCTCCGCGTCGGAAGGAACCGCTATATTTCTTGGCGGAAGAGACCGCATCTACAGCCCTGTAGTTCACATTCGAAAACATGTCTTTCTTCAATTTTCGGAAAATATTCAAGTTGGGACCTGATAAGAAGAAGAAGCAATATGAACATGTACACAGAGACGTTAATCCAGAGGAAATTTGGGAAATCATTGGGGAACTGGGAGATGGAGCATTTGGCAAAGTGTTTAAGGTAACGTTAACGTATTAACTGTCACATCCGCCTTGGGTAACCTATTTCTTAAGACACCCACTTCTATTGTGTTTGATGTTTTTGAATGTGCATCAGATATGATTATTAAAAATCCTCCTTCAGGCCGCATCCTCTGGGCCTGTAGAGATTGAATTTTTTTGTGTGTTTGTTTCAAGTACATGCTATAAGAGTTCACCCATATTATGTGCTTTAGCTGGTAAGTTACCTGCCTACTAAAACCTTCCTGTTGCTGATATGTAAAGTATGTCAGGGGTATTTCCCACTCGGGGTTTGAGATAGGCCCTGTATCATCAGGTTATAAAAATGACTTTGCCATGTCATTGAATAGATCTCAGTCAAACTGTTGATGGTATGGTTCATTTCCACTCAAACAGTGCCTCACAAATATCAGACTGGAGTCCAAGAGAGAAGACATGGGCATAATCAGTAAAACATATCCTGTGAGCAGATGCCCTTAAATGTCACATTTGTCACCGTGAACCTTGTGGTTATGGCTATTAGGGAAAAACAGACTTAATTCACAAATGCAAGGGCAAGTAGTTGATGCCCTACACTATGACAAGCACTCATGTGTCTGTTTATTCACTGTGGTGGTTAACACTCAAGGTTGATGGTCTGTTAGTTTCACCCACACATACTATTCATATGAGGTAGACAAAATACCTGCAACTCAAATAAGGTATAAAGCAAATTTAATGAAATAGCTTCAAAACGATGCTTGTGGAGTTTTTAATGTTCATCTTTTGTAGAAAGTATTATGATGCCAGACAGGGGTTGTTTCCCTTTATGATGTTCTCTTATGTTGAAGTTTGCGCTGCTGGATTGAATTGTATGGCGAGGTATTCATGGTTTTGTTTTCACCACCTGTTATCTTTGCTAAGTGACGTAACTCTCCTATTTATCTTTGTGTGAATTTGTATTGGGCTGAGGACACCCTTTGTGAAGGTCAGCAAGAGGAGAAATACTCAGTTTTGTTCATATATAAGTATATGTCTTTGACTGGAAGTTAGACTGTGTTTTTTCCTATTTTGGAAAACAGTCTCAATACAACCTCTTCTAGACAACTTCCAAGAGAGGACTGGGGTGTTGTCTATTAGTTTAGTAAAAATTAGTTTCACACGAAGCTCCATCTGTTCATCAGTACAGGACTGCTGCTGATGGTCAGAAATCTTCATTTTCCACTTTCTAAGTCTTATTAACTTACTAACTAACTGTGTTACAATCCAGACATCTTTATTTCTTTCTCAGATTACAGTTGTAAACAAATATTCACTTGCATGCATATGGCACACATTGATGGGGTGGGGAGGGGCTGCCTGCACCAAGTCACAATACTATCAACAGAAACCACGTATTTCCTTAGTTATTTCACAGACCTTTGATGGCTGCCTCATTTGGACAGGGTGACAAAAATTGCCCATGAAGTGTGAACTCGCTGCTCAAGATTATGAAAGAGAGAACTCACACTCACATCAACATACCTTTTATTATAGAGGAGGCGTGACATTTTTTTTTGTTTTAGGGCCTAACACAATTTGCTTGCATAATTCAGTTGGCACAGCCTGTCAGTTCAGAGTCATTTTGAGTGGCATGTGTCTCACGGTATGATAGACAAATATTCAATGCCATTTGTGTGATCATGCGATACAGCTGATACAGCTTAAGATTTGTCCTTATTACAGTCTTTTCCATCCAGACAGGAGAAGCAATTTGCTTGTCATGAGATCTTTTAATAAATAACATGCAGGATTGTTTGAGTTGTTATTATGTCACCCACAAAGTCTCTCGTTTAACCTCTTAAACAGAAGCTCGTAGAGTTTAGTGTAAAATAAAAGTCATGATGACTTAAAGCCACAAACTCTACTAGAAAAGCTAAATGATAGACAAATTTTCATTTCCCTCGTCATTGTAAAGCTAATAATGAATCTGCATATGTATTAGTGATTGCATGTGCTAAAAAGGTGTTTGGCAGTACAAAGGGAAAGACACAGGGAGTGTGTCATTTCAGGAACTGTGTAAATATAGGGTGTGACACACTCTGCAGTATTTTGTCCTAACACTCCTCCCTTTTCTTTTTCCTTAACTCCCAGAGATTGTGTCTGTATCCATAAACATTAAGTCCACAGCTTGCCTTAAAATAACTTTTCAGCCACTTGTTTGATGTAGCGAGTGGTGATTTTGTACAGCCCAGATTTAAAAAAATATGATGTAGAATAAACTTAACCAAAGGAGAATATGAATTCTTTTTTACATATACTGAATTGAAAACTGTAAAAAAAACCAATGTGTATAATGTTTTACCTCATCAGCTTAATTGATTTTTGTAAATATATGTCTATTTTGAAATCGATGTAAAGATCAAGTTTAGGCAACAAAAGACTCAAAAAGTTGTGAAATGCTCAAGAAAACACCTTTTTGGAACGCTCCACAGGAACAAGCTCACCACTAACAGCCAATAGTATCATGATTGGGAATGAGAAGGGAATAATCAAATGTTCATTTTGTGGAGTACATACCAGTAATTTTTTTTATACTACATGAACTCAGAAGCACTGTTACCAGTAAAAACAGTTTGTTTGCAAATGATTGAATCCCAACTTCTTTAGAATGGAGGTTATATTTGTCTCTTCGGTGCAACCTGATCAGAAATGAAGTTTTTGGGGCATATATTACCAATGTAGATGAGCCACTGTAGCTTCACATTTGAAAGGAAATGTGAAAAAGGAAATATGAAGAAAAAGTGAAAGTAAAGAAAGAAGAAAGGAGAGAAAGCGGGAGGAGGAAATGAGCAAGTATGACAAAATCAGCTTTTATTTAAGAGGGTCAAAAGATGATAGGACATATTGAAAAGGGGACTGAGGGGTTTTCTCCACAAAGATTATCCTTTTCAGAATATGACATGTTGTAATGTCTGTGAAATGCATTTATATGGATGGCTTTGATCCACTCAAGCCACGAAGTTAGCCAGTTTTAATTGTTCTAGATTCAATATAGCCTTTGTCTTAAATGAAATTGTTTGTGTTGATGGATGTTCCTCCACAATAGCCACTTCACAGAACTGCCCTAGCAAAGTGAGCCTAACTGATTGTTCTGTAAGCCGGCCAGTAATATCAGAAATATATCGAACGTCATACATAATTGATACCAACCTTCGTTTTTTTCTCCCTGTTCCCTATTTTGTATATTTTGTATAGTGAGAATATAATCAATTTCCTACTTTTGTTGTCAATGTTGCTTTCAGGCTCAGAACAAGCAGAACGGGACCCTCGCTGCTGCCAAGGTTATTGACACAAAGACAGAGGATGAGTTGGAGGATTACATGGTAGAGATTGACATTTTGGCCTCCTGTAATCATCATCACATTGTCAAACTGTTGGATGCCTTCTATTTTGAAGGCAAACTTTGGGTAAGTAAACAAATATCTGACTGAGTGAACTGTTTTTAGTTTTTTAGTTGTTTTTTTTTTTTTTTCTTGTGTGTTGCGTTTGATTTAAAGCCAAGGAGACACAGAGGCGGTGAACCAGTCACGCATAGAGACACACACACAAATTCAGCACGAGCCAGTTATCACTGTACTGTTTCTCAAAGGACTCTTGTGTTATTGTATTAAAGGATATTGGCAGTGCACTTTTTCCCTGACGCATACATTTTTGAGAGTTTAAAACCAGTCATGTGAAACAGAGGCCGGGCATGTTCAAAGGCAGAATTTATTTACAACCAAGAAGTCACATAACATAACATACAAAAAAATAGAAATCATAAATTATTGTCTTGTTTAGAAAACGATTATTTTTCTGCAGTGTAGGTAAGAAATGTTCTGATAGCAATTGCAGCCTGTGACTTAAAACAAAACAAAGTTCAAATCAGATATCTAGATTTTGACCCTGTCACATATCTTAAACAGTAAATATAGTCTCTCAAAACACGTTTTCTTGTGTCTGCTTCCTTATTAAGCTCAGCAGAGAATTGAGTCATAGCACAGTTTTAATACATAGTCAGAAGATCTCATTCTGTGTGCTGCAAGAGGCCCCAGAACAATTAGGCCCTGGCAGGTGGTGTCATGTGACTGTCCCTTGTGGACTGGCCACATCTATTGGAAGATAATGGAGTGGTTTTGGTGGCTGGAGAAAGTGCCTGTGAATAATTCAGATGTGCATACAGGTTGTCCCTCTGGCCCCAAGTCTTTAAAGCAGCATGATGGATGTGTAACTGCCTCTGCGTGCATGAGTTTGGTTAATATGTTCCCCCTCTCAACAAAAGATGAATCCACGAAATGTGTTCCTGAAAAACAGAGTATTTATGTTCCATTTATGTCCCCATAATGTTCAGTTTAACCTGAGATTGTGATCAGCAAATTTTATTTGTCCATGCATGCTACACCTGTCAGAATCCTAAGGCCTCTAATTACAGTTGAGATTTTCAATAAATTGTTATGCAGAACAGGAACAACTGCTTAGTCTCCCTTTGTTTCAACCCTTGAATAGAGGGTGGTGCTGGGTGGTAGCTTTGAATGAATTTTTGACTGATCATCTCATACTAAGAGCTCCCAACTAACTGGCATTGCTGCTACAGATAATTTGATGGTCATGTATTACATCAGCCAAAGCAACTGAGGTCAGGAGCTGGTCAGTGTTACATCTCAGTAATGTTACTTAGGAATGGTGTTATCTTTCATCTAATGCACTGCAGCTTCACAAAGCTTAATTGTACTGAAATTAACTTAAGAACTGGTGGCACATAGTTGCAGATTTATTATCTGACTGCAGATCATTTGGTTTAAGTATGCCAGAAGATTTGTTAAAAAGCACTTTGCTAAACAGTGGATCATTGCAGTCTAAACTTTTACTGTATCTGTCAGTATTTGTTTATCGTAAAGACTTTCACACTGGGATTGAAAAGGGAAAAAAAGTTTAAATAGTTGTGGTTATTAACTCCCTGGCATATTTCATTTGTGCATTTCCTGTCACATCTTTAATTAAAGCAGGATGTTTTTATACTTGTATCTAAAATATTTGTTTTTGCAAGACTTGCACATATAGATGTCCTGAAATGGAAAAGAAAAGGTGCCCAATGAGGATGCTCAGTTTGGCTGCTTTATGTCTGATCAAGTGGCTTTTTGAATCTCTGCACAGTACAATCAATAACATAGAAAAGGGGTTCTGATATAAATATATATACTTTTATTTTCTCTGTAATGGTCATGTTGTTCACCTACCTTGCATAATACAAGGTAGTCCTTCAGACAACTTTTGTGTTGGAGGAGTTAAATTAGGGCTTTGTTGCATTACACTACACATGACATACTGCTCCACTTTGTTTTACCATTGCAGATTCTGATAGAGTTCTGTGCAGGTGGTGCAGTGGATGCCATCATGCTGGGTAAGTCCCTGATTCACTAAAGGAAATAGAAATTATGAACAAGTTCTCGAGTTTCTCTTTTTCCCTCCGTTTGCAAGCACTAACTCTCTTTATTCCATTGAGAAGCCTCCTTTGTGGGAGTTTTTCCCCTCTCCCCAGTTGGAGAGACCTTTCCAACTGTGTAATTATTGTAGCTCAGATTTCAAGGACTGGTTAGTCCACCTCTAATGCATGCAGTTTCTTTCTCTTTAACCTCAAAGACCTCTCCACTTTTTTGTGTGTGTAAAGTAACAGAGCAAAAAGGATGCAAATTAATTCACTCCCCTGTTGGATGTTGATGCATTCTCCTCTGTTGTCTGACTCACATAGAACAAATTTCTTCCTCTGGTTTTGTCCAGTCATACATGCTGGCTGGTTTCAGGGTGGAGTTTTATCTACCAGTTGCTATTGGAAACCATCAGGCCTTCGTATTTCTTAATGCGTCCAAATGGTCTAGTCTGTGTTTCTCAAAGAGCAACACCAAAAGCACAATAAAAAAATATGATCCAATATGAATTATCTGTGTGCGTGTTTATCCACAGAACTGGAGAGGCCCCTGACAGAGCCCCAGATCCGTGTGGTTTGTAGGCAGACCTTGGAGGCCTTGACTTACCTGCATGAGAGCAAGGTCATCCACAGAGACTTAAAAGCCGGAAACATTCTCCTCTCTTTGGATGGAGAAGTAAAACTGGGTAAAAAAAAATTTCTCATATCCTGCTGCTGCATTTGTATTTGTAATGTTCACTGAAAATTAACATTATCCATCAAAGAAAGTACACTTTAGACCAACACAATTTAAGTTACTCGCTTTAGATAGAAAACAAAACAATAGCTGATTTATTGTTGATTTTTGTCTCAATCATATGTCCCTAGTGGCCTATCTTAAAACCTCTTTCTGCAGGGCAAAGACTAATAGAGCTAAAAGGCTAATTAGTAAAGTCAATTGTGTATCCCTCTGCCATTAGAGCCTGGGCAACCAGCTGAGCCATGTGACTTTGGGGATAGTGAATATCTGGCAAAGTAGAGTGTGTACATATGATAAAAGTGGAATGAGTCCTTCATGTGGCATGAAGTTAGGAAAGAACTGTTGTTGTTGTTTTTTTTTACTGCTTATGTACTGGAGTTGGTGGTACATTGAATTGGTTACATAATATTTCACAAGTAAAAGTATTCCTGTTGCTGCTGTAGCATCCATAGCTTCTGTCTCCCTGATGATTCACATTCTGTAGGCAGCGGTTCATGACACAGCCTGGCAAACAATAATTATCAAGCAGCCACTAGGGCCTTAATGATAGAGCTCTCTTTCCCTTTAGTGTGTACATACTGTAAGCAGTGTAAGAAAAAGAGAGCAGGCTGAAATAGTTTCACAGGTGACAAAACTGCCTGGAGGGATGATGGACTCAATGAGCATTATGAAAGGGAGTGTGAGGCTTTTCTGAAAGCTTGAAGCATGTTAGTAAAGAAATGATTTTTTCAAAATTATGATGCTCTAGTAGAAAAGTAATGTTATGTTATATATTCTATTTTAAAGCTTCCATTATACAGAATATCATCATAAAATTAAGTCTGATGTACTGATGAAAAGGATTGTAACTCTTTTCTCCTTTCAGCTGACTTTGGGGTGTCTGCTAAAAATACCAAGACATTACAGAGAAGAGACTCTTTCATTGGCACTCCGTATTGGTGAGTTTTTCAGCCTGTATACAAGAGGGCATTCACCCTTTTCCATTTCATAATTGTTTTAGCGTGACAGCTAGGGTTGATTTTTCTATGCAGTGGCAAAAAACTGTCACAAATGTAGTGTAACCGAAAAAGCCCCATTTAGCAATTTGAATGCACTCTGGTGTTTGATGACCTCAGCCTTAAATACTGAATAGACTTCCTATCTTTCAAACCTCTGACCCAGAAATGCCATTTTATTGGGATTTTTTCAGTTTACCTTGGATAGATATCAAGCAACATTCATGAATGCACACTTTCACTTTGAGTCCAAAAATTAGCTAACTGCTAATGATAAGTCCACTGTTTTCTAATTCTGCAGGATGGCCCCAGAGGTGGTAATGTGTGAAACTTCCAAGGACCGTCCGTATGACTACAAGGCCGACATCTGGTCCCTTGGGGTAACCCTGATAGAGCTGGCGCAGATTGAGCCACCCAACCACGAGATGAATCCCATGAGAGTGCTGCTGAAAATAGCCAAGTCCGAGCCGCCTACACTCATGCATCCCTCTCGCTGGTGAGATGGTGCACTGGTGATAACTAGAGGAGAGGTTGGCACTGGAATGTTTCCGGTTTGGAGATAAGGATATGTTGTCTGCATTATTTGTGAAAGCTTGGTTAATTGTTGATGCTTAACCCAATGGCCACAGGGGGAAGAATGGTGTTAATTTTATTCCACAAAAGCAGGATCTAGGGACATTTAGTCTGTTTGGCTAACAAGCTGATTTTTTTAAATTTATTTTGAAAGGTCACCAGAATTTAACGACTTTCTGCGGAAATCACTTGATAAGAATGTGGACAATAGGTGGAACGCAGTTCAGCTTCTACAGGTGAGCAGCCCTACCTGATTCACTTACTGCTGTAACTCACAGCAGCCTATAAAGTAACCCGCTGAATGCTTATAAACACAGAAAAAAAAGCAACTGAATGTCGGGGTCAACTGAAGGGTCTCATTTTCTCTTTTGCTGTTTGTTCTTGGATATGATCAAGCCTTGCAGATTAGATTCTGTGTCATGTTGATGTTGTGTTTTCCTGTCCTTCTGTGTAGCATCCTTTTGTCACCAGTGTAACTGATAGCAAACCTCTTAGAGAGCTCATTGCGGAGGCCAAGGCAGAAGTCACTGAGGAGATTGAGGATAGCAAAGAAGAGGAGGAGGAGGAAGAACCTGAAACGCCTGTGGTATGTTGTTTTCCTGGTGTGCAAATATAGGAAGCGTAATAACTTTCAGTGAAATACAGAGCTGTTACTTTTTCTATCACTCAGTGATAGCATATAGTGGTGTGATGTGGCTTCTCTCTTACTGTTGGCTCAGGCGGCTCCTGGGCACAAGCGAGCACCATCCGATGCCAGCGTGGCCAGCTCAGAGGATGACAAAGTCCCACCTACTCCCTCCACCCTGGAATCTGTTACGGAGATGACAGAGGCCAAGCCTGCTGAAGACCGAACCAGTGATAAGCTCTCTGATGAAGGACTTGGAACAAGTGAGGTAGACAAGAATGAGGAAGAGAAACTAAATGAGGTTTCTGATGTCAGTAATGAAGACCTGGTGCCTGGAATAATAGAGCCCAACAAGGACTTGATCTCACAAGATGTTACAGAGCCTGAAGCAGAAGATGGTCAGCCTCAAGAGATTCCTGCTGAGCCTGTAGTATCACAGCCAGAGGAACCTGTAGATACAGGGGATACTCAAGAACTTGTCACTGATGATCAAGAAACAGGGGAGGAACAGAAGGAGATGCAAGAAGAGAAAACAAATGATGAAATTGCCAAAGTAATTAAAGATGAAAGAGAGCCTGAGGAGGTGAAAGAAGAAGAAAAAGAAAATGAAGCAGCTACAGAAGAATCCGTAGAATCAGAAGAGCAACCTAACAATGCACAAGAAGAACTCGAATCCATACCAGGAGAAACAACAAAAGCAGAGGAAGAAAGCAAGGGACCAGATGAGGAGATGTCTCCACTTGAAGTGACAGAGAATAGAACGGAAGACGGAGCTAATGGTACAGATGTTGACACAGAGAATATAGAATCCAATGTCAAGGACACAAACATAAACGGTGAGACAGACACAGAGCCAAGTGTAAATGAGCCCCCCGCTGAGAATTTGTTGGAGAGGGAGACCATAGAAAGTCTGCCAAAGGAAACGCTGGAGGTTGAGGCCCCTGAGGAGACTGAACAGCCTCAACAAGATGATCACCCTAGAGAGGAGGTTGAAGTAGAAGAACAGGCACCAGCTGAATCCACAAATGGAGTCACTGATAAAGCCAAAGACACCTCTGAGGGTTCAGAACAAGCGGTACCATGTGGAGATGTCCTTGTGAAGGAAGATGAGGAGAAAGTCGCTAATGCTGATGAGAGTACTTCCCAAGATGCTGTCTCTGTCCCAGAGAGTGAAACAGATTCAGAGAGCAAGATCGAGCATGGAAGTCCTGCTGTAAATAAGCCAGATATGGAGAAGGACTCAGACTCTGGAAGCAGCTCTGCTGCTGATAGCAGCAGCTTTGACCTCAATCTGTCCATCTCCAGCTTCCTGTCCAAGAGCAAAGAAGGGGGGTCTGTGTCAATGCAGGTAATATAATCTGTGCTTACAACCTCAGTTGTTAAATGATCTGCAGTGTTTTTACCCTTTTTTGCTCCCAAAATATTCAATTTCATTTGTAGGAGGCAAAACGTCAAAAGAAAACTCTGAAGAAGACACGTAAATTTATGGTGGATGGTGTGGAGGTCAGTGTGACAACATCAAAGATAGTGACAGATAACGACACCAAGAATGAAGAGATGAGGTTCCTGAGGTATGTCTGTAACCAGTGTGTGCTTATCGTACTGGTCTAAATATGTGGCTTGGCCTATATTACATGCCTGCCTTAAATAGTTCTCATTTACTTCACATCTCTTGCAGCTTTTTACGAATGCCACATTATCTCTCAATGAATGCTGCTGTATGTTACTTTATTCTCTAATGCTGCTTTTTAGACAGATGAAATATGCTGCTCTGAATAATTATACAAGTGATCTTTGACTATTTGTGGTTTAATGTATGACCTTATGTCAGTAATGCAGAGTGAACATGTATCATGTGAACAACTTCTGATTCAGAAAGCAGCAAAATATTATTAAAAAATATCCTATGTAATATTTCTTGGAGACTTGTATTGAAACCAGTTTTAATTTTCACTTAAAATAGATAATGAAACACATGTAAAATTACATTTCAAAGACATTTTTTACTTTTTCAATTAAGTCCTATATTAATGACAAATTAAGTTAAAGATGGTGGCACCCTGACTGCACTGTTGGTGTGGTTTCCTCAGGCGCCAGGAGTTGAGAGAGCTACGCCTCCTGCAGAAAGAGGAGCAGAGAGCCCAGCAGCAGCTGAGCAACAAGCTGCAGCAGCAGAGAGAGCAGATCTACCGGCGCTTTGAACAGGAAACTACTGTGAGTCAGTTTGTTCATACTGCAGTGGTGTGATTTTTTTTCGTGTTAATTCTGCAAACTCCTCTGAAACAAACTGTTGTCATCTCAGAGTTGATATGACTCTGACTGAGGAACCCACATGGAGCATGTAGCTTCTATAACATATCATTTTCACTTTTTTTCATTTCTACTGTAAAACACAAATTCACCTATAGCCAGAGATAAATGACAACATACACATATTTTCTACAGTTAATCTCCCCCTCCCTTCTAATCAATACAGGCTTATAAATATTTCTGTCAATCTTGTGATGTTGCATCACATATTAAACCTTTAAGTCATCTTATCAGGCTGATGCTAGTGTCCGTTGAAACTGTCTGTACAGGCCAAGAAGCGTCAATATGATCAAGAAGTGGAGAATCTTGAGAAGAAGCAGAAGCAGACCATTGAGCGACTGGAACAGGATCACACCAGCCGACTCAGAGACGAAGCCAAACGGATTAAAGCAGATCAAGACAAGGAGCTCTCTAAGTTTCAAAACATGCTGAAGAACCGGAAGAAAGAGGTACAGTTGTGCATGACTGCATCTGCGTTGAAGTGAATTTAGTGGGCTGATTAGCTCTTAACTGGTGGAGTTGGGTTCATAAGCATTTGCATGTCATAGATACTAGCTGTTTAATGGTGCATGTGTTTAACAACTTAGCCAGTGGCTGTGTCTTATTAATCCTATGGGAGTGGTGTGCCTTGCTGTTCTGCCTGGTACTATATGCGTGCAAGTGATAGCAACAGACATACTGTGCTATCTTCCAATGCTGCTAACTCCATGTGGTTTTATCCATTATTCATCAGCCCTGAGGCTTCTGGTTGCCTCCCAAGCAATACTGTAATAATGAGTCTATTTGTTATTTTTAGAGAAAAATTTAATAAAAGTTTAAGGCTCAGGCTAAGGATAACCATATTACGATGGTGTGCTGGGCTTCTTTTATTGATTTACTAGGTCTTTACTAGTCTTTTCTGCCTCTTTCTCTGCTTGGAAGCCTAAAATGTAGAAATTTTTAGATGTGCTTGAAGTTTCTGTGCTTTGCTTTATGCAGTTTTTTCATGTCAATATTTCCAATTGACATCCATTGTGCATTATTAGGCCTTGGTGGTTGTTGTGCAGCTTGTAGGTTGCTTTCTGGGCCACTTAAAGTATGTTCTCATTGTGCTGGTTGGCTTAAAGTGGTGCTATGTATTTGATTTTAGGTGTTTAACTGCAAAAACATAAGCTATTGCCTATTGACATAGTGTGTGTGTTATTTTCAATATTGTATTATTTATTCAGGATGTTATTATATTATAATGTATTTACCTAACCATGTCTCTTGTATGAGTGTGTGAGGTGGCTTTGGTCACGGGATGGTCATCTTGGTGTTGGTTGGTGGTGTTGGGCTTATTTGGGGAAAGATTGTAAGCCTTAATTAGAGTAACTGATATGGAATCATTTTTAACATTTTTATTCAAGGACATTAGGATTTTTTTTGTCATATAACAGAACCCCACCAGTGCATTTGTGCCCTGACTGCTCTCCAATCAGTATGTTCAAAGTATAGACTTTTGCTGACACACAGTTTCAAATACTATGTAAAATGCATAAAAGTAGAAATAGACCTGAAAAATAACAAGGAGAATGATATTTTATTGGCTACTTGTCCGACTATTGTCAGTGAGGATAAAACAAGTGGTGTAGCCCTTAATGCTAAGATATTGCTTACCTGATTATAGGAATAATAATAATTGTAATGGTAATAGTAATAATAATAATAGTAATAATTGTAATAATAATAATTGTAACAATAGTAATTTTAATTTCCTGACATCAAATATGTCATTCATGCATGACTGACCCCTTTGGTTTCTTGCCTCAATTTGTTGAGTTGATTTAATTCCAACAAGGCAACAAACTGCACTATTTCTTCTCATTTTTCCATCCTATGAGGGCCAGGGTACAAGGTTACAAAAAAAAGGAAAACAACTCACCTATAGTACATTAAACATGTTACCCAAGATTGCTTAGGTAAAAAAAACACATTTCAATAAATGAGAGCTTGTGAGTGAACAGTCCACGTCAGGGCTGTCAAACATTCAGAGGTCCAACATTTACTTAACTTACAGATGATTCCAGCTCAGGTGCTCTTTTTCAATTATCAGGAGCAGAATAATCATTAATTGAATTCAAAGTGATACAATGATAATGAAACGCTTACAAGGGGAGCTTGTTTTACATCTAACATTTTCTGCCTCGTAGCTGTCGAAACTTCCTTTTCAACAAACTCATGACTTGACTCTTCATGTAATTCAAACTTACAGTTCTAACAGACTGAAAAACAACTAATTAAGGGACTGACTGACTAGTTCTAAGGATCATCGAACGCAGGCCATGGAAATCAAGCATGCTTACTTTGAATCATTTGGTGGCTGGATACAGTATCTCTCCTTTCAAAAAGTGGGCCGTGCATGCCTCCTACTGTTGTTGGCCAGCTTTGTTAGATTTTAAGAACATACAGCATCAACCAGTTTCTGCGCACACACTGTAGGTCAAACAGGAAGTTGGACAGTCACCCAAACACATGCGAAAAGAGCTCATGAAACGCTTAAAGGAGGATCTGTCGCTCATTAAGACTGCAGAGGTAAATCATCTCCTTTTCTCTACCTACTCTTTCTCAATCTCTCTTTCTCTCTCTCTCTCTCTCACTCCCTCTCTCCCTCCCCCTCTCTCTCTGCTCTTCCTTGATATCCTTTATTCTTATAAGGTCTTCATGGGGTTTCATTAGGTCTCCATATACACACAAATACAAAGAACTGCTGTGTCTGTAATTGCTCCCCATGTTATACCTAGTGTACTTAAATAACTTTACGTAATTTTATTTGAGTGTTATTTTTTGGCAAGATGATATTAAGTACAATAATCATGGGAATTTAGAAACTGGGGTGGTATTAAGACAACACGGGAAAAAAAGCAAAGCAGTAAGCAGAACTACCTTATGGCTCTGATGAATTCACAAAAATATTGAATGAAAATTATTAAGCAGCTCAATCAATTATGTGTTTTAATCACTAGATTCACCAAAAGATGGTCACTCTGTCAATTTTTCCACCGTGAAATTAAAGTATTTTACTAGCAAGTAGAACTTAGTGTCTTCTAGTTGATTGCAGAAAATTTGATAATTGATTTTTAAGTAGTTTTATGGTAAGATGACACAAATTCTCTGCTGCTAGCTCTTTTTCATTATTTTCTGTTTTGCAGACATTTTCTTGTGTTAGCACACTGAAAGTAATAGGGTTTTGAACTAGTTTCACAAAACAAGACACTTGGGAAAATGTGATGTAGGTTTTTCACAAATTTCTAACATTTTGTAGACCAAATCATTTAACAAGAAAATAATCAGCAGAGTACTCCAAATTAAGAATAACTGTCATTTGCAGCCCTAACAAAATTATACCTATTTTGGTACATTTGATCTTTTGATAAATGCTCACAGTGGAACAAAGAATGTTTATTTGTCTACTTAACATCCCACAGTTCAATTCCTCACCATTTCTGCTGAGATCACTCAGATAGAAGTTACAGCACTTGTGTCAGTGGTGATGAAAATTGATTAGACATAGACTACCACTCACCATAGAGTAGCATGCAGTCCTCATCATGTTGTGAACAACGAAACAATGAACAAGAGAGCCATTTCAGACACAGCTTTTGTTTTCACAGATGATGTTTGCACTGAAAGTGCAGAGTTTGTTTTCCTGTGCATCTTTTATCAATTAGACATGGGACATGCAAACAAAAGCCTTCTTTTCCTTGTAAGGTAACTCTTCGATTATTAACTGCCTGTGAGACAGAAGCATGGAAAGTAACAAATCTGCTCTTTTGCAAGCTGGATTAAACTCAAGTGCTGGAATTATGAGCCGCTTTCAAGCATGAGAAGAAGTATTAATAACTTATTCATGGACTTCCTCCTAACATTTATCCAGAGCTGTGCTGTGCCTTAAACTCACCAATATTCCCAAAGTGGAAAAGGGCCATCTCTTACATAACTCAGGGATTTAGATTTAGTTTGTGTGTGTGTGTGTGTGTGTGTGTGTGTGTGTGTGTGTGTGTGTGTGTTTGCAAGTGTTTGTGTGTGAGAAATCCTCAGCCTACTGTGTGCTGTCTGTCCCTGATCAGGGCAAGTGCGCTGTGTGCTCTCCTCCACAGGCAGTGGCCCAGGTTATGATACAGTCTTTTCAGTTGTCCTCATGTGCACTCTTCAACGCTCAGATGCAGGATGTAAGTCCTCCCCCCTCGCCCTGTTTCTCTCGTCTCTGGCCCATACTTAGATGTGAGCGAAGTGAAGTGGCAGGAAAGTTTGTGATGGTTCAGTTTTTCTTTACATCAGCACATGTAAGCATGGGCAGTGTTTTTTTGAGTGTTGTCATCACTGTGTTTGTGCAGTGGTTCTCTCTTCCTCTCCTGCTAAAAATATTTTCTCCACCAAGCCACAAATGTTCTACATCTAGTCTGTGTATTTTATATGGTATTTATATTTATTACACTGTTTGCAGCAGAGTAGGTTTTATCTGGGAGTACAACAATCAGTACTTTTTCTGAGAGCTGGTGTGGTTGTGTCCCCTTCTGTCTGGATCCATGTTTGTGTCTCTCAGCCGAGGTCCAAAAATAGTACAATTGCCTTACAGCACGGATGTAATAGTCCCAAGTATTGTGCATAATTTGGGCATGATATTACATTTTAACCAGTTCAATTTGGATTTATCTGTATATCTGTAATGATAACCAGGTTTTTTACTCTTTTAATGTGTAATTATATACTTGATTATGCCTGATAATAGTTTTTAATAAGTAGTAATTAAGAGCTTTGCAAAGGCTACAATTTGCCACTAGCTAGGTGTTGGAAATGTAGAATAGACTAATAAACCTTAGGGTTGGGTTTATAAATTATGTCTAAATATTTTTGGACAAAGTCTTAAAATTTTAACTGTCATTTGGGTTTTGGACTATGTAAATGTCTGTTGTGTCACATAAAACTGTGAATCTGAATCTTTACTGAACTGTTGGCTTTTCTTTCTTTCTCTCTTCACCTCCATTGTGGATTGTTACCATCCATGATCTCTGAGTGTCTTCTCTTCTGATTCAAGTTGATGATGTGACATCTTAGTGCTCTGTGTTGTGCTGGACTTGAAGTGGTTGACTTGATTAGATTATATAATTTCTTTCAGGCAGTTTTTGATTCATTAGATGCATTTATACTGTGACATTTCCTTGTGCCATCTCTCCCCTCTGTCTCTCTATATGATGACTTCCTCTGGCTGTTTCTCACTGCCCCTCTTCTCTCTGGCTCCTCAGGAGCAGGAGTTCCTACAGAAGCAGCAACAAGAGCTGGATGGAGCTCTAAAGAAAATCATTCAGCAGCATAAAGTGGAGATTGCCACTATTGAGAGAGACTGCCTAAACCACAAGCAGCAGCTGATGAGAGGTAGGAGATGAAGGAAGAGCTATTTGAAAGATGAAACCAGCTTTTGCAAAGTCACATCTTTACTGCTCACTGCTTTCTGAAGCATTCCATAATTTCTAAATTTATTTTCCAAGTAAGCAGCAAGTCTTAGTCCATTTATTCAGTGTGATGTGAAAATCAGATTGTAGAGAGTATTTAAGCTGCTGAAAGCATTGATTGATTTGAAGCCCTTGTGGTGCATTCATGTACTGTTAAAATCTCAAAACTTCTGGTTCTGATTTCTTTAAAGCACAGCTGAAGGCACCACATCAGCAGACTCTTGTTATAAATCCATGCTTTGATCACGTTACCATTAAATTTGACAAAACAGGCAACATAATGTGACAGATTACCTCTCAGGCATCAAACATCCTGTGTAAGTTTCAGGTTTCTAGTTCAGTTTCATAACGGACGGACAACCAGCCACCAGTCTGAAAGACAGGAACAATCCTTTTTTAACATCTGATTAGCTCTCAACTAGTCACAGAGTGTACGTCAGCGACTACTGCGTGTGACACACTCACAAATGAGCATACAGACTTGCTGTTTAAGAAGACGTGTAACAACTTGTCCATCTTGCTGACGGTGTTTTCTGTTTTAGTTTTCGTCACTCTACTCATCACTGGCCAACAAGCACGTGCATGTTTTCTAACTTGCCTGACATTAAAACATGTGATGCTTTAGTGTGTGTTTTTGCACATGTATTTGCAGCTCGTGAAGCAGCTATGTGGGAGTTGGAGGAGCGCCACCTGCAGGAGAAGCACCAGCAGCTAAAGCAGCAGCTGAAAGACCAGTACTTCATGCAGAGACACCAGCTGCTAAAGCGGCATGAGAAAGTGAGTGTGGAGATATCAACTCAGAGGATGTGCAATCATTTTTATAACCAAACTGAACTCAAAAACTCTTTAAATTTTGTAGGAGATGGAGCAGATGCAACGATATAACCAGCGGTTGGTAGAAGAGATGAAGAACAAACAGACTCAAGAGAGGGTTCGCCTGCCTAAGATACAGCGCAGCGAGGCCAAGACCCGCATGGCCATGTACAAGAAGAGTCTTCGCATCACTGCCAATGCAGCCATCACAATAGAGCAGGAGAGAGAGCGGATAAAGCAGGTGCAGACACTGTGGACTCATGCTACGACTGTTTCACAATTTCTGCTCATCACATTGAAGTGGCTGAAAATGCATTTTCTTTTTTTAGCAACACTATGTCACTCTGGCATACAGTCCTGCCTAGAATCTGTCCAATACAAACACGGTACTCTTAATGAGCCCAGCCTGTGTGACCACAAACTTTCCATTTAGCATTTCACCAGCTTCACTGGCTCTGGATCGTCTTGAAAAAATGCTCTTTAGTTTTATTTGAACTAGTTTGCAAACTTGGAGGAAAAATTCCTTGCAGTAAGCAGTAGTTTGTAAAAACAGGGTGTGACCTGAAATTTCATATGTGCAGAGAAAAAAAGAAAAGGTGGAAAGTTGATACAGACATATTACACAATAGCTCAGTTTGGTGTGGGTTTAAATTTTTACAGTTTTCTGTTGTATTTTGGTTCAGTTTGCTTCTCAGGAAGAGAAGAGGCAGAAGAATGAGAGGCTGCATCAACACCAGAAACACGAGAACCAGATGAGGGATCTGCAGCTGCAGTGTGACTCAAACATCAGGGAGCTGCAGCAGCTACAGGTGGGGCTACAACACACACACACACACACACACACACACACACTCATCTTTTAGGAAAGGAATAAAACAAATAGAAAAAATTTGGATCTCCTGACAACATGCTGATTAGAATTTAAAAATAGGTTAATTGAAATCAATGAAAGCAAAGAGACCTCAGTATATTCTAGTGTAGATATAGTAAGTAAAGATCAGGTGGTGTTATTCATGAATTCAGCACTTTAATCCTGAATTGGCTTCGTTAATCCACATTTTCTTATAGAATGAGAAATGCCACCTTCTGATCGAACATGAGACCCAAAAGCTGAAGGAGCTCGACGAGGAGCACAGCCAAGAGATAAAGGAGTGGAGAGAGAAGCTGAGGCCCAGGAAGAAGGTATATTTTATATCCATTTACTCCTTTAACTGTCTGTGTTTTCCCTCTGTTGTTATATCTGAGTCAGGCTCTAGCACAGTCTAAATGTACAAGCAGAAGCCCTTTAGGGGGTTGACTCACTTGTTTGTATCTGCTGCCCCCTGCAGGCGTTAGAGGAGGAGTTCACACGGAAGCTCCAGGAGCAGGAGGTCTTCTTCAAGATGAGCGGGGAATCTGAATGCCTTAACCCCACCACCCAGAGTCGAGTATCCAAATTTTACCCGATCCCAAACCTCCACAACTCTGGTTTATAGCCTTGTGTCTTTCTGTGCTACAAAATAAACACCAATCAAACTCGGCTGCACTCACAGACTCCTCCTGGTGGAGCAGCATCACTTCTCTGAACGTCACTGATAAACATGAAAATGTCCTCACTGTTTTGATTCCACCATTAGTGAGCATGGCGTGCCTACACACCGTCCCCTCACTTAATCAATTTTCCCAACTTGTTGGGAAACATCCAATGGGTCATTTGCACTTTCGCGCACGCTCAAATTTTTAAAAGTCTGCAGCTGCTAGCTAAGGCCAATTATGCTATTCAGGTTATTGTAAGCACAGCCTGCTACAGTATGAATGATCTCCAGTGCCTCATATGTTCTTTTTTCTGCATTTAGGCCTTTCCCTGTGTTTTCTACAGCTTGCAGTAAATATAGAGCCCCCTGAATTTCTTGCACTGAAATAACTGGTTATCGTTTCCACCCATAATCACAATATGCTGAGATTATTTTAATCAATTTCACATGAGAAGGCCGTAAGAAAACTCAGATTTATTTTGCTGCATGGAAAGCAGAGCTGAGCTAAGGGAGATGTGCTGATGAGTCGGTGGACTCAAAAGAAAAAGTCTGTAGTTGTAAGACTTTGTAATGTCTGTGTTATGTGTGCAGTCTGTAATGTTGTCACAGGAGTCAAAAGCAGTGTCGCGTTGGGATAATAAGGCTGTGAGTTCACATTTAAAGGAATGTAAAGCTGTTGTAAATGATGCGCTGAGTGAAATGTCACACGTGTGCGCCTACGTATAAAGTTTAATCTGATACTGTCCCGTGTATGAGGAGTTTTCAGTCTTGAGAACAAAAATGTATATCTGTTGCTCGAGCACAGGATCTCATTTCAGTGCTGTACTTCCAAACTTACATTCCCTTGTTCATTTTTAAACACAGAGGCGACCTGTTGCTTCCTGGAGAACAATGAAAAACTCCCTTTATGTTGAAAAAAAATATCACTTTATCTTCTGGGGGGTTCGACTGAGCAGTGGTCTTACAAGCAAAGCTTTGTTGTGACAAATGATTAAAAAAAGGAATGTAAAGCTGTTGATTTGCACTGTTTTGCCACTTGAGCTAAAGAAAAAAAATATGCAGTAGTAAACTGTCAATGTGTTTTGACAGTAAATCACCTTTGTTTCACCCAAGCCTATTCAGACTACAAATTGACTGAATTGTTTAAACATTTATGCCTGTTTTTTGTTAATTTTTTACATGTTGTTTTACTTTTCCCCAATTATCCCCTTAGTATTTTATGACCACATTGCATCTTGTTTTCCAAACATATTTCTGATGTACTGATGCTGTAATCACTCTTTTTGGTGAGCCTTCCTCCCTGTTGAGACCAGTGTTGTATGAACGGTTAAATGCTGTATCTGTAACGTGTGAGGAAATGTCTCTAGCTGTATTTTATAAGCAAAGTATTGATGGTTCACAAAAAGAGACCTTCTTCAACATTATCTGATTAGTTTATTTTTGCCACATCGATTCATGTTTTAATTTCTGTACGCTGACATTGACATTCACTAGTGTTTTGTCATAAATGCTGGACTTTTTTAGGGGTAATCGGAGACTGTGTCTTGAGAATTACACCATACGCCCCATAGATTTCAAATATTTTTTTTATTTCATTAAGTTACAGCATTTGATTTTGTCCATCAGTTGTCATCATACCACAATAAATTTCTTAGGATATGCATTTTTGATGTCAGATCAAGTGTATTTAACATGTCTTTATAAATGGACATTTTTTTTTTGTTGTAAATAAAATATTGACTGTTTATTTGACATTGGAAACACGTTGAGTAAAGTTGTGTTCAATTTAGTCATTCAAATATCAAAACTCACAAGTCCAAAAATAGATTTATTTTTGTGTCTTACCAATATATTGTTCAATAAGGTCAATAAGTTCAATCATGTAAAAACAGAATCTGGTAACATTTTATAATTTAATCTTTCCAACACTTAAAGGTATAAAGAAAATAAATCAATCTCAGTGCGCTCATAAAAAAATATACAATCCCATCAGTCATGTCTGTTTGTGACCATCTGAGTCCCTGTCTTTCCATTATCATTTCCTCCGGCAAACCTTTCAAGTAAATCCTCAGACCTGCTGCAACATTTTAACCCTTCCCCCCCCCCATTCCCACTGCTGCACACATGACCCTCTGACTGGGACTGTGTCAGGTTCAGATGATGATGAATTGCCTTGTAAATTAAATGTTCTACATGCAGTGAATTAATAATTTCCAGGGCTCCTAAAGGCAGCTTGGAGGTTAACTTGATCTATGTCGTTCATCTGAAAATTTTTTACTCTTTCATGACACATTAAAGGGTCACCTTGACACAATATTTAACATGTATACTTTTATAGTCCTCAATACAGTATATTCCTCAAAAGACAATGAATATAAAAAAAAGGTACACCTGACACTCAAGTTACACAAGCAGAGGGAAGAGATGCAAAGTGCGATCAAAAAATAAGCTACTTATTGCCTTAAAATAGATGTTCTCTTAAACAAAGCTGCCCCTGGAAAAAAAAAGTTTGAACGCATGCTTCTAACTAAGCAAAGTAAACATTTACACCCAGATGTAAAAAAAAAAAAAAAGTCTGTGTTCAAAAAACCCTGACCAGCAGCTAAATCCATGAATCTACTGAAGCTTTTTTAAAGAAACTGATGCATTTTTTAGCCACTTTTATTGACTCAAATTGTCTGCTGGCTTTTCTACAAATGGCAAGAATAAGGAGCATTTACCACTACTTGCATTGTTATAGTTGAACTTAAAAAAAAAAAAGAGAGTAAAAATTATATCTGACATGATCCAGTAGTATGCTAACCCTTCAACCACCATTAGCTCGACGGCGATGCCTCTTGTGACGACCAACCGCTTTATCGTCTGCAGTGGATGAAAGAAATCAGTGAGGTGATGACTTCCATGTGTGTGACACTGTTCATTTTTTAATTTGGTTTGACAACATTTTGACTGAGCTTACCTGCATCCCTCTTCTGCACTCCGTGTGGAACTTGGACCGTGTATGACCCGGGTAGTCCAGGTAAACCTGGGCGTCCTGGATCACCTGTAGACGTACAAAACTCTCATTTCAGTTATTCTGTTTAAACTTTCCTCTGAATGGTATGCAGTGTTTCTTCAACTCTGTTTAACCATACCCTTTTCTCCTCTGGGTCCTGGATAACCTCTCTCTCCCTGTGGTCCTTGGATTCCTGGAGGGCCGGCGATGGTGCCGTAAGCTGTGCAAGAGCAAAAGCACAGTTTCAGTCTTGATGAAGCAACAGTTTCCACCTACAGTTACATAATTCTGAATAGTTTTCCGTTGCTGTAAGGTTTAACCCAATACAGCACGTGGAAAGTCATAACTGTGCATGCTCACTTCTGAAGAAGTTCATGAGGTCAGCAGTGACGTTGCCGTAGGCACCGATGACCCGGCTCTGACCAGCTGGTCCAGGGGGCCCAGGTGGACCAGGGGGACCTTGAATCGCTCTAACATGTGCCCTCCATGGACCTTCAACCAGATAATCCTGCAGCAGGCCTTTATCTGGAGGAGAGATGTCATATCAAAGTACTGAAGAGACGCTTATGTGATTATACAAAACTAATTTGACACTTCTTTAACTGTTGTCACCCGTGTTACACACTAAAACTATAGACACAATCCCTACACACATTATGGGAACTATAGATAGGTTATAATTACCAAATAGCAGTACACATAAATTAAATCTCTATGTTTGGCAGCTGTAATGGACTCACTCTTGATGTAGTCTGTAACTTTCAGGGCGACGTTGGAGTAGTCCATTGATTCAGCGAGCCTGCTGACATCAGTCTCTCTGTGCTGAGAGCCATGATGAGAGTCGCTCTGAGAGTAGCTCTGGCTCTGTATGTAACCCTGCACGTAGCCCGGCTCTCCACGCTCTCCTTTCGGACCCCTTGGTCCTTGAGGCCCTGGAGGCCCGATGATGGCACGACGAACACTGTCACCTGAAAAATTAAATTCACATTCAAGTTTTATTGAGGTTAAAGGGTTCAAGTTTGACGTCTGAGTGGAATGGTAGGAGCTTACTGGTCAGATACTCTTGAACTTCAGCACGGATGTGCTCACGAGGGAAGCTCCCACTGTAGGAAACTGATCCACTGTAACCGCCTGGTGGACCCTGTGGTCCTTGTGGACCTTGAGGACCAGGAGGGCCGGGAAGACCTCTAAACCCAGAGTCTAAGAAGATTTAATTCAACAAATTTTTGTCATTACAAGGTTAGGAGGTGGATAAATGGTCAAAATGACAATAGTCAAATTAAGTCTGACTTTAGAGCTACATAAAAGTAAGCTTAAATGCAAGAATATTGTATATCATTAGAGATAATCTTAGGATCCATTAGCTATTGTCTGACAACAGATTAGTCCTTTGAACCAACTGCTTGGTTGGATAACCAACCCAATGTTGGTTATCCAGGCCAAGACTCCCTCCTTCATGCAACGGTTATTGTTTCCAATTAGCAGATTGCTTCTCAAGTAGCCAGTTTTCAAAAGAAAGCTAATGAGGCTAAACTGTTGTCAGGCAATAACAGATGGATTTCAAGACCATATTCTGAACAACGCGTTCCACCTCTTTTGCTCTCCACGTTTAAAGTTAACCCGCATGCGACTAAAGCCCACTCAAACGTGATTGGTCAGCACTGTTCGGACTACGGATAGAGGTGTACTCCATGTGTGTCAGTACACTGTGACATCAACAGTGGGTTTGGTTACGGATGAAAATAATACAGGTGTTTTTGATAAAAAAAAAAGATGAATAATACTAAGTTTAAATGCAGATGGACCTTGAAAATGTAAAAGTAGATTTTCAGGGATTTTTTTGTGCATGTTTTATTTTCTAATACTTGTGGATTAAAGCCAAAAAAATAGAAGTGTATCTGCAAATACACAACCTTTGTTTTATGTTAATAATAAATTCAAATTTGTTGAAGTGTATACACATAAATATTTAGATGTGTTCTTGGTATAAATTCTGTCAGTGAAGCAGTCGCGATGATAATTAATGTGTTGCATTAATTTCATCCTCTGTTTCTGAATCAGACTCACTCTGCAGGTAAACCTGAATTTCCTCCAAGCTGTGGCCACGACCTCCAGCCCCGTACACAGCGGCAGAGACCCCTGGTGGCCCCTGAGGGCCAGGACGGCCAGGTTGTCCTGGCACACCAGGAGGACCAGGAGGACCATGTTGAATGGCAGAGCTCATCCACGAGCGGAATTCTGGATCTAAATAGATTGAAATATGAGGAAGGTGATTAGAATGAGTTTCTGGAGAGCGTACTTTGTTTGATTAACTATCCAGGTGGAACAGATCAGCATCCATTAGTAAGAAAATCTGATAAAATTACTCTTTATCATTGCAGAATAGTCAATCGTAGTGGTAGTGAAGCCAGCACTTGCTCCACCAGCAGGCCCAGGAGGACCAGGAGGCCCAGGTGGACCTCTTGCAATCCCTCTGTCTGAAAATGACAATATAAGCAATTTGTGTGATTATTTTTATTTGGGATTCTCTTCAGGGTCACCGTTTGCTGTTAGTGCAACCTGTGCTTACCGTTCATGATATTGAAGACATATCTGGCGATCTCCTCTACATTGTAAGTGCTTGAAATTCCTACTGATGAGCCTGGTGGTCCTGGTGGTCCTTGCGGACCTGGAGGTCCTGTCAAATATCTCCTCACATCGTCTCCTGGACAGATCACAGCAGAAAGACAAAGGTTAGTTCAGTGCAGCCTCTAAAAACAGCAAGTGTTTAAACATTTTTTGACTTTTTGACTTTAAAACACAATGAGTGTTGTTGAAGAGTTAACAAAAACAGTGAACTTGTGTAAAAATGTAGAGTGCATTGTGGATAATACATGTAACTCAAACCATGTGACTCAGCTAGAATATGTGTTTTACTTACTCTGAAGCATGGAAATGAGAGCATTGACTGTCAGGGATCCGGAGCCAGGTCCAGGAGGACCAGGTGGTCCTGGAGGACCTTGAACCCCAATGCTAAGGCCTGAGCCTGAACCTGAAATTGCACAAGATAGTCCATAACAGCCCACATAAGTTAGACATAAAATACAATAATTTATAAAAGGAATTTCTTTTTAAAAAAGCACAGGCTTACGTTGAATGTATGCAATGATACGAGCAGAGATGTCTTCCATAGAGCCTGAGAAGCTTCCAGGGATTCCTGGAGGTCCAGGTGGACCTGGAGGTCCAGGGGTTCCAGTCTGTCTGTACCTACCTGCACAGAACAAGAAAAAAACATTGTCATTCTCTCCTCTGTCACTCGGATGGTTTGACCTTGTGACTTTGCTTCAAAAAAACTCTTACTAAGATATTCTGTGATGTACTGCCGCATCTCAACAGAGGAAGCAAAGGAGCCTGGAAGGCCTGGAGAACCAGGAGGACCTGGGGGACCAGGAGGTCCTGAGGTGACTGAGACGGAGCCTGAGGAGAAATTAGATAGTAAAGACCCTGAAGAGGTTTCATTGAGGCCATCTTTAAAGGTCTTTGTTTGCTAGTTGAGATAAAAACCTTAACTTTGAATATTATTTTAAAGATTAGTTTGGACAGTGATTAGAGTTTTCTTTACCTCTTGAAGAGCCAGGAATACCAGGAGCTCCAGTGTCCCCTTAGAAATGAAAAACAACAACCAATCACTGTCATCATGAGGCACATAAAGGCCATCACAGGGTTTATTCTAAAAACCAGACAATAAAACATTAATGGTTTCTGCAGCTCTTGATGTACGGGTGGGTTTACCTTTATATCCTTGAGGTCCTTGTGGTCCTTGTGGTCCATGAGGTCCAGGAGGCCCTGGTGGACCTGGCGGTCCGGGAATCCTAACACTGTGTCCCTCAGAGTAAGTTGACACTGTAAGGAAGAAATAAATATACAGTCACACATCAACCTTGCTCTCCACACATCATCAGCCTTGAGGTTGTCACAACTGTGTCTTTTTACACAATAAAATAAAATAATTCTAATGTAACTGTGTTTGATTTGTGTTGGGTCTTGACCTCTCTCAGAGCTTCCTGGTCTCCCTGGAGCACCTGGATAACCTTGCTGGCCTTGTTCACCTGAGCGACACATAAGAAGTTACGGAAAACTCACAACTATGGATACTGTGAGTGATTTTTAAAAAAAAGATACACATTCATCCCAGTAAAACTAAAAGCTGGAAAATTTCTCCAAATGAAGCATAAAAGATCTCCAGGAAATCTGATCACCTTTAGGCCCAGGAGGTCCAGGTGGTCCTGGTGGTCCAGGGTAAAACGTTCCTGTAAGAAAATCAGTGTTAAAATGTTTTCCGTTTGAGCTCATTTCATGATAAACCCTCATCAAAACAGAGCACAAGTTTAGATTTTGAATCATACCAGAGCTGGATGCAAATCCTGTGTCTCCTTTGTCTCCCTTCGGTCCTGGTCTTCCATAACCTACAAAGCAGAAATGATGAGAAAAGTGTGATGTGAAGAGTGGATGACATAACAAACAAACACACCACACATGATTTGCACGCCTCACAGTCCGTGTTTGAAACTGTGGATTTAACAAGCTCATGTACTTGCCTGGCTGACCTGGAGGCCCAGGTGGTCCTGGGGGTCCTTGTCTTGAATCACCTAATGAAAAAAAATTATAAAACAGTCAGTGACTGTTGAGAATGCTGCAAGGAGATTGTGGTCAATAAGTTCTACAAAATAATTACAGGTGATGTGTTTGATGATGCTGCAACACAGCATGTTGTGTCTTTTTTACCTGGACGTCCAGGGGGACCTGGTGGTCCTGGTGGGCCAGAAATTACTGAGGCCCCAACAGAACCAAACTGCCCTGAAGAAGAAATAAAAACACACAACTTTAAGTAAAGACCAGTATGCAGGTCTGTAGAGAGGGACATCCTGGGGTAAAAGGGTTGAAAATGACAATAGTTGCTTGATTTTGCTGAATAGCGGCCACTGTGGTCACAAGCAAAACTACAGGATAAAAACAAACTGTGAGTTCACAGGAGCTCAAGAAGGGAAAGTGTCAACAACTTTGTATTCTCAGTTTTATTGTTTGTTAGCATTTGTTAACCACAAGGAGCTACAAGTGGAACGTAAGTACATCAAGTACATTAGTAAGTACATTAACTCAAGCACTGTACTTAAGTACACATATGAGGTATTTGTTCTTAACTTGAGTATTTTATGATTTCTTCACTACAATTCAGAGGGAAAAGTTGTATTGTATCTTATTGTTCTTAAAAATGATTGTAAACTAATTTAGCATGAAAAACATAAAAAGTGCTTGTAAATTGTGATGTTTTGCTAGAAATGAAAGTTAACTTGGCTGAAATGAATGGCTGATTACTTCAACATTCAGCTGACAGAAAATTATTAGTCAATGATTCTGAGGTTTCGACTGCTGTTTGAACAAAACAAGCACTGTGAGGGTGTAACTGTGGGCTCTGTAATCAGGCAACTGTGACGGCATTTATTTGTATTTCTGGGGGGGGTTTTTTTTGCAATGAATCAATTGATAAGTCCGCAGAAAAATCTGAAATACCTCAACCAATTTCGAGAGTAAAAGGCCCATTAAATGTTAACAAGGAGCAATAATATTGTCATTGTATCATTTACCATGTAATAATATAGTCTGCAACTTTTCGGCATTTAGTATTTTAACACATAATACTTTAAGAATACTTTCCTGATTATACTCACATACTTTTATGTAAGCAAGGTTTAAAATGGTGGACTTTTACTTGTAACAGAGTATCTTTACAGTGTGGTTTTTAGGACTTTTACCTACGTAAAGGAGCAGAATACTTCACCCGCTACTGTAAGCTGCTGTTCATACCAGACCAAGTAAGGCTGCAGCATGAGTGTTCTGGATTGATTATGATGTAAACATTTCCTTTGCAAGATGAAGCCTGTGTTATTTATTTTTTCTCTTAAAGCTACAAAGTGTCACTTTAAGTATATTCTGCAGCAGATGATATTACACCGCAGATACAGAAGATTATTTTATGTTCCTGAATACTGCACGAGTTACAGAAAACGAATAAAAAAGTACTCACTTTCAGTTCTGCTTTCAGACGTTCTCACTGTTATTCCTGCCTCTCCCTGCTCTCCCTTAAATCCTCTGTCACCTTTAGCACCTGTGAGGACAAAGTGCAGTGTCTCTAAGACTCAGAAGCCATTATACCTCACCCAAAACTCTTTGGGGGGGCAAAAATAAAGCACAAAAACCTACCAGCTGGGCCAGGCAGACCAGCAGGGCCAATGGGACCTGGGGAAGTCGACCAAGAAATATGCAAATATTGAGGCAGTCAGTACAAAAGGGATAATAGTATTGTTACTAATAATATTGTTCAATCATTCAGAGCCAAGATGAAAGATATACCTGATAATCCTGGAGGTCCAGCAGGGCCGGGAGGACCAGCAGGCCCAGGTGGTCCTGGGATGCCAACAGCAGTGGAGCCAGCTAGAAAATAAGAGTAATAAAGGTCAGATATCCTGAAACTATAAATCAAAAATATGTTTAAATATAGGTTTATTCATATTCTGTTACCTGCATTGATGATTCTTCCTGGTGATCCTGTTTCACCTGAAACAGACAGGCACATGTTACATCAGATTAACAGATTATTAGTTCAAAGCAAACATTTTATAAAGCAGAGGTTGACAGAAGCTGTACCTTTAGAGCCAGGACGTCCTGGGTTGCCTGCAATTCCTAAAAGCACAACCGTTCAGAGAATTGAGAGCAAGAAATCACAGTAAACTGTTTGTAAAAAATGTTCAGTCACAGCATTAATAATTAAACCACATGCAGTGCGAGACATACCTGGTGGTCCTTGAAGCCCAGGTGTTCCTAAATAAAGGGAATATATTATGAATATATCTCATCATTTCATCCACTAGTGTTGATGTTTAAATAACTGAAGATCAAGTTTCACAATAGTTGCTTCAGGCCCAGTTTACCTGGAAGTCCAGCATCCCCTGGAGGCCCAGCAGGACCTCTGAGTCCAGGTGGTCCAGCAGATCCTGTGTCACCTGAAGGACAAAAAAAAAAAAAAAAAGATGATTATTTAAGGATTTTTTCTCTTTTTTTTGGCTGAAAAATGTAACTCATCTGAAATAATGAAGAAACAAAGCCTTGTTTTAGCTTGATATGTAATCGGTAATGCTTTTAAAAGGTCTCATTTACCTCGTGATCCTTTTTGACCATCAACTCCAGCCAATCCTGATGACAAAACAGATATTACATCATTAACAAAAACAAACAAACGTTTTTTGTAATGTTATCTTCTAGGTTTGTGTAGCTCCTTCCATGAACAATAGGGGGAGTGAGGTAAATATGCTTAATGAGCAGGCTACCCTCTGCTGCCCTCTGGTGGAGTTACTTGTGGTACTGCCACATTGAAATTGGTTGTTATTATTTCATATGATTCAACGGCACAAATCTCAGAAAAGGGGTAAAAAATTGTGCACTTCAAGGTTACATGAGCTAATTTATATTCTAAATAGAAATAAACTCCTTTAAAAGTATTATAGAAATGATTATAAACCTTATATTTCAATTTTCTTGGATCAGAGAATTTTTTGTTATGATTCCCTTGATTTATGGCAGTCAGGTCACACTAAATTAAATAGTAAGATTTTTTTTAGCTTTTTCCAGACAAGTGGCGACTCTGGTTAGGAGAATTTACTGCCACTACGAGTAAACACTCTGTTATATAACCTCCATGTTAAACAGTTTGTTTTTGGTTTTGTATGGATTGAACAAACAAGATTCAGTGTGTTTTTTATAGTGTCACTTCTGGACCGAGTCAGACTGAGCCTTTTATTCAGTCTTCGTGCTAAGCTACACTAAATGTCTGCTGGCTGTAGCATCATATTTTAATTCACAGATATGAGAGTGGTTTAGATCTTCTCAATCAACTATTTGAAGCAAGCCAAATTGCCATGCTGCTGTAGTTCAATAGAAGAAAACCATAACGTAAGTATATAAGAATGGGTTTTTAAGGTGAAGGCACAAAATCCTGAGACTTACCCGTTGACCCTCTGGATCCTTTCTCTCCTGCCAGCCCTGGCAGACCTGGTATACCAGCATCACCTGAGGAGAAGGATGACTGGATTAGGAAATTGCGCAAAGCGCATAATGAGCCCATTTAGCAGCTTTCAATATGGTTTAATTTTTAAAGCTGTACTGACCTTTGGGACCTCTGAGACCAACATCACCAGATTCACCTGAAATAACATTAAACTACAGTTACAAACACTCACTGAGCTCAAAGGTCCTTTAAAAACCTGGTGTGGTTATAACAAACCTTTAAGTCCTTGAATTCCAGGAAACCCTCTGTCACCTGCAGAGTGAGAGGAGTGACTGTAAGAACCATTATAGCATAAGGTTGCATTTTACTGTATTAAATAGCTGAAAATTGTCCATGTGACGTACCTTTAGAGCCAGGCAGCCCTGCCTCGCCACGGAAACCCTGCTGACCTGGGTGACCTATAAAAAAACATTTGTAAAATATCAGGGAATAAGTTAAGTCTCTGTGAACAGTACTTTCATTTGCTGCTGATAAATTAGAGATTTTATTCAACTCAGCAGGTTTTTTCTGGAATAACTGTAAATCTCTGTGTAAAAGGTAACAGGATGAAACTGACCTGGTGCGCCAGAAAGCCCATGAACTCCAGGTGCACCTGTAGAAAAAGATGAATGTCACCACTTAACAAAAACATAATAATTGCCTATGGACATCCTTAAAATTATTTAAAGAATATATAAAGAAAAACATTAACACTGTAATTAAAAATTTAAAGACAGTTATGAAGGCTAGAGGTGGGAAATGTTCTTTTCTTGATTATAACCATGCAGGGCTCATAACCCCTGATTCATCATAATTCAACCTTTTATATACTGTATGCTGTAGAGAAAACTGAAATGTAAGAAAATTATTAATTTAATGTAGCAGAACAACAGAAACAGAGCATAGAAAAAATAATATGTAATTTAGATTAAAAAGGAAAAAATAAACATATATATGCATAAAGATATTTTTCTATGACACTAACATTAATACAGGGAAATCTTTAGTAAAGATTTTCAGTGTGTTTACATAAATACAGTACTTTCATTATTTTTTCATTTAACTAACATTTTGAGAGTTTCTTTGAATTTTCAATGATTTACTTCTCCCCTTACAATCAGGACACAAGGACAGGCTCAATAACTATAAAGTTCAGGACAAGAAAGTTATTGAACAGTGTTTTTTCTGTAAAAGCTGCAAAAAAATCTGACAATTTCATTTTTTAATCTTTTTTATTCTGTTATCGTATGTGTCCTATGTGTCCACGTCCAGAGACATACATTCTGTTTACTGTAAGCAGAGATCCTGTTTACTTATTACTGAGAAAATACGGAGGTTTTATTGGCAAACTGACTCTTTGCTGCCCCCTAATGCTTTTATAGCTGACACATCATGAGGAAATAAACTGATACAGATGCAAATTTGGTAAGTAAAGCAAGTAAAACCAAAGGTTTTTTGACATCAGACTCCTTTTAGTTAGATGTTTGTGGTTTAATTGAAAGTGAAGGAAAATAAGGGACAAGGAGCAGTGCTCAGTGATCTCACCCTTTGGTCCAATTGATCCCACAGGTCCAGGGACTCCAGGATCTCCAGGTGCACCTGCATAAACCAAACACATGAGACCTTGCAGTGACAACATCGAGATAAACTCAGAGTAATTAAAATCACTAAAATACACAAAAGTTTTATTAAAGCAGAAACTCTGAGCCATACCTCTGTCACCTTTTTGTCCAAAGCCTGGAGGTCCTGGCTCACCTCTGGGGCCAGCTGGGCCCTCGCGACCCCTGACACCTGTCAGCCCATCCACTCCATGATCACCTGTTCATACATTTTACATTCAGATAACATGACTCACGTCAAAAAAGCCAAATAATATACTTGAGTCAAGTAGTTTGCTCCGAAGCGCTCTCTTCACCTTGAGTTCCTTTCTGTCCTTTGGGACCTTCGGGGCCAACATGTCCTGGAGCACCTGGAGCACCTGAGGTCAAAGGTCACAGTCAGTAACATGTCATTCTGATGCTGCTGAACAGTCCTAAGACAATGTAGAATATTGGTAATAACTTGAGGACTGTATCATCATTTCTCACCTGGAAGTCCCGGCATACCAGCTTCTCCTGTGACAAGTGAAACAAACATTGGATGAAGATGAGAGTTGAGGACAAACAGAAAAACACAGATCAACAGAATTACAACTGAAAAATCTGAAAATGATTTCTAACAGTAATTGATTTTAGTTTCTAACCTTTGAGTCCAGCATCCCCTGAAAAAATCAGAAATAAAGTTATGTAAACATGAATTAAATATGACTTATTTTGATTAACGCAAAAAAATGTACATATATGTTTAGAATGTATGATATATTAGTGAAATTTCACCTCTAGGTCCAGGCAGTCCTCTCTCTCCCTGCACTGTGGATGCTATAAAACCTGAGACAAAAACCACCATGTCAGTGAACAGGACTGTAGTGTTAGTGTGTGTGTGTGTGTGCGTGTGTGCGTGCGGTTAGTATTGTACATGTGCAGTACCTCTGAATGCCTGTGACTGCATCTCCGTTCTTAACATTTGATGGATCATTATCTGAAGAGAGGCAGAGTCTGTGTGTCCTCCACTCACACTGAGGCCAGTGCCGCCACCGTAACTGGTACCAGAACCGCTGGCGCTGCCACTGTAACCGGTGCCAGCACTTCCAACGCCGCCACTGTAACTGGTGCCAGCAGTACCCGTACCGCCACTGTAACCAGTACCAGCACCAGCTGCACTACCACTGTGACCAGTACCAGCACCAGCTGCACCACCACTGTGACCAGTACCAGCACCAACCGCACCACCACTGTAACCAGTACCAGCACCAGCTGCACTACCACTGTGACCAGTACCAGCACCACCCGCACTGCCACTGACACTGGTACTAGCACTGCCACTGCTGCCACTGTGACCAGCACCTCCAACATGAGCTCCACTGGTACCAGCGGTACCACCTGCGACACCGACACCAATATCATTGCCATCCGTTGAGGCGCCAGCACCAGCGGCGACCCCAATTTTAGAGCCTGAGCTTCCACCTCCAGCACCCAGGTATAGCGTGTTGTCAGTGCCACCGGTGCCTCCAGCGCCCACATAGGTGTTGATGTCATTAGAGCCTGACAGCCGACTGGTATGAGCGGCGGCGGTGGACTGAGCCTCCAGGGTAGCCACCCGATTCTTCAGCTTTCTCACGTCCTCAGCTGACAAAGAGACACCAACATTTGTAAGGAGCACATTCATGCACAAGCAGATTTACACAGTGAAAAAAAAATATCCCCACTCTGTAATTTGGTTAACCAGTTTGATATTCTCCACAAGTTACAAATGTGTTTGTAATGTATTATCAGGCTTATTTCCATAGAACCAATTCTTCTAATTATTATTAAATAGTATTAATTTCACTAACCAAATGCTCATTGGGTGCCTTTTCTGATATAAATGACTGCACATGAATGAAGCATTGTGACATACTTAATAAAACATAAATAATAAAAGCAAATAGCCTTTCAGTTGGGGGTTACACCTTTTAGCTATTTTTGCATACATTTTGGCAAACTGGCAGCAGTAAAGGAATGCCAAATTAATTATCAGCATTTGTTGTTAGTAGTGCACCCATAAATATAAAGAAAAATAGCACTGAATTAACTTTAAACTAAAGAAAACCTTAAAATGGGATTATTATTAGGCAAGTTCTGAAGTTCCAAGGAGCTCCTGTCAGTTAGATTTTTGAGCAGATTTTGAGATGTTTAATCACTGCAGTCATAATGACAGTGATGCCTTTGGAAAGTTTAAGTCCCACTGAATCTAAAAATATGTTGTTTTTTCTCTGTGTTCAGATTTGACTAAATTTTAACACAATTACCTAAACCTGTTACTGTTTAATTATCATGTGGTACCAAAAAATTAATTTACCAGTATATAGATTTTATGAATAAACCATTAACCTTTACCACAAGGTGTAATTTCATTACAGTTGACACTGTGTACTTTGTGACAATAACACAAGACTGAACCTGAGAGCAATTAATATATTAGATCTACTGTACAGGATCTGCAGCTGTTGCAAATGTTTTTCCAAGTTAATTTTTTTTTTTTTCTTATTTTTATCAGGAAAAATCCACAAGAGCAAATCTCCTGCTGCAGGAAAAAAACTGGAGTCTCTGATGTCATCAAGTAACAATTTCTGGAGCTGCTCCACTGACAATGAATGCCAGACCGACTTTATGGCAGAGAAACAGTGCCCGCAGATCAAGTTTCCAGGGAAAGGACTACATTTACAGCCGAACAGCTCTTAGCAGCTCTCTAAATAATGCTCACTAGCCTGTAAAAGCTAAAACACACATTTTATTGGTTCAAAACGGTCACGCCCGTGTTTTTTCATTGCAGCGTAGTTGCAGCGAGTATCGCAGGACTCCTAAGGCCACAACTTCGGGGAGAACGTTATTTTTTCCTCGAATAAATCTCATGATGTTGCATGAGTCAACCTTACCCAGTGCAATGAGACCAAACAGGAGTCCCAGCAGAAGCAGGGAGAGGAGGAGAAGACCCAGCAACCATTTCCACCAGGAGCAGCAGGAGTCGGAGCAGCAGCACAGTCCTCCACCTCCGAAGACGCCGCTGTCCCTGTGAATCTCTAAAGACAGAGAAAAGAATAAAATCCTCACTTTGACACCAAATATTCATCATCACGTTAATATCAACATACATGCATCAAAAATACCTGCATAGGTGGCTTTGTCTTTCATCACAACACCAGATGATCCGTCTGTTGAAGAAAACAAAAAAGCATCAGTAATTTATCTTAAAATTAAAGCCATTCAGTTTTTTCTGGAGATGTTTTCAGTGAACACTCACAGTAAGAGTTGCCTGTCTCTGTCTTCAGCGGCATCGTTTCACTGTAGCTTGAAATAAACTTCTCTTTCTTTATTGAATCTCCTGATAGTGACCCTGCAAAGTTAAAAATAACTTTATTTAGCAATATTTTTGTTGTATTTATTGTCACAAGCAGATCTGAAATAATACAGGGCATAAATAGTGATAAAACACACAAACACAAGATAGAAAAGACAATTTTTAATGCAATGCAATCAAATGCATTAGAAAGAATGATTTGACATTCACCAATGAAGACAAAAAATAGACAAAAATAAAAATCTTCTATTTAAAGATAGAACAGAGAAAATATTGATAATTTCTGAAGGTCCAAAGGATTAGGAAGAGGTCAACAAATAAACACTGATGAAGCTTCTACTTCTTATCTTTATGATCTGAATAAAATGATCTATGGAAGTTAACCAGTAGAAACACGTGAATTCAGTTCAAGTCATTTCATTTTTTTCAAGAAGAAACAGATATGTAATATGGATGTTGAGATGGGTTAAGAGGACAGTGCAGGAGGCTCAAATCATTACAGCTCATCTCTATAAGTGGGATCAGAACTCCACATCCATTAAAAGCCTACAAAAGACCGGTACCAAGGTTACATGGAATAGTTTTATACTGTATAAATGTGCTCTACAGCTTGCTGTGCTCAAGGGAATTGTGTAATTCAATATGGGGTTAAGAAAAACGTGAGAAACCTGTTTAAAGTGGGATCAAATTCACTGTTTATCCACAAGGGGGCAGTAAGGATCTGGCTCACCTCCTCCTAATTGAACGCTGCTGCCGCTGGTGAACTGCTTGCCGCTGTCTTTGGCCAAAATAAGCATCTCTGCTTCCCTCTTGGCAGAAATGTTCTCCTTCTCCGAGATCAGGAACTTGTCCCTCTTGTATGAATCATCACTTTGGGATTTAGTGGCTGATGACAACAAAAAGGACGGACAGTCAGGGATTGATTGAAGTTTCTAGGATTGTTTGACTGTGAAAACGTTTTTTTATCCAATTAGGGGGAATTTAAAATGACTTACTTGAAGAGACTCCAGTGCTGATGACACCACCACCATTTGTCAAATTCTTCTGAACGCCATAACCTGTAAATACAAAAACACACACACAGATAATCATTAATATATAATAAAATAGGTGTTATTTTGTATGTTTATTGGTGCAAAGTATTTAATGTGTTGAGTGAAAACATGTCAGAGAACGTGCTGCTTGTCGTACCTCCTACATTGGCGTTTACGTTGGCTCCGCTGGTGGTGAGCACACTGCCAGAGGTGGGAGCCAGATTATTCTGAAAGCCATAAACTGGAAAAAAAGAGAAACAGAGTTTGATTTGATAAAACAAGAAAGAATCTTAAGAAAAGCATACAAATCTGTACATAAAAAAACAAAGACAAATACCTGTTTTTTATTGATTTATCATTTATTCATTAAGTTTTAAAAATCGTATTATGCAGGATTTATATGTATTGATATTTAGTTATATGTACAGTAGGACTGTCACCATATCAGATGCAACCTACATGTTATTTGAGGGCTATAGAGTTTAAAATAAAAATATCATCGCAATATTTAGAAGAAAATTTTCAAAAGGACGGATGCTGTCAGTCAAATTTAATAAATTTAATAACCTTGAATATTTTGTAATCTGTGTTTTTTTTTAAATAAATCATATTTTTTACATGAATGTATTTTGGTGGGGACGGAGTCTTAACTATAACTGTACAAAAGCACACAAACACAACAATGAGACTTAATGACTTTTACTGTTTTATGGCAACCAGTGTTTAGGTGCAATACTGCCACCTACTGGGTCAAGACGAGAACAGAGAGAGACAGATATGATTGAAGTGGTGTTTTAATATTTACACAATATTATCATATGTGCATTTTAGCACAATATGTTTATGTTCCTGTTTAAACATCACAATTATTTTCAGAACTGGTTATCATCGACACATCTAATATACAAAAACATTCCTCCTCACAAGTCCACATTTCTCATATTTCACATGTTGGCACCAGACGATATTTGCTGGAGGTTTGGTCTCACCTGACAGGGATGACGGTGAGGTGAGGCCGATCTGTGTGGATCCCCCCGGCATGTTGTTGGTGCCGGCCTGGAAGCTGCTGGCGTTCCCGGTGATCACCGTGGTGGAGGAGGAGGGCAGCGTGGAGGTGGACCAGGTGAAAGATGGAAGTATGGTGTCCAGCGTGTCATACTGGCCTGATCTCACAGTGCTGTCGTACTGCCCTGATTTCATACTCATGTCATAGTGGCTTGACTTCACACCAGTATCATACTGGCCTGATTTCACGCTAATATCATACTGGCCTGACTTTACAGTATCATACTGGCCTGATCTCAAACTCATGTCATACTGGCTTGATTTCACACCAGTACTATACTGTCCTGATTTCAGACTACCATTATACTGTCCTGTTTTCAAACCAGTATCATACTGGCCTGATCTCAGCGTGACATCATACTGGCCTGACTTCACACCAGTATCAAACTGCCCAGATGTCAAACCAGTATCATACAGGCCTGATGTGTCAATGGTGTGGAAGCCATCTGATCTCACACCAGAGCCGAATGTAGTTTGAACTGCAGAAAAAAACACAAAGATAAAAAACAAATAGTCAAAAACAATTCTCTCCGATTCAGGACAAAGAAGATTTTTCCACAGTTCAGATTGAGTCAGTTCATACAAAGATGGTAACAAACTTGCTCAATTTTTACAATAAACAAACAAAAAGTTTTATTATGCATATTAAAGTAATTTTCTATTATTTCATGCTTTGATACATTATAAAGTATTGATATTTTCCTTGTGTATTGTACAAAATGTGCAAAGGGATACTGTGGGTGCTTTTCATTGTGCAGCAGACACAATATCTGTTGATCCAGATGTCCGCGAGTCTCTCAGGAGGATTCTGGAAATAGGCTTCTGTAACTGTTTTACATGGTGTCAAATGTCTGGCTTCAAAGGATTTATCTCTCTAGAAACCAGATGCTTCACTCTGTGGCTCCTTGACCGTAATGTAATACAGTCACAGAGGCACAAACCGGGGCCATTTTAAATCATACGCATATCTTTAGGGGACAGAAAGCGTCTATGCATGTGGAGTATGTGCATGTAGGTGTTACTCTGAAGGGGGAATATACCGGACTGAGAGGCCACGGAGATGGTCTTGGTTTCCACGCTGGCCTTTTTAGGGACAGGCAGGGTGATGGAGGCGTTGGAGGAGCGAGTGGGGCTGACGCTGCTGGAGCGTCCCTTCAGCAGCTTCTTCACGTCATCCAGCTCCGTCCCTGCAAATACCACAGCCACAATGATGAGCAAATATAATACCGCCATGTCAGAGAAATTCATTTCACTGTGTATGTTTAGTCTTAAAGTCAAAGTTGAGATGTAAACGTACTCAAGTAGGTCGACTGTGCTTCAGTTAAACATGTAGCCTGAATCTAATTTTACTGCCTCTAAATTTATGCTACTACTTTACTAGAGGAGTCTTTACCCAATAACGTTTACAGTCACACTGCAGGCGGTCTCTGATATGTTAGGTGTCTATCTGTCCAAGTACTATTAACATTTATATCAAAAACAATGCAATACTATTAGTTAACAATTCAATGCTTTAAGTATGCAATTTAAATTTAGCTTGCAGTTGCAGTAAAAATCATTAATAGAACCTCGACCAATATAAAAGCCTTCTAAAGTGTGTATTTTATTTCAAGTATTTTTAGTTTTAGTGTTCAAGTACATGTGAGTGAGAGCTGTCTAGGTTGACTTGAATAAAATATATATGTATGTATATTTATATAGCAGGACTTTAACTTGTAATGGAGTATTTTCATCAGTGATAATAGAAGTATTAAGGGTTTTTTTTAAGTGAAAGCAGCAACATAACACTTAATACACATAAAAATAAGCCTATAATAAAGTATCTTACCTTTTGCATTTAGTATTTTACTTAAGTTGTAGTACCTTAGTAGGCTATAAGCAGCAGAATGTGCATCGAGTATAAAAGTATTTGTCTCTACATTCTGCATGTCAGACTGTTTGGATGAAATGGTTTATCATACAAAAACATTACTTTTAGCATTACAGCTGGTGAATGCGGGGCAAATCTTAAGCAGCCTACTTCATTTACTTCACGTTAGTTTGATCTGTAGAAATGCAGAGCTTCCCCTCTATGAGCTGATCATGGGTTCTGTGTGTAAAGTAAACTAAGATGATTTTGTCTGATAAAATGCACTCAATTTCCCCTGAAATGCACTTAACTTGAAGTATAAAGTAAAAAACAGGGCATCAGTGCCTCACAATTCTACCTACAGTAATTAAGTTAAAGTGCAAAATGTATAATTAAGATGATTTATGAAAAAAGCCAAAGTACAGTAATTGGGTATAAGTACTAAATTAAACCTACGTTTCAGATCTGATTTGTATGTTTTCTTACTGCCACTTAAGTAGAATCACCAAACACTTTTTCCACCAAAGCTGAAAGTACGGCTTATGCAACATAGCAATCTGAGAACCAGCCAGGTTTGTGTAACAGTGGTAGAAATTTACTGTAAAAAAAATGATTTATTTGAATTTAACTATTGCAGTTATGCACTTTTTTCAGCAGGGGGAGTATTCAGTGTCTGTAAAACTCTCCACTCCCCACTGTTTTGCTTCCAATGGGGAGGTGCTGCAAACTGTGACTCATGTGTGCCATTGTTGCCACCACAAATCTTCCCCTTACTTTTTCCCTTCATAAACACAATGCAACAAACTCAAGATCCTCAGAGTTTAACTCTCAGCCTTCTCTTTTTGCTGATGAACTGTATATCTATGTGAAATGTATATCTATGCGTTCTCTAGTGGGGGAACTGCACATGTGTTACTAAGTAAAATTTCATGGGGGTTAACGTGCATGTGAGAAGTGGAGGAGAGGCAATGTCTCATGCTTGATATACTGAGCCAAAGCATTTGACTACAGCATGCTGCTCTGAAGTGAACCAGCAGTGGAAATCTTTCACCATTCAAGTATTTCTGAACACTGGAATAAAGATGCTTTGTTGCATGATGGGGGATTACATAACCAACGGCGAATGGATCAATGTGTCTCGAGCAGTCTTACATCTGCAGGGTGTGGGCGAGGCACTTTGTAATCTGGCTCTGATCTCGCTCTCTGGAAAAAATCAGAACACACATGGACAAAAGAATCCTGGTTTAATAAAAAGAAAACCCTGGAAACAGTCAGATAAAGGGAGGCAGGACAAAGAAAAACTATCAGTGGATACCTCTGCTTTCGCTCCTCCCTCTTGTTGTGTTGCTGGAACCTACAAAGACAGAAAGATGTATAAAAATAAATCCTCACAAGGACATGTCATGAGGATTAAGCTGGAGAAAAATATTATAATCAAAGAGTATATAATCCCATCAAACTGTCATTCTCACTTACAATAAATCCCATAATCTTTGCGGGTGAATTCTGGAGAGGAATTAGCACTGGAACTCCCTTCAAGAAAACACAATAGCAGCAGAAATGTTAACAGCACCCTCATGCATGATGGTTTCCTTCTCTATTCAAGCTTCTGTTTCTGGCCCCTCTGATGCCAACCATGTGGCACTTGTTTATATCAACGTGATCTCACCATCATAACCTCCTGAGCGGCTGGATATGTTCTTCCTCTCCCGGAAAGCTGGCGACAGACCTCCTGATGAGCCAGCAGTCTGCCCCCTCCTGGCACCGCCCGCCGAGCTGGACCTGACTTTAGTCACCGAACTCACGTGATAACTGCTGCTGCCGCCTCCTCCTCCTCCAATGCCTCCAATGCCTCCGCTTCCGAAGTCTTCTCCGTCTATGTAGCTTCCTCCTCCATCACCTCCTCCCGAGGAGTCCCCTCCTAGGTAAACTCCGGAGGAGCTGTAGCTGCTGCTGGTGTTCACACCACCAGAGGCTGGAAGGATGATGCACGCTAGTTATTTGGGATTTCCTGCAACTCTATCCTCTCTACAGTGTGAATAAACAAACTGTGATACGAGTGAGTCACCAGAGTCCCAGACAGAGTGGCGAACTGTAGCAAAGCGCTCCACTCATCCATGCTATATTTAAGTATTTTGACAACTCAGACTGACTGTAAACAAACTAGTTCAAATTATTTGCAAATCTTTGTTTAAGAGGTCCTAATTTTTTAGTAATAATTTTTAAGGATTTTCAGGTAATAACTATTAAAAATTTAGGACAAGTTGTACCAAGTATGGAAAATGTTTTCCGACTGTTTTTGTGTTTTGCCAATTGTATGTCAGCTAGCATTCCTGATCCGTATAAACCCAAGTAAGTCTTGATTTATACTGACACATTTAACATTCTTGCACTTTTAGCTGACCAGCTGTGCGCTGAAGAAGTCTATCAAGGTTACTGGGAGTGTACCAATCAAACACTGTGTTTTTTTCTTATTATTATTTAAAAATAACACAACTCTTCCGAGAAACCTTTAGATATATTTGCAGTGCCCCTCTTTGACATTTAAAAAAGCTGTGGGCAGTGGTGGAAGAGATACTTAGATCCTTTACTTGAGTAAAAGTAGCAATACAACACTGTAAAAATACTCTGGTACTTTTACTTTCTAGATTTATACATTCTAATTTATTTCAGATTTAACTACTGTTGGTGGTTAAATCTATAACAAAGTGTCATCTTTCATAAGCCTTTTTTTCATATTTTATAAAAACTCTTAATTCATTAAGTAGGGGTCCGTTTCTCTGCACTTAGTTCTTTTCACTTAAACGACATTTTGCAGATATCTCTTACATATGTGTTGTTCAGTAACATTTTCAATTGCAGGACTGTCTGTATTCTGACATTACTGGGGTAAAGAAAATGAAAACTTCCCTCATATTTGCTTGGAAGCTCTTAAAAAACTGCAAGTGATTTGAAATGATACACAAAAACCCATGAATCAAAATTACTGTTATTTTCTTTCTACCGGGGGTTAAAAATAAAACACTCAGCATCTGAAAACTTGTCCAAACACGCAGCCACAACTTCCCAATTTTGAACCATGAGTGGAAATTTGCTCTCACAGGAAGAGAAATAAGTTCCACTGCTGTTCTGGGTTAAGACATTCTTCTCCAAGCCCAGCCCTCCAGCACCACTGGACATATTCCTGTGATTTGATCCGCTGGTTCCCTCTAGCAACGAGAAGACACACAGCAAAACAAAGGGGAGCTGTTACTCATCGGGTGCTTCTTTGGAACCCCTTGGCTATAATTACTGTATTATACATTTAGTTTACTGCTGATAATTAAAGTAAGCATGACTGGAAGAGAGAGACACTCACTTGGTGGTAGAGAAGCCAGCCTGGTGGTGGAGGTTATAGTTTCTGTCACAACTGATACGGCTGCACACAACAAAGAGGAAAGTTATTACAGTGCAGAGTTTTTACACAGCAAACTTTGTCATTCAAGCTTCTATATGTTAATCTCAGTTAGTAGGTGATAACTGGAGTGTTAAATGACATGCATGGTGATGATTTTTATACTTTCACAGTTGATAAATGCAGCTTTGTTTAAAACCTCAAAAGCGTTGATGAAGTTTTTGTGGCTCCGACGCTGCTGTGAGAATGTCGGCACCACCTTAAATATATGGTTTATGAGCACTGACCAATGGCTTTGTCAATGGATTTAAAATCATTAAATAATATTTTGTAGATAAGTTTTAAACCGTTAAAAGGAACGATGTTTGGGTTGCCAAGTTGGTGTAAATCCTCCTAGAGCAGGACAGTTGCTTTATTTATTTATTTGGAGGAGCTTCCATTGGACAATCTTTGATTACAATACATTTAATAACATCTTATTAACATTTAAAAGTTTTACACATTATAATACAATTATACGATCCCTTTTGCCATGATCAACTTTTGTCCTGATGACTTATTAGACAGTGGCAAACTTAAAGTGTTTTTATCAATGGATTAAAACTGATAGATAACGCTGTCTAACTGATTCTTTATAGGATTAATAAATTTGTTTATTGCAACTTTTTAACTCTTTATAAGAGAAGCTGTTGGTAATAATGAAGTGGTACCTGTGATGTTTTTGTCAAAGTGAAGTTTAAGTTCAGGTTTATTTGGGTAATGCAATACGTTCTCCTCAAAATAAAAAAAAAATACTAAAAATATAAACATATACAAATTAGATAGAATATCTGAAATGCTTTTATTTTCACTCTGACCAAAACTTCAGGATACACTCACTCTGGACTTTCTGGAGCTTTTTGAGTCAGATCTCGTGGCCTTTGTTTGCATAAAGAGTTTGCTCAGTTGTCATGGAAATTATTTGTTATCATGAGATGTTAAATGGCTCAATAATCATCGTGCATGCTCTGGAAAATCTCCAGTAAGCATGTGTTTAGATTTTTTTTTACTGCTGTTTTTAAATTCAATAATGACCCTTCAATATTATTTACTTTTTGATGATTGTGTTGTGCAGTTATTCATGATTATGTGTCTAACTAAAATCTGTTTCAATCCCTTTAGAGGCAGTGAAAGTCATCGCTGAATATAAACAAAGTCTAGAAATAAAGTTTGTGTAATCACGTCGTTTCCAATGAACTGGTGCACATGATTGAGACTAATAACAGCCTGCTTCCACTAGGAGGCATCTTGATTTTCAGTGGCAGCTTTTACTGGACTGAGTTATGGATAATGTAAATTCCATTTCAATTTCATGCTGCCTCCTTGCTCCCATCCTCCTCCTCCTCCTCCTCCACCTCTTCCACCTTCCTTTTAGGGACTTGTATCCGTTCCAGAGTCAAGGCTAAAATCCAGAGGTGATCATGCTTTTGCTGCTGTTACTCTTCAACTTTGAGGCAGCTTAGAAAACAGTCCTAAAGAGGCCAGATCAGAGCACAAAAAGCATCCAAAAAATCCACTTATTTAGCATTTCACTGAACTTTGCCTGTTGTGTCCAAACCCCCATATTTTTTCCAAATTTTCTTTTTTCTGTCTTCTGTAAAGCCCTTTTTCTTACCGCTTGTTTTAAAGGTGACATGAGTTCACTTGCTAACTTTTAGGATAATGTGTAGAACAAGGAGATCAACAGAATGGTTGATTATATGTTTGTCTAAGCCTCAAACATTTAATCAGGCGTTCCTTGACCTCAAAAGTCATTAACAGCCCAAGATGAGCTGTCCTTCTACATTTGGCAATGACTACTGGGAGGAAAACCCAGAGGATGACTTACACCCTGAGCCATGAGAGAGAGAGGAACAGACATGGAAACCCGAGATAAGTAAAGGCATGCCATGATGTTAGTGAAAGTCAGGCTCCAAAAAAGAGAAACAAAAGCATCACCCAGGAAAATAAGTGCATAAGTGTTTATGGGTCTTTAAACACAAGGCTTAGACCAACCTGTCATTGAGCTTTCGAATTAAAAAATCATATTTTTATCTCTCGCTATGGTGACGAGTGATTTTCAAATGTATGTTTTTATGCTTTAAGCATCAAAATTCAGTTCACCTTTGTTGTGTTTATGCAGCCAGAAGCGTTTCCATGGTGGATGTCTCTGAGACATCTACAGCTACAAGTATTAAAAAAGTGTTTTTGTGTGCGTTGGACCCGGTTGATCCGACCCCGTGACTCCTGTTTGGTGGCTTTGTTTCAAAACTTCATACATAAATTCAGAAACCTCACCCTTTTCTCCTGAAAAGCCTTCTGAGAAGTCCATCTGTCCTGTTAACTCGTCCATCCCATTTTATCTGGTGAGATGATGATAAAACGTTGTTGATCACGGTCCTGCATACACTGAGCCAACTGTTTGTTTATTCCCTTGACTCGTAACTGTGCGGTTAACTGGCATTTCAACAAACATTTGATGGGAAAAAGTTCTCTGTTGTGTCTTTTTGGGTTAAAGACCAAGCCGCTTGAGTCTAATGTTTACTGCATCAATTTGAAACTTCATGCCAGTGAACACTGAAAAACAACATCACATCAGTCTCATGATCCTTTTTATAAAAACCACAATCTAATATTTCAGCAGAAAGGACCTTAAATAACCCCCTTTTTTTGTGATCTTGATAAAGATAGAAAACCTGCAGCAGACCAAAGATAGATCAGGTATGGCACATCACATTCAGCTCTCGCCTACGGTTTCAAAACAAATAACTTTCCAGACACATTAAGATTTCAATGTGAATGGTGAAAACCACTAGAAAGGCCTCAGAGGATACAACCCATCATCTGCCGATTTCAATACACTGCGGATTCAATCTGCGACTTTAAAGACCAAACTAACAAAAGAGTCCAGTGAATCACTGCACAGCTCTGAAAGTCCATCCTCTCACCACACCCTGCCAGCCAAGGACATTTAACAACATGTGCCTCATGTACTGCACACTTAGATCCAACTTTTCGAAATTAAAAAGCAGGAACACTGTCTCCTCTTTTAGCCAAGGTCACTGAAATTTAAGTTTTTCAGCTTCCTCCAACTCTAAAATAAGCAAAAGAAAAAAAGAAGAGCAAATGTCAAACAGACCAACATTTCTCAACACATCGTCTCCATCTTTTCATTTGAGCTTGTATAAATCTTTTCATTATAACATGTAACTAATATGAACAGCAAATATAAAAGGCTGATGTCAAAGCTGTAAAGCTGTCGCTACAGAGTGGCCAGGTCCCGCAATATATTTAGAGGGATGTAAATAGCACAGCAAAAGTAGCATGTAAAACTATCCAGAGAGCTCTATAACAGGCTAATTATGTAGACACAGGAAGAAAAATGATCCCCAAAAACCCCCTGCGAGATTTTACTGACAAGTAAAGAGGTAGGAATTACATAATGGACTTTGCCCATTTCCAACAAATCCAAACTTAAAAGCCAAGAAAGGAGTTTGACAGCCCATCACCAAACTTCCAGAGCGCAGTTGTGAATGCAAAGATGCAACAAGGTGGGCACAAACCCCCCCCACCACCACCACCACCAACACTCAGATTTAACACATTAAACATAAAGAAATAATCTCCAAGTTATTCAAATGTTTTACAGCCTGTGCAGATCTGATCCATACCTTCAGCCAGCTCCAACGTCAACCAAACAAACCCTGCTTCCTCTCAAGCTTGGACCGACTGATCCACGGGAGGAGAAACGTGTCTGTGTGAAGCTGACACGCCGTGGTGGGATGTTCTTAAACTCCTCCACGATCCTTTTGTGCCTTTTTCGCTTAACTTTCCCAGGCAAGTCAAAACACAGAGTTGTTGGGCACCGGTCCCAGCCGCGCCCATCAGGGCTGGAGTTTGGCAGGCAGGTGTAGCAGACGGCACGAAAAGCAAACCCTTAAGAAAAAAAAAAAAAAAACAGCGCCTAAGGCAACCAATTAAGTAGTCAGACTCACCTCTGCAGACAGATAGTCGACTGTGAAAAAGCAAAAGGATGAACGTCCCCCTGTTGCGTCCGCTGCTGCTGCGGCACAGTAGTCTCCACTTTTAGAAACGGACAAAGTTTTGTGAGGAGGTACAAGGGAGCTGATTAGGGAGGTGGGATTTTTTTTTCCTTTCGTTTTTTCTTTTTTTTTAATGATCTGCAGGAGTGCAACTATCTTAGGTACTGCCAATCTTTTGTGTGAGGCACGTCCAGCCCGTTGCAGCTGGAACACATCTGGTGCACAGATTTAAAGTGCACTTTAGTCTATATGGTTTCAACCACTGTGCTATTACATAACCAAACAGTGTTTTGCCACACGTATGCAGACACCTTTTAGACAAAAAGCTGCATGCAAGTCAGTGATTTTAAACTGACCTTCATTACTTTGCACACCAGGCTGTCTGGCATGTTTGTGCAGCTGTTGGAGGATCAGTTTTCCTGTTTATTATTGAGATTAGGGATTAGACCTGTGATGGTTTTCATGAGACACTTGAGATGCAGCACAAGACTTTTTGCACCTCAATCACACTCACATATGAGCTGTTTTTAACTGTATGATCATAATAAAAGTTCCCTATCTATTCATTTGCATTACTGCAATTTCAAGCCAAATTGGATGCTTTTTTTCCTTCACTTGCAGCCGCAAGCGCCACTAGGATCCTTCACCCACCACACCCTGCATTGACATCCACCCACCCTGCATGACTCACAGTGAGCATGACTCCAATCTGCTGAAATGATGAAAAACAAATGGCCCCAAGGACAGTTAAACGGAGGAGGAGCTGCCCCACTCACAGCTATGTGTGAACTTGAATAATGCCATATCTAACGGAAAGGGGCTGGTTTATAATATCAGACTGCAGGATGGTGAAAAAAAAAATGGAGCTGAGTGGCTTGTTCAGCCTTTTTGGATAAAAACACACTCAGCCCTGCATCAGAATAACAGTCTTCCAGATGAGGGCTTGTACTTTCTCTGGAACAAGAGAGCAGCCGTTAGAAAAAAGTGCCCAAATTAGGTGAAATTAGAGTTCAAAAGAAGTGCATTGCAAGACATCATACCCTGTGCTAAATTAAAATAACAGATAAGTTGTATTGTTTGTGAATAAAAGTATGTGTTTATCAGCATCTTGTGAAATCTCCTGCAGGCATCATTTCTCTGACAGTCAGACAGCATTTGTTTCTTCTTAATTATAAAAGATAATAAACAGCAAAAAACTTCACAGACTGACTTTGGCTGTTGCTTTGACAGTTTTATGCAGACAAAGCCCGGCTTCATTTTTTCATGGATGCCACACTTTGTTCTGAGTTAAGCTGGTAAAACTCTCTGTGTTTCTCAGAAAGAAAAGCAAAGAATAAATTCCAGGAAGGCAACACTGTTTGTGTGTGTGGTTGAACAAAGGAGAGGCAGTTCAAGCCCGTTACTGGATTTTTTTTTTTAGTATTTATTTACCTGGATACTTGGCTTAGAGAAAGTGAAGAGAAAGTTAAAAGCAAAACTGTGGAAAGAACGTGTTACCATTTATGTTTTTTACCGTTTTTGCGGTTGATTTCACCCACCTGTGTGTACATATTGTTCCTATCATTACTGTCGATGATTTTAGCTGCACGTCCACTGCTATCTGCCTGTCAGTTTTTCTTGAAATTGTGTTTAAGACCACAGTCCCATTTCTTGCATGTGAAAACAAAGCTGCTGATTCTAATTCTCACAATAAAACTCAGTTTTAACTGAAAGTATCAGATTTAGTTAATTTGCAGGAAAAATAATTGCCAAACACTTTGATAATCGATAACTTGTTTCAAGTCATTTCTTAGAAAAAAATCCCAAACATCCCCTTTTCTAACTTCTATATGGTGAGGATTTCTCTTTCTCTTCTAATAGCAAATAAGGTTTAGGTTTTGGAGTCTTGGATTTTTAGCAAACACTTAATGAGTTTTTGTACAAAATTATGATAATTTCCTCTTATCTTTTACATTCTATATGTTTAATGATTAATCGGCTCTTTCTGAAAATGATCATTTTAATTTATAATGATCACTGAGGAAAAAACTTGTATTTTCCAAAATTAAATGAGTATATTTTTTAAAGTGAAAGCAAATATAGTTTTTTATGTAGTCATCAAACAGCATTTCACAATTACTGCACTTACTTTGACTGTGAAAGAAATCACCTTTCATCTCATTCAGACAGAGGATATATTCAGAAATTTTGTGCAATAATCACAATCATCCAACTAGCACAAAAATCAGAAGGATAGAGGTCAAACTGCCATTTTAAAAGCACTTTGTCAAAAGCCCACAGATACATTCTTACATGTCAGAGTATCAGAGTAAAAGTGTGAATAATAAACTACTGATGGCTGAATTCCAGTCAGCTGCTTCTGTTTCAGGGACCTGGTATTGTTCGTGCTGGCTCACTGTCATTACTTACTGGTAGACTTAAGTAGAACAGAGTCATTGTTAATGTTTAAAGTGAAACATTTGCTTCTGTGACAGGTCAAAACGTCTGCTGGAAAAAGGCCTATCATACCAGGGCCATTAAAAGCTTTTCATTCACTGCATGTCTGCAGTTTGAGCCAATCAATCATTTGCATATTACTTATGACTTTGTACCACTGAAGAGTCATATCTACAAAGGCGGATCCCGCATTATTGAAGCCCTTGTCGCCATGGCTCGATGACAACCATTTAAGATCACATGTTATGTGAATGATAAGGAGGTGTTTGCAGACATAACACAGCCATCACATAAAATAGAAAATTGCAACTGAGATAGAAGATAATGCAATGCTAAAAAACAAAATATCATTTCAACCAAACACAGGATAATCACATCTCATACATCTGAAAAGGGGCTTATGAAAAAAAGCTGATGTCATAAATCTACTTTGTTTACGACTGAATTTAAGACAAGCCGTCGTGCCTCTTTCTCACATTATGTTCCTGAACATCAGGAGCAGACCATATTGGATGTACCCATACGAGGGGTATTAATAGCCTGCACAAACTTGACATGAGGTCATATTTTTTGAGTGCCCACTACACCTGCATTTGATAAAAGAGCTGGCCTTCCCACTCAGTCTCTCACACAGTCTCTAGATTCTATGAAGTCGTACCATTGCTACAGTTATTTCATGTTTTCCTGAGGAGCAAGCACAGTATTTCATGTCAACTCTTCAAAAATCAAAAAGGCACAGAAAACAGTCTCCTGACTCACACATAGTAATTATCCTGAAACCCTCAGCCCTCAGATTCATACAAATAAAATGTTAAAAATCCCCATTCTCAGGGGTGTGTTATATTATACTGCCAAGTACTGATGTTCAAGTCAAGGCAGGATCCCGCTCATATTCACACCTTTCTCCTTGCGGCTACAGAAAAGCACAATTAAAGAAGGTAGGATGAGAGCCTAAGTTTCAAAACAATTTAAAACAAAACGATGGATACATCAGGCTGCAGGAGTTTTAAATAAATCCTTTGACAGGGGTGAATCAACTGACGAGAAGAGCTGAATCACAACATGAGTCGACCCTGGTAACAAGGACAACCAAGTAACACTGCTTTAACACTGAACCCACCCACAGGCAAATTTACATTCACTTTTAAATTATGTCTTTAGTTTCAGCATTTAGTTTGAGCACTTTAGTTAAAGTGTCTCCCATTAATCCCACTAGATCAACTCCATGATGCTTTCTTCTCTGGCAAATCCTTTTTTTTTTATCAATATCTTTTTTTTAATTTTACTTATTTACTCGATGTTTTAATTTTTATCAGCATATTTTATCAAATTGCTCTGTCATGGGCAAATAACTTGTAACTGTGGTATGTTAGTTTTGTTTTGCTCCATCGACAAGCGCCATTAAAGTAATTTTGTATTTAAAACTTTACCGAAACAAGAAAATAGAAGCTTATGGATACGATTTGCGTCTTAGGTGTGAGGAACGATCAGGATATTTAAAGTTTAAACGTTGTGGTTTTCGCTGTAACCCATCTAGGCAAAAACAACTACAGCTCCCAATATCCTCTTTGGTAACGCGTCATCAAATTCCGTCCAATTGCTGTCTTTGGAGGTTTTCTTGAGCTGCAGTATACGGAAAAACACTAATATCTCACATCGCTTTGACGTTTCTATCGTCAGGTCACCGTTTAGTAAATAATCTGATGGCCGTTCACTCGTTATTGTGAAATTGTTCAATATTTGGTTACTTTATCGTGTTAGTTTTAGTTTTTCTTAGTAACTTTTCGTGTTTATTGAGGAGAGCCTAAATGACTATCGTTGGCGAATAGCTGTCAAGCTAACTTTTTTAAGTTTACTGTATCTACAGGGAAAACAGCATTACTTCACATGAAAGTAAGCAGCACCGATGGAGATCACTCCCAAAGCAGCCAAATTAAAAACAGCGTATTCTTCACCATGTAATTCAGAGGAGTCAAGCCCCTGTGAATGTAATAGAGAGAAGGTGGGTTATGGTGCAATTTAATGTAGCCAGTTAACTTATTATCAGGTTTAGATGACCTGACGTGGTTGTAGGTTGAGTCAGCATGATCCAATATGTACTATTAGCCCCTATTGTGAAACTGTGTACCCTGGCTTTTATTCATTTACTATCATCTCTACAGCATCATCAAAAGCTGAGCTCCTCTCTGAAGGAGAGGCTGAAGAGATCAAGGCGCTCCTTCACCTCGCCCTTCTCTGTGGCCAAACGCCTTTGTGTTGATGAGGAGGAGGAGGAGGAAGGCCGACAAGTTTCAGCAGATTCCCGAGAGACAGTTAATAACCCTGCACTGATCTTTCCAAATGTGGACGTAAACAGAAATGAGGCGAGATCAGGTAGTGAAAGGTTTTCTGGACCCAATCCCAAACCAACACATCTTCCTTCAGATTTAAACCTTGCACAACAACTAGATCAACGGAAGAAGGAAATTAAGGACAAGATGGAGACTCTGCGAAGACTCAAAATGGTTCAAATGTACAGAAGCAAGGTATCAGCTGCCTTTAAAGAGTCTTGGCTGTTCTTAACATGAATGTAATTTGATTTAGTTGACTTAATTAGACTGAAAGTGGTAATTTAATATGACACATTTCCTGTCTCTCTCTTCCTAGAATGATTTAACGAAGCTCCAAACCTTGATTGACAAGTGGCGGAGTTGTGCTCAGGCTGCACTGTATGAGCTTCAATCAGATGTCCCCATAGACGGAAGAAAGGCCAGCCTGTCAGAGCTTATTGACCTCTTTGGTCTGGATGATGGCATTTTGCACTTTGACCGCAAAGAGGAGGACTTTACTGCATAATAAATATGCTTTGAAACACAAGCATCTTTTTTTTCTGTGTTCAAAAATACTACAGAAGAAAAATGATTTAAAATATGAGTGGAAGAGTTTTGAGTGTTGCTGCTGTACTTATTTTATTGACAACATAAGTTAAAAGTTTCATGTTGACTTTACTTGCTTCGAGAAATGTAAATAAAATAGTGTTATCTGTTGAAAAGATGGCTTTGTTCAGTTGTATTTCAGCTTATCACGTGAAGGAAAGTTCTTCATCCTCAGACGCTGGACTTCTGCATGGAGTAAAGCCAGTTTCTCTGCCTGTGCTCTGGCCAAGTCCTCCAAGTTCTTCTTCTGAACTATTTCCTGGTAGCGCTCCTGTGTTGTAGCTGCCAGGTTTTCCTCTGAAGCTAAGCACAAACAAACCACATTATCAGTCTGAACAAGCACTTATATTCTGTTATTATCAGAGGTGAAATTACTTTTTAATTACCGATAGCTTCATAGACGTGTCTCCTCTCTGCCACAGTCACCTGCATGTCAGGTAGCTCTTGATCTATTAGGACGTTCCTCTTGTCTTTCCTTGCTGCCTGCCTGTTAAGCTGCTCAATCTTTTTAATGCGATTCTGCACAGACTGCTGATGAGTCTGAGAATAAGGAATATGTAACAGTCAGGTACAAAAGGTGGACAATACAGAACTGATTGGTGTGAGTACATGGTTGCTTTTTTGTTACCTTTTCCTGAAAAGCTATAGTTTTCTCCAAAATTGAAACTTGCTTGGACACACAACTGTCTCTGTCTGTCTTGTTGAGATACTGGAAAGAAAAGGAAATAACTGAATCATGCGAGTTGAGACTTTAGAAAATAACAGCAACATAATGTGTCTCAAATGGGTTTTCAATCTTGTGTCTACTCTAGTTCTTGTGATGAGTGATCCCACAACAGCCAAGGCAAATTGTTCAATCATTAAATGGTCTCAGGATGAATGTTTTTTCCTCTCAAGGTGTCGGGGGGTCTAAACAATGACAGGAAGCTGCATGCCCCGCCTCAGCAGACCTACCTGAACCTCTTTCCTGAGGAAACTGGCATTCAGGCCTGGAAACATGTTTGTGTGTGCCATGCTCATCCACTTGTTGAAAATAGGATTTTGGATGACTCATTCCATCTTCATGTATTCCTTTAATGCTCAACCAACACCTCCCTGTAATTTTTATATGACTAACTCTTGAATTTCCTTGTTGTATAATATATATAAAGGGGTTATTGGATTGCAACCAAGAAGGAAATATTTTCCAGTCAAGTTCAGTAGTCTGTATATAATTAAAGTGCCTGTTCGGGCCTTTGAATACCATTTGCGGCAAATGAAGTGGAGAAGCTTTCCTGTTTTTACTGAAATTTTGAACTGTTGCATAAACATGGCTGAAATACTCAGTTACGGGGAAAAAGCAAGTAAGGTTTTTAACCTATCTTCACCTGTTGGATAAGATTTTGAGGGATGTAAAAAAGAAAAAAACAGTTTTGAGAGCCTGCGTGAATAGGGTGTGTCTGTTCATCCATCATCCATCTGCACTCACGGATGGTAGCAATTTTCTGCTCGTAAAACTTTTGATGCTGCCAAAATCAAATACCTGCCTTGATATCAGTGACTAAGGTTTGGTGAGAAACGCAAACAGGGGCAAAAGTTTACCCAAAACGTTGAGATTTCATCGTCTGTTTAAGTAGATGCCAAACTTTTTAAAAACTTTTGTTTGTCAGAATTATATACAAGGTCACATCTGCTCACCATATTCAGATAATGTTATCTAGTGCTTCTTCCTGTATTAAGAGTAAGAGAATTAAAGGTCCCTGAGAAAAGCCAGAAAAGAAGAATTAGAGTTTTTTAGTATCCTGATTACACTCACATCCTGGTGCTCTTCAGAGAGTCGTAACATCTGGATGTCCCTCGCCTTGTTGTTGAGGTCCTCTATCTGCATCCCCATCTTTTTGTGCTCCCACTGCAGCTGGATGATTCCCTTACGGAAGTCTTTGCACTCCACCATGGAGGCAATCTTTTGCTCTCCAAGTGTCTGATGACATACATAATTATTGTTGAAAAATGAAGACATTTTTAGATCCATCATAAGAAAATACATCCTTGTTTTAAAGTAGTTTATGCTTTGAATGACAGTGTCTGTGTGTCTGGTAAAGCCTGACCCTGATGGTTCTGTTAAGGTCCTCCACCACACTCCTGTGGTGAAGTACAGAATCAGTGTAGTCAGGAGTCAGCTCTGCTGTGGACACCTCCACCTGGCCCTGTTTGAGTAAGACCTGGATCATGATGTCTGCCAGGAAACGATTCTTCTCCTTATGCAGACTAGAAAGGACAGCAAAAAGCACCTGAGGTTCATTCTTCCAGAGCAAAATACAGTAAACTATATTTAGAGTACTTTTATTATAATTTCAGCTTATATTGTTGTTGCAAAGCATTAAAATTTAATTACATTCTTCTCACTTAAGTGCCATTCTCTCAGGTCATCCCCACTAAATTTTTTTACCCTACAAGCAAAATAAATGACAACATCACAGTCTTACCTCTCAAGTTCATCTGAGAGATTTTTAATTTCCTGTTGAACAGCCTTATCCTCATCTCTCCGCCTCTGCAGGAACGCATGCATCTCAGCAATAGTCAAAGCTTTTACTTTGACCTGCAAAAAAAGTGTCAAACTGAGTAGAAAACCTCACACAAAACACTGTAACCATTATTTGTAAAGTTTCCTGTTATTTGCTGGGCTGCGTGGAACATTACCATTAGGGTATATTGTAAAAACAGTAAAACATTAAAAAAATAAACAACAGGAAATAGACCAAGCGTGTTGTACAGATTGCATGTGCACGCTGCATAAAAAGCCTCTGTATGTATTTCAGTGGTTTGGCATTGTTCGTCTGTTTCCCAATCATTTACCTGTCCATGTCCTCATTTTACCTTTTGCTCAATCTCCACTTTTGTTCTGCGGACAAGACAAAACCTCTCCCAGATCGATGGGTTCAAGCCTTCTGGTGTGTTTTCAGGTGCATCCAGCTCCTCCATGGCCTTCAGCATTTTGCCAAGTGCATCAGGAGCAAAAGACCCACACAGACGCTGCTCTTTCAATAGGTTGGAGTTGTTTTCAGTCTGAGTTCTCATCTTTTGAACCCTGAGGAACAAAAAAACAGTAACTTGTTTGAAACTTATTTTATCAAATTGTGCTGCTTTCTCTGAGTCAGTACAGCTGCATTTACGTTATTTAACTAAGTAGTAAGGATTACAAACCTGGGTCTACGCTTGAATAACTTGTACAGTTGATCAACCAAATGGCTTTTTACATCAAAGAACTCCTTCCTGAAGTCTTTGTCAAGGAGCTTGGGAGACATTAATGGAGAATAAATAATACATGTGCTCTTACAGTAAAAAAGAAGTTCTGCATTTTACCAGCTTACTTTGTCCTCAGCTACAATGCTATCATAGGTCTCTTGGAACAATTCTACTTCTTCTTCATGTTTCTTCAACTCCTCCACAATTTTTTCCTGGGAGAGAAATAAACATCAATAAGGCGAAAACACCATGAACGGGAAATAGTGACTGACAGTCTTGAAGCCTGAACAAATTAGCATGTAGCACATGTAAGCTCTTGCAAAACATGCCTGAGCGATGGGATACTTATGTGATTAAATTTGAAAGAATATCACTACCATTCATTCAGGTGTCTGACAAATAACAGAACCTGAAGCTAGCGGTCATAAATTCCATCAGCATTACAGTGTTTGAATTCTCTGACCTTGTGTGACATCGTTTTTTCAAGTTTGAGCTTGAGCTCCAGCTCTCGATTTCTCATCTCCTCTTCTACAAGGACTGAATAAACGAGATAAGTAATCTTGAGCTCTTCCTGTAAAATACAACAACAAAAAAAAATCTTTTTAAAGTGTCACATACACCAGATATCAGATCTCATAATTATCTCAAGCAGGAAACCACAATGAGAAGAAAAGGGCCCTTCATCTTGTGTGAAGAAAATTTGAAAAAATAAAACAAGAGGAATTAATGAAGACTGACTTTATGTGTTCATGTAATGAGTCTCTCCATGTGTCACAAATGTGTGCAGAATGTATGTGTGTGTGTGTGTGTGTATACCTGCATGTTGGCTCACCTGATATATTGCCATTTCACATTTTAGTTTCTTCTCAAACAGCTTTTTCAAAGTTTCATCAAACCTTTCAGTGGCATCCTTGGTGGACGCCTGCAGTTTTTTCATTTCAGTCTCAAGTGACTGCAATTACAGGGTTCACAAGAAGACATATATTAATCACTGATCATTATTTAATCAATCATTCTGATGACAGAAAAGCAGAAGTGTGAATGCATCGACTTTAATACCTTTTTGTACTTCTCTTTCTCCTCACTCAGGTCTTTGGCTTTCTTTTCATACTCTTTATAGACTTTTTTCTCCTCCTCGCTCCAGTGGATGCCAGGTTTGGTCAAAACAAACTCAGGCGGAGGTATTTCCTGCAGAGTCGATTCAATAGAAACTATTTGCCCTTCATGCTGATTTTTTGTAATTCAACTGACACTGACTAGGAAATATTTCAGGTTAAAAAAAAGACTAATACATACTTTGCCTTTTTCTTTTGCATTTTCTCTTCCAGACATACAAAAATTATTTAATGCTGTGTAATCTAAACACATAATATAGTAACATATTGTATTGGAAATTTTCAAATTCCAAAAGCTACAATAACAGAAGGGGGATAATTATTAACATAATTAATCAATTCTCTGATTGTTTCCTTCATAAATAGATAGTTTTTCTGTAAATGTCAGAAAACTATTTAGATAGTTAGTTTACTTTCATAAATGACAAAGAATGTAATCAAATTTTTACATTTGAGAGGCTGAAGAACACAGAATGTTTGGTATTCTTTCTTGAAAAATGACTGAAATTATTAACAAAATAGTCACTGATTTTAGCTAATCTACTAATCACTACAGCTCTAATGTACATGTTTCTATATTGTAGAAAGTAAAGTTAACTTAATATTTCAACTTGCACAAGACTGTTATGTGTAGATACAGGTATGGAAAAAAAATGTATGAGTGAGTGGAAAATGTTTAACTAAAAATATGTCCACCTTTGTGTATGAGATAATACATTCATCTAAGATCAATCTATTACAGTATAATACTTCAATAAAAAGTAGATAATAGGTCTAACCATTTTCAATATGTCTTCTTTTTTTACTTCAAGTACTCCATCCATCATGTCATCGAGAGCTCTGTCTCTGAAGTTATCACCCTGCAACAACGGAACAAACACTTCATCAGTGTGACAGAACTAAACAAATTTTATTTATGACTGCATTTACTTTATATAACACAGGCACATGAGACATTAAAATTCATTTTGGTAATAACTGTTGTAATTAACACTTATTTTTAATTGTCAGTGATAACCATAGATGCATTTTTCACGTACAGAGGCATTTGAAGAATTTGTAAATAGTGACAAACCAGAGCTGACACAAAAACACATTAACCATGGAAGCATACCTTGGCAGCCAAACGCTTCTGCTCCTCCAACTTCTTCCTCTCCTCCTCCTTTTTCTGTTCTGGGGTGAGGTACCTCTCTACTTTTATCTGGAGGGGGACAAAGGCACATATCTCTCTAGTGGAGGGGAAAAAGCATCTTATGTAATAGTCACATTTTTCTAAAAAACAAACCACAAATTAGATCTAGATGCATGCTTGTTTGGTTGAACTTGTTATGAACTTTGTTAATTGTTTATGTGTTTCACAAGGAGGTGAATAACCTCAGAGTCGTCCACGGTCAGCAGCCTCTCTGGCCGCTCACTGATGGTCAGGCTGGGCTCCCACAGCTTCTCCTCAATGTCCAGCTCCAGCATGATTTCCCTGATGAGCCTGTTTCGCTCCTTCACTCGGTTGATCTCCTGCACCTTCTGCTTGTGCACAGCCTCAAAGTCAGCATTGAATGCTGTCTTGATGCGATAAATTACATCCTGCGGTTGGAGTTAAGTGAAATCAGCAAAGCAAAGAAGTATGTATGACAGTCAGTTCTTAAAAATTGTTATTCTGTGTGCTCTTATTTCATTTTGAGTCTTGTTTTGGAGAAGTAATGTATGGCACTTTTGCTAAGATCCAACAGCGTTAAAACAGGTTCCCACCTGTAGCAGAATTATCTGGTTGATCCTCTGTTCTGTGGTTTGCAGGCTGAACTGATCATAGATGTAAGGATTTGAGTATCCTAACTGAGCAGAGAAACTTCCTGTTAGAGCAAAACTCTCTGCCTCATGGTCTTCCTCTCCCTGCTCTTCCTGCTTCACGCTGGTTGTGTTTGAAATTTTCGTTAGGCTGCTCTGCTGCAGTTAAAAGATAGGAAAAGATCATTTGAACCTGAGGGCCTGAACAAATGTTAAGGATTAAATCTGTGGCCTTAAGATTTTAAACCTCATCCCAAGAATATTGCAGAAAAGAGAACTATCGTAATAACTCACATTTGGCCACACAGCCATAAATCTAGAAAAGTTTCAACACTGGTAGACTGGCCCATATTTAAGCTTTTAAGACACACAGGATTGTGATTTAAAGCATCAAATTACTTTCCAGCAGTAAACCTGTTTTGACTTGAATGGTTTTCCCATAAAACGAATTTCAGTAAATAAAAAAACCCCACATACTGAAGAGTTTGCATTGTCACAGTTTTATAAGGTGTAGAACTTATACTACAACTACATTATCTGCTTTGACTTTGCTTGCTGCCTTTTTGCTTCACATTAAAAACAAACATATTATCTAACTAATTCTAATTCATCACACATGCTTCTTCTTTTTAACAAGAATCTTAACCACAGACTGTTCAGGCCTGTGGACCAGTTTTGCTTACGGTGCAAGCAGCCATTTCAAACTTCCTCATATTCTGAACTCTGTGAAGTTCCTCCACCTCTTTCTCTGTTCGTTCTTTTAGAGGGTAATTCTTCACCTCATGTTCTGAGTAAAAGGCCTGTGGAAGACAGCCAGAAGTGAATTAAAACTCTTAGGACAGCTCATTATATGATGGGATACATAGGAAATGTAACTTTTTACAGTGTTTATTCTTGAACCATTTTACCTTGACAGACCTGCCTTTGACCTTCATTGAATCCCAGCATTCTCTCTTCAGGACATCACGAAGGTAACATTTCTCTAAAATCTTCAGCTCAATTTCATTTCTCACCTAAAATGTGACTGCATCAAGAATCACTGCAATCCTCACCACAAAGTTTAATGAAAGCTTCATTGCATTTATGTTTGTGTGCATGTATTACTCGAGTAACTTCCTGCTCCACCATGGCCTCCAGTCTTCTCTGCTCCTCAACATCCAGGTTGAACTCCTGTTGTTTCAAACGCTCAATTTCCGGGAGGTTTTCATTTTCACGCATCATCTCCTGAATCTGATTATTCAATGTAGTTTGGTCAAAATGTAAATCATTAAACAAAAATTTAACAACTCTCTTAAATCTAATGTGTGTTTTTTATGATGAGCTTGAAGCATATTGCATATTTATGTGCTAGAAATCAAGTAAGACGTAAATTAAAGGGAAAATTTAAAATAATTAAAATGTTCTGAGGCTTCTTACTAATACTGTGAAGTGATACTGTAGATCAGTTTCAATATATAAATGTTTTCATATTGCACATATATAAATATGTAAAACAGCTTTTGAGTGCTTTAGCTTTCTGATAAACATTTCCATCCTCATTTATTGTGTGTGTACACATTAACCTAGCTACTGAGCTGCTGCATATAATTACAGGGTTGAGTTTTATTGAATCGAACAGCACTTACTCACTTACTGTATGTGAAATGATACAGTATTTCTTCTTGCATGCTCATTGGCATGTTGTTTTGCTGGCTTTCTTTTATGATCACTGTTGCCTGCTCAAGCACTTATGACCATGTTCTTCAGTTAAGGCTAAGGCAAACAAATATGTAATAAAATTTACTCACAGTGTCGCGTAACTCTTTGATGGTTTTCCTCAAGTTTTTCTTTGTCTCAGCATATTGGTTATTATCTTCTGTAATAACCTGTTCAAAATATATAGGATAAAAGTAAAGAAATAAAAATAGCACTGAATCAGTTGGTATTAAAGTTTGAGAGCTACTATCAGCTTCACAATAATTAAATAACCCAACAATAAGTGAGAGTACATGACAAACAAATGACATGTTAAATATGATCTATGTTACGTTGTTGTAGTCTTGATAAAACATAATTTATGCTTGTCACATAGGTAAAGAGCATGAATTATGTGCTATCTAACACTTCATCACTCAACACGACTACTTTGATTTACACAGCAGTCTTTGCAGGACACAGGTGAGTCATATTAGAAAGCATGTGTAGCATAGCAGCAGGCCTCCGCCCATTTCCCACGTGTGATTTTCAATGAGGTTTAAAACCATAGTTCACAGACTGCCACACCTTTAGTATCACTTAATTGTTATCAAAGGCTTTGTACGGTGACAAAGTACTAAGCTTTTTTTTTTTTTTTTTTTTTTTTTTTTTTTTTTTTTAAATTTTTTTTTGGTTTATTTTTATTTTCAAGATTCTGATTTGGTATAGGAAAAACAAACAAAAAAAAACAAAAAACAACAGAGAAAAAAGGA
>JAQMCX010000003.1:15689889-15707968 GCA_029814765.1 Acanthurus leucopareius | reverse complement strand
CCCCCCCCCCCCCCCCCCCACCCCCCCCCCACCCCCCCCTCTCCCCCTCTTTCTGCTCCAAAATACTTACTCTTTTTTTTTTTTTTTTTTTTTTTTTTTTTTTTTTAGAAATGTTTATCTGCTTTATATTGCTTTGCAGCTTGCTGATTGGCTGATTTTCTTACTCAGTGACTGAAGATAAACAAAGTTCTTGCTCAGAGAAACTTTGTGCCAAAAGCAACACAGCAAGATTCCTCACACAGGTGCAAAGGTAACTTTCATAAATTTCCACCTGCAGCGTTGTCGAGACACAAGAGAAGTATCTAAACAATGTTAACATAATGCCACCATCCCAAATATTACAGCATGTTAGTCACTGACCGCCTCGTGCCTGCTTTCCAGCCAGGTGGGGTGAGAAGGTGGAGTAGTCAGCAGGCTGTTAAAGCTCTCATCCTGCTCCGTCACATCCACAGTCTCTGCTCCAAGACTGACCTACAGAGTGTTAACAACACATTAAAAATAACAGACAGATATGCATATATAAAAGCATTTGCACTGGCAAATTGCTAAAATGTTAATCTAGTTCAGTAATTAGCAAGGATAATTTATTATCTATTATGTTGTACAAGATTTGGTGCTGTTGAACTTTTTGTTTCTTTTACTTCCTGCAATCACAGTGTACTGTTTAGTGTTTTAACAGCAACAAAAAGTAACACAGTAAGTACACTGTTGTACAGTTGTCATTTACTACTTATTAGAACAGAGAAGAACATAATTTACCTCATTTTCCTCTGGCTTCTCAGTACCGGCAGGAGATCCTTGGCTGCACTCAGGCCAGTCAATGATGACAGGATTCTCTGTGTTGAATGTTTTCTTTAAGAAATGATGCATGGATTTGCTATACTGACTAGCTGCATTCATCTTATCAGCATTTTCACCTTTAACTCTGCATGAAACCATGAAAAAACACACAGGATGCACATAATCAGAGAACAGAAACATGATGATATTTACAATGGAGATCTAAGGACAGCCAGTTTGTTTATAAAACCAAACAAATCTAGAAATAACCATTTTCAAGAAGGGAATTTTAGACTAGTTTGTTTTCTTCTTCTAACCCTTTTAAAAATATATTTACATCAAATAACCATTTTTAAATAGGACAGATCTAAACTATGTCAAGAGAAGAAGAAATTAAATTAATTAGTATAAACACAGTCATTTTTAAAACAGAGTTTCTCATGAATCTGAAGGTTGAAGATTAAGGTTGCTGATACTGGAAATTCTTATTACCATCCACAAAATATAGGAAAAGACCAAACTAAGAGTATTCAGCTCATGTCTCTATAATTTTAATTATCAATCCTGATGAATGCTAAAACTCAATACACAATAGTTTAACAATTTATTGGTTTAAAATACAGTAAGTCTTGCTCAAGTTTTGACCTTCTTTTTTTCACTTCTCCACGCACATTTGATGTAGATGATTTGTTCCAACTTAGGACATATCTTTAAAAACAGACAACAAATACATAGTTTCATACTTAAAAAGGGTTTAAAGTCATTTCTTATAACAGCTGGGTGCTGCTATAGCAAATGAAACTGAAACAGGAGTCAGTATCGCATTTGCTGAGGACAGTTTTCAGCTATGAATTCAGGGAACTAGTAAGTTTTAAAGGCAGCAGGTCCGTGTATATGGGATTGGGTCCAAAATAAACTGCAGTGCTGTCATTGATCATAACAAAAGAACATGTCACAGTGCAATGTTGTGACTCACAGAAGTGCTTTGAATAGTTTTTCACTTAAATTTATCTCTATGTTACAGAGGAATAAGCTATATAAGGTTTTAGCTACAAAGGCAGTACTTGTAAATGCCAATTACTTGTTGGCTTTTATCTTTTCAAAGAGTAAAAAAAATATAATAATAATACAAGATATCAACTGACTCTCCTCTAAATTCCCCTATTACCGACAAATTAAGCAGCCAACACTAGAGAAAGAAAGGAATAATAAAGGCTAAGTTAAAGAAGAAAGGGTTTTTTACTTTAGAACAAAAGCGTGTAGGAGCAAGCTCAAGAGGCAGATGTGGAATGTCAGCAGGATCTGATTCAGTGGGAATATTGTGCTGTGAGTTTTATAGGATCTTAGTTTCCATGCAGATTACGCCCACAATCCAGCTAAACCCATCAATTCAGCTGAATTTATTTACTGCTGTACCCCACAGCCAATGTTTGGAGACAAAAAGCACTGTTTTATTTGCACAGTCTCAAACAAACATAACTACATGTATGAGAGTAACATCACCACTGAGTGCAACAGTTCCCTCTGCTGTTCACAGTGATGTCTTTCACAAGCATGACCGCCTGCTGTTTTACCTGAGATCTGTGCACACAATAGAGCCATCTTTAAAGCCAGCTGTGAGGAGCATCTGGCTGTCTGCAGAGAATGACACACTCCGAACACCGCCAAGCCGGCATGAATGACATTGTAGCTCAATGTATCGCTCCTGTTGGTATAGCAACAGCATAACAATATACACAATAGACACTTACAACAATATTCAGTTATTTACAAGAAATTTAAAAAAAAAAAAAGCTACCATCGAAGAAGTCTCTCGAATGCGTAGCAGACCATCTTGGCCCACAGACCCCAGCCATAAGTGATGAGGGGACAGAATGAGAGAGGCAGGGCCCAGAGGATGACCCCTCACCTCCTGCTCTGGTTTCAGCTGGACAACCTGTTGACTAGAGACACCATCTGCAACCTGGACAGAAAACCAAGGAGAAGGATCATGATTCAATCCATGCTCAAACACAGAGTAAGGACACATACCGAGACTACTGGTTCTTTCAACAACTGCCTTATGTTAAGAGTTGCAATGATAGTTATAATTGTATAAAAGGTATTTAGGTGTACAAGGATAGATAATAATGATCATAATGGATTTGACATAGTAGGCATCAGTTAACCTGTGGAAGCTGAAATCGCTGAAGAGTTTTCTTCTTGTGGCAGTAAGCAAAGATCTCATTAACTCCAAGAACACAGGACTGAAGTGGATGAGGCACTTCAAATTTGGAAACGTTAAGGACGTTAGTAGATAGGCAGCCGTGTCGGTCTACACAATCTGTACCTGCAAGTTAGAGGAGATAAATTATATGTTTATTTATCATTCCCTCCTTTTACTGTGGGGAAAAGTTATGTGTGTATGGGGGGTGGGGGGGTGTACTGGTGGTGAAAGTGGGGAGGCGAAGTGTATACTTATGCCTTTTATACACATATACAGTATGTGCATGAGCATGAAGTAATAAATTGGCTCTTTCCTCCCTACGTTCTATTTTTATAAACTTTGATAATCACGTGTCACATTTCTCTCCTCACTCCCTCTTCCTCTCTTTTTTACGTGTGTGTGTGTGTGTGTGTGTGTGTGTGTTGGGGGGGCTGCATATGAACTGAGGAAGTGAGTCACATGATAAATCACTAAATGTTCTGCTAAATGTTCTGTTGTTTTTGTGATTTTTTTTTTTTTTTTGTGCTGTGGCAACAAAGACTAAGCCATGGCAGTTTGCCATGGCATCACGTTACCACTGCTAAAACTAAACAAATAATTAGAAACCGTCAGGCTCTTTTTCATGTTAAGTTAAAAATATGCCTATTTATAGTGACAACAGAGAGCCTGCTAATCTGCATCTGTACATCTACAATAATGCTGACTGATTCTTCGGTAGTTGATCTATGCACTTTTGTATTTAAAAAACACTACATGTAGAGTGGCTCTATAATTGTTGTTCTACAATACATCATACAAAACATGTTTCATTTACATCTTAAGAAGTTTTGTCCTCACAGATTTTTACAAAAGTCATTGTCATAGGCAGTTTTAACTATAATGTTGTTGGCAGCAATTTAACAAACACAATGCAGTAATGTTTTATAACGTGATTCAATCTGTGCATGGCACACCTCTCTTCTGTAGCCACACCCTAGACTTATTGTTTGCACTTTCCTCTAGAGGCCCGTTTGTCTAATGGTCCATCTTGTTCAACGTGGTTTTCCAGGCTGTATAAACAAAGGGTGTGTTTCTGCTAACCACTCAGTCAGTTTTTGCTCTTTTTAACAGTGCTATTTACAACATGTCTAAACATTTGGATAAAAATGTCCATTTGAATACTATTAATCGTTTATGCTAATTTCACTGGATAAGGTTTATCTTTGAAAGCAAAACTTAAGTCAAAACATCTGTGTAGGTGAATAATGAGTTTCTGAGAGTTAAAACAGAAGGCAAGTGGAAGTCCAGTAAACTTTTACTCCATTATTTACCACTTACAGATTCAGTGAAGTAAAGGAAGCCGCAGGCCAGTATTACTCTGTCAATTTCAGCAGTTGGTGCAGTGCTTGACTTCTAAATTAATGCATTTTTGTCAATGTCCAACATCACTTTTCACACATCTGCAGTGGGTTTGCCAAGAATCTGTCTAAAGGGGGAACATCACCATATGATCATATGAATAATGTGTTGCACAAGATCCTCATGTGTCATTGACAGTGTGCCATCCAAACTGTTAAGAGAGAGAATAAGAGATACTGGCCCTGATCTGTTCTTTCTGTTCCCTCTATTATGAATACTTCTGTCTTATTGGGATGTGTAGCACATAAATGTGTGACAGATTCAACTAGTGCTAGTGTAAATTAAAAAATAAGTCTAATTTCCAAAATGCCCCTTATTTAAAATAAAGAAAAAGAAGTAGTGAATATTTATTTTCTCTATCTGTGTTGTACCTGCAAAGTCCTTTGCAGGCAGAGAGAACATCATGAGCAGGCTACCATCATGATTTCCACCTTGCTGTCCACTGCTCAGTGCAAGAACTTTCACCTGCCTGCAGTCTCTGATACATTGAGTAGAAAGTGACAAAATGGGTCCAGGGACAACTGGAAAAGAAAAAAAAGTTACAAAGTAAGGCAACTGATTTTGATCTTGCTCTAACTTTTTATATTTAAACATAAAATCATTATCAGTTAAAAAGGGTATCCACCTGTATATCCAATGACTGAAAACCTCTTTGATGGCTTTGCATCTAGTACATAAATATGTGAATCCTGGGCACCAGTAAAAAGGTAGTGACCCTCTTGATCAAAACTGTAAAAGGCAAAAACACACACAAAACACATAGAAAGAGATAGAGTATATACACACATGAGAAAGCCTGTCACTGATAATGTGGCATTTTATTTTCTCTCCAGACAAGTGGAAGGACAATTTAATCAATAACACTCCTTCACACGGATGGAAGATACTTGCACTATGTGATCCACAGGAGTGTGGTAGAGATAAACCTGGTGCACCAGGCGAGGCTGCTCCTCCGTATTCAGGTCAATGAAGAGGACATTTCCAGAAGCTGTTCCAACAGCTGCATAATTTGCAATCGGACAGCAGGCCAGACTTGTCACCTTAAACAGACACTGATTATAAATTTTAAATAAACTTAAATTCTAATTGTTTTATTTTTTAAGTCATTTTCACTTGGTTTCAGATTAAGCATATTAACGTGGCTCTAGTGATATATCCTGAATGTTCATATCCTGTGAATCTGACCTCAGTTTGAAGAGGCAGGGAACCAAGGCAAATTCCATCTGGAGACCAGAGCTGCAGCACTCCAGAATCCCTCACTGACTGAAACCAGTAAAAACACAAACATCACAACTTACAATCACCCAAGTTGAGAGACTGACCTAAATTACACAGCTTAATGAGACACTGTAACTCTGGAGTGACACAAATGTGTTACCACACAAATTTTCTTGTCAGTTTGTGACAAAGATGCCGCCACAAAGTTGCCACTGAGAATGTCCAGGACCTTTTCAATCTTGTCTGACTGTTTGGGGTTCAACTTATAGATTTGCCCCTGGAGAACAAGTAACATATCATTATATTGACGAATAACTGTTTTTATCTACAACAGGCAATTAAAAGTAGATTTATGTACTTACTGTAGTAGAGGATAAAAGTAATGTTTCATAGTCAGGGGAGTGCACCACAGTTGTGACAGATCCTTCTAATTGCCATGTTTGTGTGATGTTAATCTGAGTCCCTTTGATTTGCAGACAGTGCACCATACTGTCCTATAAAAACATGAACATTTTAAAGCTCTCTCAAGTTGCAGTGATTGAGAATTTCTGATCCCTGAAATTACAAAACCAATCACACACTGCCAGAAAAATATAGGTATTTTTATTGCTCATTAAAATCTTATGTGTGATACTCTGTAAGCCAAGCTTATTTTAACAGGTGCATGGGCTTGTACCTTTCCTACAGTGATCAGATCATTCTTGTTACGGGTTAAAACTTGAAAGCTGTTCTGTCTGAGTTCAGGGATGGCATCAGCAGCTGGGCAAAAGTGAAATACAAACTGATATCAGATGTCTTTTTTATAACAGAATAAAATTAGGCATTAGATAGAAGGAACAGTGGTAATAAGTATAAATGTTTGTTTACTTGAAGGGTTGAAGAGGACTGAGACAGACAGGCTCTCTGGATCAACAAGAAGCAGAAAGCCCTCTGCACAGCCAACATACAACTCTGACGTTGCTGTCCAGCAGATGGCAGTAGGAGTCAGCCTGGCCTTGGTGTGTAGCTTACTCTGTGTAAACACGCGAGGAGTTGGGTTACAGTTTATATTACGTCTTTGTCTGTGAGCCTGATGACAAAACTGTTTTCCCAAAGGAACATGCAAAGATCAAAAAGTACTAGCCTATCATATCTCCAAAACACACATATATAAATCAATAACAGTTTATTTATCATAAATTGTTATTAAAAATGTATGTATTATTTTAGCACTAATTTAAGTGAGAGTGAGAAAATACCATAATGCCCTCTGCCTTGTCTCCCCTGAGCCCTGCAATGGCTAATGGAGGCATCTCTGGACCAAAATAGGACAGTCTGTTGACAGTATGAGAGGTCGGCACCAGCTGTTCAACAAAGGAACCATCAGTTGTTGGGAGCTCTATCCCACTGCAAAGCAAGAATTATGACATAGACACAAGTAATATTGTTTAGACACTGTGTTGTCTATGTTTGGCCTATGTTTTTCATCACCTGCTGCACTTGTGAAGAATAAATACAGGTAATGTAGTCTAACTAATCAGTTAAATTATATTCAATTTACAGAAAATCCCACGTCCAATCTAGTATCAACTCAGACATTAACAACTTGCTTGTGCAGCCAGGTCTGCTTTACCTTGGTTTCAGAATGTAATAGCTGGCGCTCTTCTCAATATTCCAAACAGTGATGGATTTATGGCCCAAAGCACAAAGCTGGAGCCAATTCAGAGGATTGAACACCAAAGAAATGACATCATGCCCAGCTTGTGGTTGTGTACAAATTGGCTCAGCATTTTCCCAGTTCCTGCAACACACAGCCATGGTTAATGTAAAAAGAGCTGCTCTATGTAATAGACATAATTGTAAACATAGCAGACATTATACATATATTTACTGCTATCATTGGCTTACCACACTGTAATGGTGTAGTCTGGAAGAGAGGAACAACATCCCAAATAAGGACCACCATCACTTAATGTCAGTGATGTGTAGTCGAGTTGTGCTGTTCCTAGAAAAGAATAAAAAGGAACTATTAAGGATTTGCAATAAAAGAAGTGCATTTCAATAACTTTAAAGAAAAACTTTGGTGAAATTGTGGACAAAAACAATGGTAGGCATAGGTAAGAACACACATACCTAAGTACTTTAAATAGGTACAGCTCTGAGGCAAATGTAGTAAATTTTACTCCCCTACAATCATTTCATTTCCTCAGCTTGTCATGTTGCAGGTTTACATTAATAATTCAAAATAATACAAAATACAATGTCATATTATAGATTACCATAAAAATTTTATTGAACTACTATTGAATTATGATTGTTATTATTATTATTAACAATGTATACAGTGTTGAGTTTCCTGTGGCCACTGTCTGCTGCTGGTATTAAAAACTGATCAGTGCGTACTTTATTTGCTTTGTTATTGGCACCCTCTGCTGTTTACTTAACCTCACTTACATACACACTGGTTTAATTCACTACTGATTGCTTTTTGCTGTTGTTTAAGATATCAGTTTTATTGTGTCGTGTTAAAAGTTTAAGCCTTCACAACAGAAAAAGCTTACATCTTATCTTACTGATATATAACAGAAATAGTATTCATTTTTTCAGTTTATCTACAGTTCATCTACAGTTGTTCCCATTGTTGTGATGTTGCTCTTGAAGACAATGACATGATGTCAATAGGAAAAATGATCTAAATGCTGCAGCAGAACAACAGCTTTTTGTGTCTAAAACCAAGTAACTCTAATTCCATACAGCAGCTATATGCATTTTTTAAACTGTGCGTTAGGGCAGATGGGTCTCTTAATTGTATTTTTCTATGTTCTATTATTTGAGATCATTGGAAGGTATAATGAATCATTTTTCCATGTAGATCCATATGGCAAAAACTTACAATCCGCACACTGAAGACAGATTTGTGTGTCAGATATTTTTTTTGTCTTCTTTTATATCCATCAATTATCTCACAACCTCTCAGATTCATCTAGTGACCATTTGAGATGCTTAACAAAAGCAGAGCACTTGACTTAACTTGCTAAATGTATAAAAAGAAGATTCAACAAGCTCCACCTCAAGCAGCTACTGCTTACAAATCAATGTATGAGTATTTTTAATCTAATAGCATAACATAGACGGTGTCAGTCTCATGGGCAGAGTACTTTCACTTCTGAAACCTAGTTCAATTTTGTTGATGATACTTTTCAGCGTTAATTTAAGTATGATATTGAATGCCTGACTTTCTTGTAGTAGAGAGAGTACCGTATTTCTACATTGTACAAATCTATAAAGTTCTGAGTGGTTCTTGTTTTACTAATAAAAATGACACCTATTAATTTAAATATGATATGATAGATTTAGGTAGCAATATCATCTGGTATATCACTTTACCTTTTAGTTCATTCTTCAACTGAAACTCAGGGAAAATGTACACAAATATAGATGGGGAGAGCTTTTGCTCAGAGAAAGCAAAAACCCCATTGTTTCCGTTGGCCGTTAATGCACCAATGCCTCTGACAGGACTTGGAAGCACTCTTTGCATTCTTGTCTCCACGTTCAGAAAACACACATGACTCCCACATGTATAACATACTGTTTCACTGTCGACAAACTCGATATTCTTGTTTGGAAACCCTTGTATCCACCTAGAGGGAATATAAAACACCCGCATATTAGTTAACCCTTGACTGTACTTTACAAAGACAAGGGTCACAGTGGTATCTTTACGGCACTAGCAGCTAGCTGAACTGCTATGGTGAGGATAATTGTGATGGAAACTGTGCATTAACGCATTACATAAGTAACCTTAAATGTATTTGACGCAACGTACCTGAGCTCTAAATTTCCAGTGTCATCCATTGTAACATTTGAAAGATATTAAACACAACAAAATTTGATTTTACACCATTACGACTGATTGCCAATGCTGATTACGAGGGGTTGAGTCGTTGCGTATCCATGGCAACGAGACCCCCCTCCCCCAACCCCCGTTAGAAACCAAACTTTCATGCTATTGGCTGATACTGAACGTACACCACAGACATATAAAGATGTTGACTCTTTATATGTCTATGACGTACACTGCCATACCGGAAGTAGATAAAAGAATGAAATAATGAAGCTATATATGGCAAAACATTTCTCTTGACTTTAAATCGCATTCACACTGATCTCATTTACTGCCTGAAGTGTAAATATGTCTACTGAAAAATGTTTCGCCAAAGGTAAGACTTACGGCAAAGCCTTGGCTAAATAAAATTGCATCTTGCAAACTGCTGTTTAACGGATGGACGTAGCAAACAACTGCTGTCCTTTTTGCTAGGTGCTGTTCTTTGTGGTGAACTGAATATAACACCAAATGCGTGGTATCCTATACATTTTTTTCTCCTCCTACCTTTGTTATACGTTACATGTCATGGCCTGCCCAAAGGAGTGGTTCTCTTTCTGCAAATTCTTTGCATTATTATATAATCTTATCAACGTAGGTCGTGGTGTGGCGTAATCGCAAATACACATATGATCCACTCCTTTTAAATTGAGTAATGTTATTATTTGCACCATCGGACTGAGAACACTTTATACGACTAAGCTGGCACATGGTAAAGCGACTCTCTATTGAGATGCAGTTATGAACCACGGCTATGGCTTATCCGAGGAGTGCTCGAAGTTACTTGCGAATAGAGGAAGTTGCTGAGTTAAACTCTGGAAATTTACTGCAGCAATTTGTTAGAAAAAAACATGGGCTCCCCCCGTGTGACTTCAAAGGGCTTAAGAATAGACTCGAAACAACCAGTTTTACATCATTAATAAAGTAAATTACAGGTAGTCTAGTAAAATAAAAGTGTTATGTAAATATACGGCACTATAAGTGAAGTCCCTGCATTAAAAATAACAAACATAACATCAACCAAGTATACGCAAAGTATCAAAAGTGATTAAATGTTTGTATGTTTGACATTTAGAATCGCATTGTTGGAAATGCTATTACCAAAGCCACTGCTGTGGGGTGACTGCATGAAGAGAAAGGGTTTAACGATGAAACAATGACTCAGCAAAACTGCAAGAGTATCAAGACAGTTCATCAGAGTGGAAAAGTCCCCTTGTCCTCTGCTTAATATTACTAAAAAAAGAGACATCTCACTTAAGTCTGTCACAGATTGTCTACAAAAATAACATTAAGTGAAAAAATAAAATAGTATATAAAGTGAAAGACCAATACAAGTAATATTAATAAATTCCATTAGTTACATGAGCAAACGAAAATTTACATGCAGTCCTACTTGCACAATGTGATTCATGTAAATACATTTTTTTTTCCTTTAGGAAGTGTCGCACCTGGTCCTGTCCCCAAAGATCAAATCAGACTTTATGGCATGAGATTCTGCCCCTTTACCGAGAGGACCAGATTAGTGCTGAATGCCAAAGGAATCAAGTAAAGACATTTTTTATTGTACTTTATTTCAAAACATACCATCACTAATACATAAGCTATAATGTCTTTTATTGTCATTATTACTCTAAGATGTATCATCACAAATACATAAACATGAATTTCATTTAACCCATGCTTTTGGCTACATTTTTTTTTAGGTGTGACACCGTAAACATCAACCTGAGAGACAAACCTGACTGGTTCTTTGAGAAAAACCCCTTTGGTCTTGTCCCAACACTGGAGACACCTGCTGGTGAGGTGATATATGATTCTTCCATCACCTGTGAATACCTGGATGAGGCTTACCCTGAGAAGAAGCTGCTTCCTTCCTCTCCTTACGGTAAAGCTCAGCAGAAGATGATGCTGGAGCATTTTTCCAAGGTATATTATGTGTAGACTTCCATCTAAATCTGGTAAATCATACTGTTACCAACAACTTAATATTAATATTAAAGTCACCTAAATGTCTACAGATACCACCATGCCTCTACAAGATTCCACTGGCAAAAAATAGTGGTGAGGATGTCTCCGGACTGGAAACTGAAGTAAAACAGAGGTTTGCCAAATTAAATGAGGTAGGTTGTGGAGTCAAGGGTTCTGGTTTCTTTTCAAATTTACTGGACATATAGTTTTGCAGATTTCGACATAAAATTTGCCCAAAAATATGAACATGAGTGCAACTTTAAATGTCTATGGATTTTGATGTATGGTCAAAGAACAGCTAAGTTTCTGTCTTTAATGACTTTCTGTCTTTTAATGACTTTAATGACTGTATTCAAGTATTAAAATTAAGAGTGTTTTACATGATAATTTTTCAGGACCTGGTAAATAAGAAGACCAAGTTCTTCGGTGGTGATTCCATCACGATGATCGACTACATGATGTGGCCGTGGTTTGAGAGGCTGGAGGTCTATGGACTGCAAAGGTAAAGTAATAATCTCTCAGTACATTTAAAAATAAATTAGATTTATTTCTTTTAAATTTCAAAACCCCCCAAAAGTCATCAAGGGTTAGGGCAGTTAAAAAGGAGTTGTATAATAAAGAAAAGGGAATCTCCCAGGAACATATAAGTCCAGTCTTGTCTTCTCATCTTTGTAAAACCTAAAATGTGATTTGTTAATGTGTTTTTAATTTGCTTTTAAGTGAACAATTTCTTTCTGTTTGTCTTTTCAGCTGCCTTGACAGCACACCTGAGCTAAAGAGGTGGAGAGAGCTCATGTTGGAGGACCCAGCTGTCAAAGCCACCATGCTCAGTGCAGACACCCACATGGCCTTTTACAAGACTCACATCGATGGGGAACCTGACTATGACTATGGCCTGTAGAAACTACATGCTTAAAACCTCAAACCGTCCATTTTATTTTATTTTTTATCATAGTTAGTCATGAATATTCTGGAGTCTGTATTACAATCTTTGATGTCATAAGAAATTAGTGCTATGAGCTAACATTTAGAGATACAGTGAAAAAGGAAATGTTGCAAAAAAACAAAACAAAACAAAAAATGTGATGGAAAAGAGGCACAGTGAGATGATTAGGACTTGAGTTGTTTTCAGAGCTTCATACCGATGTTTGGTTCTCACAAATAATGTAACTGAATTCTAATAAAATCTGAAGTTTTGTTTACAGGTGCACAGACTGGTCCTATTCAATAACTAGAGCTTTACCAAAGATTTGACATCAACATAGTGGCAATGTAACCAGCAAAAAAACATCAGAAAAAAAATACCTCACTTTCTCATAGACACTAAGAAAATGACAACATTGAACATCACTCATTTAATGGCTGTAATATCTTGCTACACCTTATCTAACCCATACGTTTGGGGGCATTTCGCTGGAGGGGGCTGCACCACAAGTGGAAACGGAAAAAGTGCGGAACCGTGAAATAACACGCAAATTGCTTGCGCACTTTCGACTGGTGAACATGTTTTCAATATCTCGAAGGTGTTTTCAATCCCGATAAAGTTACCAACTTCCATGTCTACCCTCCTAAGAGGTTCCAGCAAGATGTTTTCAAAACTCTCTACAAACTCCCTCATCCTCCGGTTTTCGTAAGAGTGTAGGTACATTTTTTTTTCACGAGTTCCTCAGGACATCCTACTTAACTATCACCATCGTTTTGGAGGTGACGTTTCCGTCCCAAACACGTTTTCCTTCTTCTGCAACTGTGTTTAAACAAGGTCCATCCTGCGTCCACAGTGAGGAACATGACGAAACTTACAGTGATCCACAAATACCAACAACAACGCTCATCTGAGCTGGTTTCTTCCTGCTTTGGGTCAAGTGGTAAAATTGTAAAACAATGAAATTGATTTTTTTTAGCAATACAATTGATGACGAGGGGGCGAGGTCCTTGCGTATCTCTGGCAACCATTAATCCTCAAGAAACCACCCTCTCATGCTATTGGCTGACCCCTCCCTAAAAGATTCCATCTCAGCGGTACAAAGCATATAATAAAGCTGTTCAGAGCTTTTTTCTTATCAGTTTTGCCGAGGCCACTCTTCAGACAGATTTATTTTTACCACCTGAAATTGAAACATGTCGACTGAGAAAAGTTTAGCAGACGGTAAGACGTGCGGCAATTTCTTTGCTCAATAAAAAATTATATTATAAGTTGCTGTTGAACTTCTAAACGTCATTTTTTCTTGCTGTCTAAACAACGATTACTATAGCCCATATGTTACTTTTTGATTTATACTGTAATAGCTCCTATTATGCTTTATTGAGTGTTTTATGCAATTTTTAAGTTAATATTAGTTTCAAAAGTTGAGATTGATACTTGCTCATATTATTTTTCCCTGAGTGTATTTTACGAAGAGTGGTGAAATCTGAACCTTTGAGACGCTTCCGGGTGTTTGCCATCCCGTTCATGGTAAAGAATTCCTTCAAGAAATGGCAGGAACGACTTTTCCTGCACATTCATTTCGTTATGTTGCCAAATCTTTATCATCCCAGGCCATGAAGTTAACAGTGTTGGATGGGGTGAGGTATCATCGCAAATAATCAAAATTATCGAGTCTTTTTTAACCTAAATACTCTGTCCCATAACTGAAATCTATAGGATTAAACTGGCGCATCGTACAGCGACTCCCTGTGGTCACTCTGACTACAAGCAGTTTTAGTTCCTAGGATCAGTTGCTGTCAGATAAATCTAAAGAACAAAATAGATTATTTTTCACAATACTAATTTGGAGTGAAGTGCACTCTGTTACCATAAGAGGACATCAACGGAGTATTGGGCACTGAATTATCCATGCCAGTGCTGTGAATGTGCTAAAGAGTGGTTACGAAGAAAGAGGGTCTCACTGTGAGTAGCGTGACTCAGCAAAACCGCAACTGTTATTAAAGACTGAGTTTTTACTCGATGAGTGCTGAAAAATAAAATTAAGGAAGACATCTTATATTTTAAGATGTGGTCACTCTGCATGTAATCAGAGTGAGCGACTCCCAGTGGTCACTCTGATTACATGCAGTTTTAGAGCCTATAATCAGTTGCTGTCAGATAAATCTAGTTTATTTAGTTTATCATTTTACATTGAAATGATTTGAAATTAAGTGCACCCTGTAAACTTTAGAGGGTATAAATGGATTGTTGGGAATTATTCATGTCAGTGCTGTATATTTTGCTAGAGAGTAGTCTTGAGGAGAGAAGGTTTGACTGTGAGTACAAGGACTCAGCAAGACTTCAACTGTTTAAAGATTTATAGTCAAGATTGTTTTTTTTCTCATGGTTCAACCCAGCTTACTACAGCTGTTGAAGAAATAGAAAGGGACACCTTCTGTTTTGAGCGTTTCTTACAGAATATTCACCTCAGTAGCACTGAAATAAAGTAGCTTTATAGTACCTACCTTTATAAATATCTCAGTAACAGAAGTAAATGGAAATGGGTCCTTTTAGTGTTTAATGTTATCCAACATAAGTCAACGTGCTTTCCAATTTGCACTCTGTCATATAGAAATGACAAATTTCTCTCTCACAGGAAGTCCAGCACCTGGTCCAGTCCCACTGGGCACCATCAGAATTTACAGCATGAAATTCTGCCCCTATGCCCATAGAACAAGACTAGTGCTGCATGGCAAAGGGATCAAGTAAAGACACTTTCCAATATACTTTATTTTGAAAAAAACACTGTAAATAATACATGAACATGAACCTTCATTAACCTCTGCCTTTGTTAAATTTGCCTTACTTGTTTCAGGCATGACACCATAAACATCAACCTGAAAAAAAAACCTAAATGGTACCTGGAAAAGAATCCATCAGGTATTGTCCCAACACTGGAGACACCCGATGGTGAGGTCATATATGATTCTTCCATCACCTGTGAATACCTGGATGAAGTTTACCCTGAGAAGAAGCTGCTTCCTTCCTCTCCTTATGGTAAAGCTCAACAGAGGATCATGCTGGAACATTTTTCCAAGGTATCTTGTGTGTAGACTCCCATTGAAGTAATTTCCTACCATTACTATCAACAGATAAGAATTATTGAAGTCATTTAGATGTTATGCATAGACTTGCATCTTTTTTTTCTGGTATCATAATCTAAATATTACACTAAGATAAGATAGAATGAACTTTGTTCTCCCAAAGTAAATTTATCTTGCTCAAATACAGTTGCTGTTAACAATAAATATTAATGAAACTTTCCTTTACAGATAATAGCATGCCTCTTCAAGATGGCTGCAGTGAGAAACAATGGAGAGGATGTCTCCGAACTGGAAGCTGAAGCTAAAAAGGGGTTTGCCAAATTAAATGAGGTAGGACCTGAAGTTGAGTGCATTGGTGCCTTCACATATTCACCAAAAATTAAATTTTGTGAATTTTAACATTAACATTTTTCAAAATAATAAGCATGACTGTACTTAGATAGTTTACAGTTTTTTATTTGTTAATTTTTCAGGACCTGATAAAAAAAAAGACCAAGTTCTTCGATGGTGATTCCATCACAATGATCGACTACTGGATCTGGCCATGGTTTGAGAGACTGGAGGTCTTTGGCCTGAAAATCGAGTAATGATCTCTCGTTACATTTAAAAATAAATATACATTTTATTTATGGGCATTGTAAAACATTTAAGGTTACTGTGGGTATGAACATAAAGTTAAAATATAAAGTACAATGAAGAAAAGTGTATAATTAGAGCAGGGATGTTAAGTCTTGTTGGCCTTTGTTGTGTTGTGAAATAGACTTTGGTCAATGATTTAATCCCCTTTTGTCTTTTTAGATGCCTTGACAGCACGCCTGAGTTGAAGAAGTGGACTGAGCGCATGTTAGAGGACCCAGCTGTCAAAGCCACCATACGCAGTATAGAAGATCACAAGGCCTTCTACAAGAGTTACTTTGAAGGGAATCCTGACTATGACTATGGCCTGTAAAAAACTTGGAAAAAAAAGGAAATGTTACCTTTAAAAAATCACTCTACCATGCTGGTATGTCTCAGAGTGTTTACAGTGATTCAAAAGTTCCATTAGAAATAATCTTTATAAAACTGTATTTGAAACGCGCGAATTGAATCTGAATTTTCTGTGTGTATAAAGTGTCCTGATGCTGAAAATTGGCTCCCATTTAATAAACTCAAGTTTTACCAAAGATTTGTCATCAGCACTGTCATACTGTAAAATAAAAAACCATTTGAAAGCAAAACCTTTCTTTTTAAAGAGCACTAAGAAAATAAAAGTATTGAATATTACATCATGTTAATGCTGCCATCAGATTCCCTGCAGTCACCCTTCACATCTTGACAATAAAGAGCAAGACAAAACAAACGTTGTTCCGCGAGGACCAACGATATAAACTTACTTTGAGTTGTTTGAAGTTCAAATGGAAAGTTGAAAAATTAGAGTAAAAAAAGTACACACAAATAAAATATGACTCTGACACAATTACAGTTCATGTCAAAGGGGCGAGTCGTTACGTATCCATGGCAACCAGACAGGTCAGTAAGAAACCAGCTCCTCATTGGCTGATATCTTATTTACGAGACTACACCGGAAGTAGGAACACATGAATAATAAAGCTGTATTACAACTTATTTCTTTGACAGCACGATATCCTCTCGGTCCTTTATAGACGTAACCCACATTCGACAGCGCCACTTTTATTTCATTAACCACCCAAAAGTCAAGCATGACAACAGAAAAAAGTTTCGCCAAAGGTAATACGTACGTTAATAAATCTGCTAAGTGAAAAGAAGTTGCTGTTTAACTTCTAAGTATCCTATCTTCGGGAGATAGCTGCGGTTGGGACAACTGCGTTTCGTTGTATGGTTTCCCTGCTTTGGACTTAATGTGTGGAGTATGCATTTTTTAAAACTTACTATTTGTTTAGTAAGGTTGTAGCTCTTCAGATTGGCGAAGTGCATTTCAGAAGTTTGTGCATGCTCACTTTATTTACCACTGAATGTATTTCTTTACTTTTAAAACCTGTTCAAATCTGAATTTAGCACACTCCACACGTTTGTTATCCCATTTCTTTTCTCTATAATGTGTTGTCACGGTTTAGAATTTCTTGGAGTAGTGACGGAAGCGATATTTTTTGCAAATTCATTGTATTATGTAATCCCAGCGATAAAACTAACAGTGTCAGCTATGGAGTGACGTCATTGAAAACAGTCCAAATGACCAACCCCATTTAAGTATGATTTGTAGCATCGAGCTAAAAAAAAAAAACGTAACAAGGCTTAAATATTTTTAAATTAAGTTGTACGTGAGTGCTGTGAATAAAGAAAAACAAACAAAAAAAAACTACATAAATGTGATGGTCAAGATTTGACTTTATCTCATTGTTTGATACAGCTGTATGCAGTTGTTGATAGTAGTTAACCCAACACATGTGACTGCTAGAAAAGAAAATTTAAGTAAAAGTCATCATCTTTATTGAGTGTTTATTACTCAGGATTCATCCCAGTAACAAAAAACGGAAACACTGAAATTAAGTACAGGTAGCTTAAAAGACAATCCTAGTTACAGTGACAGAAGTACATATAAACTGATATTTACTTTTCAAGAGGTACCAGTGAATTATATTTTGTATCCACTGTGACATATGCTTTGTAATGATTGATTT
>JAQMCX010000003.1:15649656-15689789 GCA_029814765.1 Acanthurus leucopareius | reverse complement strand
AGGGGTTTGCCAAATTAAATGAGGTAGGACCTGAAGTTGAGTGCATTGGTGTCTTCACATATTTAATTTTGGAAATGTTAACATCAATGCTGTCCTAAAAAATGAGCAGGACTGTAAATGACTGTACTTAGATCTTTTACAGTTTTTTATTTGTTAATTTTTCAGGAACTGATTAAAAAAAAGACCAAGTTCTTCGATGGTGATTCCATCACAATGATCGACTACTGGATCTGGCCGTTTTTTGAGAGGCTGGAGGTCTTTGGCCTGAAAATCGAGTAATGATCTCTCATTACATTAAAAAATAAATATACATTTTATTTATGGAAGCATCTCAAAAGACTAAAAATTCCTGTAGAAATGGACATAAAGATAAAATATAAAGTATAAAAAAGGGTATAATAAGAGCAGGAATGTTTAGTCTTGTTGTCTTGCTCAGCTACATGTAAAGTTATAGTTCAGGATGTCTTATGTCCATGTGTTTTGAAATAGACTTTGATTAATAATTTAATCCCTTTTGTCTTTTCAGATGTCTTGACATCACACCTGAGCTGAAGAAGTGGACAGAGCGCATGTTGGAGGACCCAGCTGTCAAAGCCACGATGCTCAGTATGGAGGCTCACAAGATCTTCTACAAGAGTTACTTTGATGGGAATCCTGACTTTGACCTTGGCCTGTAACAACTAAGTGTGATTTACTCTAAACTGTCTAATGTTTGTTTCTTTGGTCATTGTTTGTCATGGATGTTCTGGGGTTTGTATTTCAAACTTTGATCTAAAGAGTTTTAGTTTACAGAAGATAGTGTAAAGAGAGACTTCAGAAAAAAACCCCCACACCATTCTGATCTGACTCAAGGTGTTTACATTGATTAATTTAAAAGTTTGAAACCAATAGTCATTATAATAAAAACATGAATTGAAATGACTAACCTGAACCTGACTCTTCTGTGTGTCATGTGTGGCCCCTATGCTGGGGGTCCCTTTTTAATAAACTCAAGCTCCACCAAAGATGTGACATCAACACTGGCAATGTAATTAATTAAAACATAAGAAAGCAAAACACACGTTCCTTCACAATTTTTGCCTTTAACCCTCCGCTAAATTAATGTCCAGCTGTGAAACTGTTAGATAAACATAAAACTAGTTACACACAAACAAAATTCAGTTTTTTCACTATTACAATTCACGTCAAACTGGCGAGTTGTTACGTTACCCTGGCAACCAGACCGTAAGAAACCAGCTCCTCACCCTATTGGCTGATACTTCGAGTACTATACCGGAAGTAGTTACAGATGAAACATTAAAGCTGTGTATGAGAAAGTAACTCTTTTACAGTACGATCTTCGCTTTGTCCTCAAGAGTCAACTGACTTTCGACAATTCCACTTTTTGCACAGTTTTTATTGATCGCTTGAAGTTTAAACATGGTGACTGAGAAATGTCTCGCCGCAGGTAAGACGTACAGCAATAACTAGATATATAAATCTATGCTTCTTGGAAGTTGCTGTTCAACTTCAAGGTGGTCTTCTTTACTAGCAAACTAAACAATGGTTAGGGAAACTGTCTGCGTTTCGAAGTATGTTTTTTGTTTTTTTGTTTTGGCACGATGTGAGAAATGTGTTTTTTACTCTAGTAAATATAAATTAAAAAGGCTGAACTTCCTCAAATGTGTCACATGTGTGTCAGAGGTTTGTGCGTGCAAAGTATATCGTTATTTAGGGTGAATTTGTTACATAAAAAACCGGTTGAAATGCAAACTACATCGGCTTCAGATGTTTGCGTTAATTTCTTTGCACTAACTTGTATTTTTACATTATAGAGTGGAGTAACGGAATCCTTCTTTTTGCTAATTCATTGTATTACGTAATCTTATCAAACCAGGTCATAGGGCTAAACATGTGAGGTGGGGTGTGACTTCGGTGCAAAGAGTCCAAATTATAAACTCAGTTTGAGTTTTATTTGTACCTTCGAACTAAAAAACATGTAATAACTCTAAATTGTATATTATATAAGTTGTACAGCGACTCTGTGTGGATAATTGAGAAAAACGCAGTTTTGAAAAGACGACTAAAAAATCAGAGAAGTATTTAATACTTAGTAATGTAAGAAGTTACTGGTTTAAATGCACACAAAGTTGCTGCAAATATTTACAAAAAGAGTGATCTTTCCTATGCGACCATAAAAGGCTGAAAGGATAAAGTTTAAACAGCCTGTTTTACATTGTGAAAGACGTAAATTACTGAGATTCTCTTCTAAAGTTAAAGAGGTATTACTTTAATGTAAAAATGCTACAATTAGAGTCGAAGCCCTGCATTAAAAATGATCGAATTAAATACATGGTATATGTAAAGTTTATAGAGGTCATGTTATGATCATATGTTTGGTATGCAGAATCTATAAACGATCTATTAACTACAGCTGCATAAATTTCGAGTATAAAGCACAGAACTTTCTTCTGAAATGACTTGAAGTTTATTCTGATTGTTAGAACACAAAAACACTGATAGTTTGTTGGAAATTTAATTACCAATACCAGTGCTGTGGAGTTGTGAAATAATAGTCATGAAGAGAGGGAGATGGAGTTTGAGTGCAATGACTCAGCGAAATTGCTAGTGTATAAAGACTGATAACAAGACAGAAACTTTTCTCACTGAAAGAAACTGTATGGCTTGTTTATGGAAGAGTTGGTTCAGAGAACATATGAAGTGCACATTCAAACACAGGATCAACAGTTTATTGAAGCAATGTGGATTATTAACAGGTTGTTTGTAGAAATTGAATTGATGGAAGATATGAATATAATCAAACAAATAATTATTATAAATTGGGTAAAATTTTACACCAGTAATGCATCCACAATCTGGACTTTTACACATTTCCCTGAAACTTAAGGTCAAACTCAGGTTTCTGTTATTATTAAATATAAAACAATCAATTAACATTCAAATATTTCATGCCACACTAACAAAATAAATGTGATGAAGGTGAAAAGTCCTTTTGAAACTCTGATTATGTTTTTCCAGATCGGTGTTGGGTACACATGAATGACAGTGGATGTGGCATATGGGCGGGGTGAATGCATGATGAACATGAAGACATGAACTGAAAAACGGCATCTTCTCTTCTGAGTGTTTTTTTATACAGAAGAAGTACTTTCAGTCATGCACTGCACACTCGATTGGACTGTGTCATAAATTAAAATTGCAATTTTTTTTCTTTCAGGAAGTGCAAAACCTGGTCCAGTCCCTGAAGGCATCATCAGACTTTACAGCATGAGATTCTGCCCCTTTGCTCAGAGGACCAGATTAGTGCTGCACGCCAAAGGAATCAAGTAAAGACATTTTTTATTGTACTTTATTTCAAAACATACCATCACTAATACATAAGCATAAAATCCCTTTAACATGTGCCTTTGGTTAAATTTGCATTACCTGTTTCAGGCATGAAACCATCAATGTCAACCTAAAACAAAAACCTGACTGGTTCTTTGAGAAGAGTCCCTTTGGTCTTGTCCCAGCACTTGAAACACCTGCTGGTGAAGTCATATATGAATCTCCCATCACCTGTGACTACCTGGATGAGGTTTACCCTGGGAAGAAGCTGCTTCCTTCCTCTCCTTATGGTAAAGCTCAACAGAAGATGATGCTGGAGCATTTTTCCAAGGTATGTCATGAAAGTACTTGCATCTAAATCATTTTTTACTGTTACAATCACCAAGATAGTCACATTAATGTCACTTTTTTATGCAGATAACACCAAACATCTACAAAATTGTAGCAGGGAGAAGGAATGGTGAGGATGTTTCAGCGTTTGAAGCTGATATTAAACAGAGGTTTGCCAAATTAAATGAGGTAGGCTGTGGAGTCAAGTGCTCTTGTTTCTTCAGATATTAACCAGATGTGTAATTTTCAGATTTTAACATCAAAATTGTCCAATAAGATGAACATGAGTGCAACTATTCATTTCCATGATTTTTTATGACTTAAGCATGATTATCTATGTTTCTGTCTTTCATTTTGGTGCCTAGGTAGTTCACAGTGTCTTATATGTTATTTTTTCAGGATCTGCTTAAGAAGAAGACCAAGTTCTTCGGTGGTGATTCCATCACAATGATCGACTACATGATGTGGCCATGGTTTGAGAGGCTGGAGGTCTTTGGACTGCAAAGGTAAGTAATGGTCCTTCTAGACATTACAAATAAACAGAATTTATTTATGGAAGCATTCCAAAACACAAAAAGTCATTAAGGGTTAGGGCAGTAAAAAAAATGTTGAAAGAAGACCAGGGAATCTCCAAGGAACATACAAGCTTTGTCTTCTTTCCTCTAATCTTTGTGAAACTTAAAATTTCATATTGCAAATGATATGTTCATATGTTTTAATTTGCTTTTGAGTGAAGGGTGTGATTTTGTTTGTTTTGTCAGCTACCTTGACAGCACACCTCAGCTAAAGAAGTGGAGGGAGCTTATGTTTGAGGACCCAGCTGTCAAAGCCACCAAGTTCAGTGCAGAAGACCACACGGCCTTCTACAAGAGTTATGCTGAGGGGAAACCTGACTATGACTACGGCCTGTAGAAAAACATCTTCAAAACCTTAAACCGTCCAGTTTTTTGGGTTTTGGTCATAGTAAGTCATAGATATTTCTGAATCTGTATGACACACTTAATTATGATAAGAAAGTAGTAAATACAATATTGAGTTTCAGTTAAATGATTACAGTGACAAGGGAAATTTCACAAAAAAAAAACAAGTAATCAAAACCACATCATAATAACTCAAGTTGTTTACAGTGAATTATTTCAAAGTTTGGAACCAATAGAAAATCTAATAAAAACAGTAATTGTAATGACTGACCTGAATCTGAATTTTCTGTGTGTATCATGTGTCCCCCCATGCTGCCCAGGGGGACATATTTAATAAACTCAAGCTCTACCAGAGATTTGACATCAACAGTGGCATTAAAACCAAAGAAAACTTTAGAAAGGAAAACTTAACTTACCAATAAGCACTCAAAAACTAAAATTATTGGACATTATACAGTGTCACTGCTGCCAACAGATTTCGTACATTCTGCCATTCTCTCAATAGTGAAGAAACATTGTACACCAAGCTTTTGCAACTACAGCAGGTCTGCTTTCAACTTCTGTCATTGATCTTTTAAAAAATTTCAGTTCTAATGTTATAAATGTCATAGATTCCATTAACCCCATAACAATTAAAGTGGTCTCTAGTAAGGAAAAAAGAGCCATGGAGAGATACCATATTGGTAAAAGCTCAAAAAAGAGACTTTAAAAGGCTGAATGTACGAGGCAAAAAACAAACTTCAGCTTTACTATGACATCTATAAAAAGAGAATTCACATTTGTGACTTTGAATTAAAACGGGCGAGGTAGTCCTATCAAAGAGAAATCACATCTGTGACTTTGAATTAAAAAGGGCGAGGCAGTCCTATCAAAGAGAAATCACATTTGTGACTTTGAATTAAAACGGGCGAGGCAGTCCTATCAAAGAGAAATCACATCTGTGACTTTGAATTAAAAAGGAAGAAGCAGTCCTATCAAAGAGAATTCACATTTGTGACTTTGAATAAAAAAGGGTGAGACAGTCCTTCTTTTCTAACAGTATTACTAAAAATAGCAGAAAAGCACACACTTTGTTTAATGTTATTTACAGACTGGCAAACCATTCAGCATCACTTCCTCCTGAGCTGCTATCCACCAAGTCATGCAATGACTTTGCATTTATTTTTTTAACAGATAAGATACCAAAGATAGGATGAACAGTTGTTAACTACACCTCAATCATAACACATATGTCACCTTTGGCTCTGTAAAAAAATTGCCCTTGTAAAATAATAAAAAACAAAAATTTCTTACATCATACATCCTTGACTGATATTCTTCATATCATAGGCCTACTACTTGCTGCCCAGACACTAACCACAATTTTTTAAAGATGTCTTTCAGTGTATAGAATTAGATGTTCTTCACATAGTGAATGGTTCTCTCCAGTCAGCCTTTTTTCAAGGACCCTGAAGACCGCAGTTATTAAACCCCTTTTTGAAAAGTCCAATCTGGATGCCTTGGTGATAAGTAGCTACAGGCCCATATCAAACTTTCCTTTTTTAGGAAAGATTATTGAAAGGCCTGTTTTCTAGCAACTTAATTCTTTATTGGTGTAAAACAATGTTGTAATGCTTTTCAGTCTGGATTTTAACCCCACCACATTACTGACATTGCTTTAACTCTTAAATGACATTCACTTGAGTAGTGATGCAAAATAAATTACAACATATGTATTACTTGATCTCCACTTTAAATACATCTGATCATGAGATACTGCTCAACATAGTGAAATAGGTGGTACTCTCTGGTGTCATGCTCAGGTGGTTCGAAATCCTTTTTACAAAATGGGGACTTCTTTCTGTCCATTGGTAATGACAAATCAGAGCAATCAAAAATCACTTCTAAGGTCCCTCAAGAGTCCATTTTTTGGGTCTCTTCTCATTTGCTCAGATTATTGAATATTTTAAGATCTCTTGCCATACTTATGCAGATGATACTCAACTCTATATTACATTGACAGCACATGACTACAGTCAATATACTTGCTAAATAGCTGCATTAAACAAATCAACAACTGGTTGTGCCAGAATTTTATACAAGTGAACACAAATTAAAATTCTTGGCATTTGTCCATTCTGAATTTCTATCCACCAAGTCATGCAATGACTTTGCATTTTTTTAACAGATAAAATACCAAAGATAAGACAGACAGTTAACTACACCACAAACATAATACCTTTGTCACCTTTGCCTCCAAAAAGCATTGCTCTCATAAATTTACCAAATATTTACCCCTTAGACCTTATCCTTGACTGATATTAAACTGCGTCAATTGGTAATCATGACCAATCAGTGCGATAAAAATTACATGCAAGGTTCCTCAAAGGTATATTTTTTGGCCTTTGCTTTTCATATCTACATGCTCCCTCTTGCTCTGACTACGGGATAATAATACAAAGATTGTTGTTTTTCCTTCCGTTTTCATCTTGATTTTGCAGTTTGCTGTTATTGTTTATTAGAATTGTATTGTTATTTTTTAACATTTCCTGCATGTTTTAATGAATTTTCAGTAAGTCAAAGGTCATTTGGGGTCAAAGATCATTTCCTTTGTATGGTTTTTCCTCTGATTTAGAACATGTTTAAAGGTCTGGTTGATTCTTTCAAAACAAAGCCAAAAGAAGCTGTATGTAATGAATTAAATGAATACCAAAGTAACATGTAAGAAAAGTTAAGTTAATTTTACTGGCTCTAACATGAGAAATCCATGATGGCAAATGGTGCCAAAATATGCCAAAAATAGCAATTTTCTGCCAAAATATGTCTATACTCAAAACTCCGTAACTTTGCTCCGCTATACTTTATTTGCATCAATCGTGACAAAGGGAATGTTCAGTTGTTGTGCTGTGGGGTTTTTTTTTAGAGGTTTGGAGCTGAAACCACATCAGTTCATGGGAATTTTCCCTCTATAAAAGCTTAATTTTTTAGGTAGAAAATTAAAGATTATAATTACGCTGTGTTTCAATTTTATTGTACTCTGACCAAGTAACACCTATACTGATGCTTATACCTCTGCAGAAATCTTTCAAGTGTTGCCTTTATTTTAGTACCAAGATTGATCATATAGATCTTGAAGTCGCAGAGATATACTGTATTCATTCTACGCTGGTATTTTTAAGAGAATTTTGAGATTTTTAAGGCTAGGGCTTAATAGGTTAAACAAATCAACACCTGGATATGCCAGAATTTTCTACAACTGAAGACAGATAAAACTGGATTATTTGTTTTAAAGAAGCAAGATTAAAAGTCAGCGCTCACCTTGAATCTATGCCACTAAATTCTGCTAATCAAGTCAGAAATCTTGTCTTCATTCTGGACTCAGACCTAAATTTTGACAGCCGCATAAAGACGTGCAAAACCAATAATTGAAGGATTCAGAAAAAGTTTTTTATGCCTTCATCTTCAGCAGGAAGACTATTGTAATGATGCCTTCACAGGTCTAAAAATCAGACAGACAGCTGCAGCTTTGTCCAGAATGCTGCTGCAAGTGTGCTCACCAATACCAAGAAAGTGATGATATTACACCTGTTCTGAGATTAGAGCACTAGCTCCCTGTGAGCCAAAAGATTGCTTTTAAAATCCTCAACATGTCTTTAAAGCACTAAATGGTATCTGGTCTACATACATCTCTGGTTTACTTGTACATTTCATAGCATCCAGATCCCTCAGGTTATCTGGGAAAGATTCATTCATTGCTCCCATAACCAACAAAATTCTTGAAAACCTGAGGTCTGCTACAACTGTCAGCTCATTTAAGTCAGGGCTCAAGCATTTCTGCTTGCTGTGGCTCTCAAATAAAGAGATACAAAGATTAATTTTAATTTTTAACAAATTTTGTCTGTCCTGTCATTTAATTATTTTACCTAAAGTATCTTACTTTTACTCTTAAGTGATTTATTTGTTGCATTTGTTAAATTTATTCTCTTTAATCTTGTAATTATATTTTGAATGGGTTTTTTGTTTTTTTTTTAGATTTTCTTAATGACTCATTTTATTGTGTTTTTATGACTTTGGCAAGCACTTTGTATTGCGTGGTGTCTAAATAGTGCTATAAAAATAAATTTGCCTTGCCTTGCTCTACAGCCCTCCACTGAGCTGCTTAAAGTCCAGCTCTGAAAATTTAGAGATAAGAATAATAAAGTTTATCAATTTAAAATTCTACTTTGATACAATAACAATAGGTGTCAGAAGAGTGAGTAATTTCGTTACCCTGGCAACCAGAAATCGTTCCAAGAAACCTTCTCTTCACACTATTGGCTCATACCTCAGGCACGAGATCATTGAGGAAGTTGGTACAGGTAAATAAAAAACCTGCTCACTACAACTCATTACTTTGACAGCACGAGCTCCTCTTAGTCCTTCACAGACATTGTCTGCTTTCGACAAGGCCACTTGCTGATCACCTGAAATTTCAACATGTCAAATGAAAAAACTGTCGCCAAAGGTAAGACGACCGGCAATAACTCTGATAACTGAAAATTCATCTTGCAAGTTGGTGTTGTACTTATGTTGTATGTCGTACTCTATGCATTTTTGCTGGCATTGCACACTATTTTTTGTTAATGTTTTGTGTTTTTGAAAAAGTGCATATTTTTGGTTGAGCCAGGGGCTTGACACGTCAGGGGCTTCTCAGTGGCTGCAGCCAACAAATATTGGCTTTTTAAAATCATAATGTGCTGTATATGCAGTTTGTTCAATAAATTATGATCAAAAAAGGATGAACTTTCTCAAATCTGCCACGTGCATATCAGAGGTTTATGCACACCCACATTTTCCACTGAATGCATTTAAACTGGTTGAAATCTGAACTTTACACTAAACAGCAAATTCATTGTGTTATGTAATCTTACCAGGTTGAAGTCATAAAGCTTTGATTGATGGGGTGTAATGTCATTGCAAATAGTCTGAATGGTCAACTGTTCATTAAATATTCACAACAGTAACGTATCTTTTAAACACTATAATAAAGTAAAAGTAGCTTAAAAGTCAGAGTTACAGTAGCAGAAGTAAATGTAAATAAGTACTCTCACCCACATTAGCAAACATAAATATGCTCTCCTACTTGCACTATATCATACATGGAAATTGCAAATTTTTTTCATTCAGGAAGTCCAGCACCTGGTCCTGTCCCCAAAGGCACCATAAGACTTTACAGCATGAGATTCTGCCCCTATGCCCAGAGGACCAGATTAGTGCTTCAAGCCAAAGAAATCAAGTAAAGACACTTTTCATTGTACTTTGTTTTAAAACTAGTCATGACTCATATAAACCAAAATTCCTTTTACCCATGCCCATAGTTAAATTTGTAATACCTGCTGTAGGCATGACACCATCAACATCAACCTGAGAGACAAACCTGAGTGGTTCTTTGAGAAGAATCCCCTTGGCCTTGTCCCAGCACTGGAGACACCTGCTGGTGAGGTCATATATGAATCTCTCATCACCAGTGACTACCTGGATGAGGTTTACCCTGGGAAGAAGCTGCTTCCTTCCTCTCCTTATGGTAAAGCTCAACAGAAGATGATGCTGGAGCATTTTTCCAAGGTATCTTTTATCTAAATCATTTTCTTCTGTTATTGTCATCAAGATCAGAATGTTAATGTCACTTATTTTTCTGCAGAAAATACCACACCTCTACAAAATCTTAGCAGCAAAAAAGAATGGCAAGGATGTCTCAGAGCTGGAAGCTGAAGTAAAAAAGTATTTTGACAAATGTAATGAGGTAGGTTATTGAATTTAGTGTTCTGGTGTCTTCACATATTCACCAAACATGTAGTTTTCAGATTTTGGCATCAAAAGTGTCCCAAAAGATGTACATGCCTATGATTTGTTATCTATGGTCAAAGATAATGAATAATCATCCATGTTTTTGTCTTTCTTGACTCCACAATGAGTTTAACACTGTTTCATATGTTTATTCTTCAGCACCTGGTTACGAAGAAGACAAAGTTCTTCGGTGGGGATTCCATCACGATGATAGACTACATGATGTGGCCCTTTTTTGAGAGGCTGGAGGTGATTTCACTACAAAGGTAAATAATGATCTCTCATGACATTTGAAAATAAATACATATACAAATAAATACATAAACACAGAATACCTCATATTCATTACAGAAGAAAGATCTACAAAATGAGCAGAGCTTATTTGGTTTTTGGTGATTTATTTTCCCTTTGACTTTCCAGCTACCTTGACAACACACCTGAGCTGAAGAAGTGGAAAGAGCGCATGTTGGAGGACCCAGCTGTCAAAGACACCATGTTCAGTGTGGACGACCACAAGAAATATTACAAGACATACCTTGAGGGGAAATCTAACTATGACTATGGCTTGTAAAAAATCATCCTCAAAACTTTAAACGTCCAATATTTTAAATGTTGGTCATAGTTGGTCTGTATTTCAGACTTAAATGTAATAAGAAATGAGTGAATACTACTATGAGCTACCATTAAGGGATATGGTGATGAGAGAAATGACACCATAATGTGTAGAAGTTAAGGTATTTCCAGTAATTTATTTCAAAGTTTTGTTCCAATAAAAAATGCAAGAAAAAAAAAACTATTTGTAATAGTCTGATTCAGTCATATGTGCCCTCATGCTGCACAGGGGGTCCCTTTTAAATAAATTTAAGACTTTTTTCAGGCAAAGGATTTCTCATATGACCATGTAGATTACTTATTGCTGCTTCTTTTGAAAACAGAGGGATAGCTAATGAAAACCCTAAAGAAAAAGAACTCTGCATTGGTAAACTGGATGGCCATCAAATCTTGTGGGGCGCTGGTCTGCCGCTAGTATTCACAAACATAACCCAGTTTTGAATTGTTGCTCGTGTATTACTTGGAGGCCATATAAATGAACACACTGGTTACTCTGTTGAGTATAAACTAAGTAGGTGCAGCAAAAAACAAACAAAAAAAAACACTACATGTTGACAAATTAGCCATAACTAAAATAGTTGTTGTAAATGCACCTTTTGATTTCACCAAAGGTATATCTGGTGCCTCTAACAATGTAACAATAGCTTTCGTAACATTAAATGACATTTCAAGAACTGCTACTGCTAAAAGTAGGAAAAAACTCCACATCTAGGCTGTGGTGTAAACCTCCATATGATGAGTGAGGTGTGTACTCTTGTATGAGCATCTCATGGAAATGCATGAGAGTTGCGGCATGAAGCTCCCTTTACAACACCAGAGACAGAAACAGATTGTTGGGCTCTTATTTGCGAATTATCTAAGAAACCTTGAAGTCTTTTGGCAGCTTATTGTTCCCAATCAGAATGTGATAATAAGTCTCATCTCCTGTAGGCTCCTCGAAAAAGCTGAGGAAGATTTTAAAATTGTAAGATAAGAATAATAAACTTACCAAATTTGAGATTTTCCTCTGACACAATTACAATTATTGATAGACTATTGAATACTTACATAACCCTAGCAAACAGAATTTATTGTGGGAAACACCCCCCCCCCCCAAATATTAGCTGTTACCTCAATGACACGATCAAACCAGAAGTAGCCCAGGTAAAAACCTGGAAGAAGATTTACAGTATATTTAAATCCTTGTGTACTGTGACCATTATCAAGATCATAATAATAATGCCACTTTTTTGTGCAGACAGCACCACACATACACAAAATCTTGGTGGGGAAAAAGAATGGCAAAGATGTCTCAGAGCCAGAAGCTGAAGTGAAAAAGTATTTTGTCAAATTAAATGAGGTACGCTGGAGTCAAGTGCTTTGGTTTCTTCACATATTCACCAGATGTGTAATTTTGCAGATTTTACCTGAAACATTTTCTAAAAGATACAAATGAGTGCCGATAATAAAGTAAGATCATCTATGTTTCTGTCTTTCATGACTGTACTAAGAAACTTTACAGTGATAATTATGTTGATTTTTCAGAACCTGGTAAAGAAGAAGACAAAGTTCTTCGGTGGTGATTCTGTCACGATGATCGACTACATGATATGGCCCTTTTTTGAGAGGCTGGAGGCTTTTGGACTGCAAAGGTAAATAATGTTCTCTCATGACATTTGAAAATAAATACATTTTATTTATGGAAGCAATTCAAAATCACTAAAGCGAGTATCAGAATATGAGGTACATGACAGAAGAAAGATGTACAAAACGAGCAGGGAATCTTACAAGATCATAAGTCTAGTTTGTCATCTTTCTTTGTGACATCTGAACTGTCATATTTCATGAGGAGGACTCCTGTCTATGTGTCGTTATGTGGTCTTCATTGAATGATTGTCCCTTTGTCTTTCCAGCTGCCTTGACATCACACCTGAGCTGAACAAATGGACAGAGCGCATGTTGGAGGACCCAGCTGTCAAAGCCACAATGTTCAGTGTGGACGACCACAAGAACTATTACAAAACATACTTTGAGGGAAAACCTAACTACAGCGATGGCTTGTAAAAAAACATCTTCAAGACCTTAAACTTTGGAAAATTTTTAAGTTTTGGTAATAGTCATGGATATTCTGGAGTCTGTATTTCAGACTGAGATATAAGCAAATCAAAGGAGTCCGACCGTCCAAATCAAACAGTGAGTTAGAATTAAAATAATACAGTGACGAGGAACAAAAAGTCACAGCAACACCATAATGTGTATGGGTTAAGGTGTTTTGGGGGATTTATTTCTAAGTAGTTTTTTTAATAAAAAACCTATTTAAAAATTTTATTTGTAATTACCTGGATCTAGATAGTTTGTAAGTCATGTGTGTCCTCATGCTGCACAGGGTGTCCCTTTCAATAAACTCAAGCTCTGCCGAAAGCTTGACATCAACACAGTGGCAGTGTAACCAACTACGACGTAAAAAAAATAAAACTTCATTTCTTATAAGAAAATAAAAGCATTACAGAAAACAAAAAGTAACAGCTGCCATTAGTTTTGCAATGGTATGATTAAAAACAAAAAATGTACTTCCATAATTCCTAACAAATGAGAGGTATTTCTATTAAAATGTATCCCAGAGTAACAAAAGTGCTTTGACTTTTTTTCAGGCAAATGTCAAATGTCTGCATTTCTTAAATGACCGTCCTTCATGTAGTTACCTATTGCTGCTTCCTTTAGAAACAGAGGAATAACTTATGAAAACCCTTTAACCATTTAAGGAACACACTGATTACTATGTTGAGTATAAAGTAACAGGTGCAGAAAAAAACGCTACATGATGACAAATTAGCCACAGCTAAAATAGCTGTTGTAGATGAACCTTCTCATTTCACCAGTTGTATATCTGGTGCTTCTAACAATGTAACAATAGCCTTAGTAACACCAAATGACATTTCAAGAACTGCTACTGCTAGAAGTAGGAAATAACTCACGCAGTTACATCTAGGCTGTGGTGTAAACCTCCATTTGATAAGTGAGGTGTGTACTCTTGTATGAGCACAGGCGCATTTCTTAGCATCTCATGGAAATGCCTGACAGTTGCAGCATGAAGCTCCCTTTGCAACACCAGAGACCGGAACAGATTGATGGGCTCTGCTTTGCGAATTATTTCAGGAACCTGGAAGTCTTGCGGTAATTTATTGTTCCCAATCAGAACATGATAAAGTCTCTTCTCCTGCAGACTCTTTTGCAAGAAGCTGAGTACATCTCGAAGCCTGTGCTCCAGACTTTGAATGCCCCACACAGAAGGCCTCTTACTCAGCAACAAGTGCAACAGTGCGGTCTTAAAGTGGTAGTTAGTGAGGGCACTTTGTCCTGTGAGCCCTGTCTGTTTTCTGTGTAGGAAAGAAACAACTTGGAGGCAGTGTAAATGACAGGAATTTTGTGGTAGGCGTTTGGCAAAATGTTTCAGCAAATTCCTTTCGTAGACCGCAAATGAGAGGGGCCAGTATGTGTCTGACGGACTGTCACTATCTGATGGAAAGTGTGAGACAAAATAAGCATCAGTATCCTCCAGCTGGACCACTGGGATGATGTTTAAAATGATGACTTTACCAGAACGAAATCGTATCTTCAGAGCACCAGCAGCATCCAGGTTACGAAAAGTGACCTCAAAGTCATATTTGTGAGAGATGCGTCCCCACGCCTTGGTCACAGAGATCTGAAACCACTTCATGACATGATCTTTGGCTAAGAATGATGTGTTTCTGGAGCACAGCAGCTCATCAGTGCTGAGGTCCACTTTGGGAATGTCATTCCTGTTATGCAGCAGACAAAGCATGTCCTCTCCCAGGTTAGCAGAGCCACACAGACAACCCTCATCGTTCTCCCCAAATCCGGTCACCTTTATCTTACCAAAGCCCTGCATGTTTGGAGGAATGTCGCTGGAGGGGCTGCACCACAGGTGGAACTGGAAGAAATATGGATCTGGAGGTGAGAAAGGCACTATAAGGTCACACACCAGTGGCTTGCACACCTTCCAAGACTCGAACATGCTTCCAATCCCGACAAAGTCCCCAACTTCCATATCTGCCTCTCTGTCACACACACTCCTGAGCGATTCCAGCAAGTCATCTACGAAACCCTCCACAAACTCCTTCACCCTATAGTTTTCGTGGGATGAAGTGTAGGTGCATTTGTCACAGAAGTTGCTCAGGACATCCTTATCTATGACCATCGTCCTGGGAGAGACAGATCCACTCTCTGAAAACATGTCCTCGTCTTCAACTGCCCGGATTTCTGTATCAGCCAGGTTCACCCTACACATCTCGATAGTGAAGAAAATGATGAAAGACAAAGTGCTCCAGAAGTACCAACTATAACCCTCCTCTGGGCTGGTTTCTTCCTGCTTTGAGTCCAGCTGTGAAAGCTCTTTTTCCAGCTTGGCCTGCTCCATCTCCAGCCTCTCCTCATGCTCCCGCATGCGAGCCATCAGCTGCTCATCCTGTTCTGGTAGCGTGGTGTTCTCTTGAGGAAAGAGTAGGGGATGGTTTAATATGGCAGCAGCCACAACCACACACACTCGTGCAATGGCCCCCTGCATCTTCAACTTGTTTCCAGCAAACACATTTAAACACCTTGCAGACGTCTGGGCAGCTGCAGTTGAAATCCTGACACAAGAACAGAAATAGGGGCTTAGTTGAAGTTGGTCCAAGTAAAAACTTAGTGTTGATGCATTGATTAAAGTGTATAAAAATCATGTTTTATAAAAAAAAAATGTTATTTTTTTCAAGCTAGACTCCACCCCAGGATGAAGCACAGATTGTACCTCTAAATATAGAGGCAGTGGGCTGAGTGACGCATTTATCCAGACTGTGCAACATGGGAGGAAGGAAGATTGAGCCCTTTAGAAGAACATTGTCCTTCTTTGATAACCTTTTTTAGTTACCAACATTGGGCCTCCTAACATTTACATCCTGTTCACATTTAATGTTAAAAGAAAAAAGAAAAAAAATACAGAGAAACCTCCCCTTCTGGAAAATGTCCAAATAAATGCCAAATAAAGTTTCTTAAAGAAACAATGACAATAACATTACAATCTGCTTTCCTGAACGTCATAAAAAGAGTGACAAGTAATGAAATAGATCCTGCAGAACATGAAACTACAGAAGTCAGTTGTTAATGTTCAGGTTTTTAGTAAACTATTAAGAGAAAATGACACACTCTTTAAATAATGATGATGACAAAATGGTGATATGGACTGAAATACATTAAACTATCACCCATATCATCTTTAAAATAAAGGCATGTAGCATGCTCACAATGGGACTTCCTTTTAGAGAAATCAGGTGGAGAAAGTGCACATGCAGCATGATCTCACTGCAAGATTATGAGCTATTGAGCTGTTCTCTGACAGACCTTGGCTTTAAAATGGCAGCAGTGTATAAATGGCAGAGTGTGTGAGGTCACAGAGCCAGGGAAACTTCCCATGAATTACTCACTGGGATGTTTTCCAACACTTACATTGCTCAGCCCATCCAAACAAACATTAAGTCATACAGAATACTGGAATTCATTAAAAATTATTTGAGACCAGATTTGAAGGCTATAATCAATCCAGGCAAGGACTGAGAAAGACAAAGATTAACAAATAACCCATTATTCCAGTACTAAATGAAAGGTTTGTTACAAAATTCTTGACTTTTTACTGCAATAGCTGTGGTCTGGTATGAACACTCAGGCAGCTAACAATGTAAGCAAATACTTACAGTGGAAAGACTGCTGTGTATGTTTGGTGACTTGACTGAGTAAAGTTGCTAACTTTATATCCTTCCTAGTTCTGCAACTGTTTCACAAACTTTAACCACGTACCAATATCCTGTTACACTAGCTACTAAGAGCACTTAGTAAAAGCACTCTGGCACAATAAAAACTCCTGCAAAAAAAAAAAAAAAAAAAAAAAAAAGCACTAAAGTTTTATGACCAAAATGTGGTATCATTGGATTATTTCAAGTAATTAATATGTTGTTAACAGCATGTTGTAGCTAGTGAGGTTGGGCTGACGTAAAGTGCTGGATATATATGATGAAATGTTTCATATTTTAGTTTTCTCTGTTTTGTATGAAACATCTCAATCTATAGATACCAGTGACAACAGCTGTCAAATACATGTAACGCAGTGAAAAGTACTTTTCCTATGAGTTTAATGTGATAGAGCAAAGAGTATAGGATTTCAGAGGCACGAAACCAGGTTGGGTCAATGATGGAAGTAACTACGTACTTGTATTACTTTGAAAAAAACACGAGTATGTTAAAATACCTTTACTTGTAATAGAGTATTTAGACATGGCGTAATGGCTGCTCATGCTTGAGTAAAAGTGTCTCTTACCACTGATTAATATATAACTGAGTAATTAAGTAAACATAAGTAATAAGTGAATCAAGTTAGCAAAAAAGGTCTTCTAATACTGTTTACTTCCGCATTCAGTAAAGTCCGGATGTTTAGAGTAAACAGCTCGCCCTGTAATCTACTTTTTCGTTCAATTTTAACGAATTTTCTGTTTCCATGGTTTCAGCGCAATAATATCGGTTACCTCCTCGGTTGTCTTAGCAACAAAATAGTGACTCGCTCATCACGAAAGTGTGGTGACAGACATTATAACTTTATTCCAGACACGAGTCACTTCACAGCCGCTCAGCTTACAAACAACATAAGAATTTTCTGACAGAAGCTGCGCAAAGTTTTAAGGCAAAATGTCAACAACTAAAACGCGCACTTTCCAATAAAAATAAGAAAAATCCGTCCTGGACCACGTAGTTGCATGTTCAGCGGTTTTGAGCTCGCGCTCGATCAGATCTATTTTTGGTAAATTTAGAGGAAAAGCGCGAGGGTGTAAAAAGTTGATAAACCTACCTTGGCGCGTCTCTCTGCCTGAATTCATGATGATAAACTTATGTAACGGGATTTCTGCAGCAGCCTCATGAAAACCATGCGAACAGGGAGGGAAAACTTTCACAGCCTCTCACTTACACATTTCCTGACTGTGAGCTCCACCCATACAAAGAGACACCGCCCAGCTTCCCCTGCGCCACCAAAATAGGGGTTATGCACAGTGGGGAGGAGGGTGTGGGCGCCATGAATGTGTCATATGTAATATGCACAATAAAACGATTCCTATAACAACATTCACTGCAGAAAAAGGCTAAATAATGGTATTCTGTTCTGTTTTCCACCTAACTGCACAATTTTAATGATTTAATAGACTTTAATAGACAATGCTATATTCCTTTACATATGATGCCACTGGAACACAGCTATAGTTACTCTGCAGATTGAAAAAAAAAGCCTACAGTCTATGAGATCACAACAGAAAAACATAATTTTCTAATTCACTCTTACTTCACCACATAATTTCGTCTTCAAATGATCTTGTTTTCATAATTTATACTCTTTACTTTTAGTTTCATACAAGATATTAAAAATCTTTTATTTTCTATACTTTTCTGTACTTACCTCTGTCATGGTGCTGCAGAAAAAAACAAATTTCCCCTCTGAGCATCATTTAAAGTTCATCTGATATCAATAAAGTGGTTAAATTTAGCTCTACTTTGCAGTTACAAATGAAGGATCTGAAAACTTCTTGCCTTCCGGCTGCCCAAACCTTAACAGCATGTCACTGTAACATCTTGTTTTCATAGGGTGCTCTGAAGCCAATGCAGAGGAGGAAGTGATTCATGTGTGACCAGCATCCACAAGGTGGCGCCTCAAGCTTAGGCAAACGAGATCTGAAGTGAACAAAAGCAGTATAATGGGGTGCAAGGTTTGAACACAATTCCTGAAAACACGCTCTTCAGGTAAGAAAAAACAACAATCACAAATTTGATCTCCGGAGGCAGAAATCTATGAAGCATTTATGTATTTTTCTTTCAATGACAGACATTGTTGCACTGAACACTGCAAATCTTCCGTGGATAATGATCTGAATCAACACGCTGTTTTCAACCCTAAGACATAAAGTACAACATTGTCACGGTAAATGAGGTTCAAGCTTGACAGAATTAATCTCTCATAAAGTTTTGTTTGGCACTGTCACCACCAGACACCCCCCAGGAAATGCATTGCGAGCATCTTACGCAACATCGGAGCACTTCACTGAGTAGAAATGAGTCTGTACAGTCGAGTTTTTTCACACTGAAGAGATGACAAGCGAAGAGGACACACAGAGACTCCTTCTGCAGATTCTTTGGGACGGGCTCAGACAGCAGAGCCTCCTCAGATCTCCATTTTTCCCAGTTTTATTCTCTCTGACGGTTCACCTGAGCTGCTGCTTGCCTTACTTTTGTCTGGATTTGCTGCCTTCGAGCCTGACCCTGGTAGACCGCTACAAGATCCAGCCTCAAAGCAAGGTGACATGGGCAATGGCTTGGCAATGCTTCAGCAAAATCCTCCAAAACCACATCTTTTTCATTTTCCCTCTGTCTGTCGTCCACTGGTACTTTCGACCTGTGTTTTTGCCTCCACTGGCGCCTGAAATGCTGTCTGTTGTCAAGGACATACTGGCTTGCCTCCTCCTGTTCGACATGCAGTACTTTTTGTGGCATCTGTTGCATCACAAAGTGCCCTGGCTCTACAAAGTCTTCCACAAGGAGCATCACTTCTACACGGCCTCCTTCTCGCTGATGACAGAAAACGCAAGCGTGTGGGAGATGATGAGCCTCAGCTTCTTCACAACGCTGAACCCTGCGCTCCTGGACTGCCATCCACTCACTGAGATGCTCTTCTATATCACTAACATGTATCTGTCCGTCGAGGCTCATTCAGGCTATGAATTTCCCTGGTCTCCACACAGGCTGGTGCCATTTGGCCTCTACGGTGGCGCTCAGCATCATGACCTTCACCACCTTAAATTCAAAGTTAACTATGCGCCCTACTTCACGCACTGGGACAGACTCTTTGGCACGCTGCTAAGAGCGAGCTTGCATGGAAGGAAAAAAAAGAGAAAAAGGAGAAAGTCTTTTAGAGGCCAATGACTTTTGGAATATGTGAAGCTGTTTAACCTGCAAGAAAAGCAACAATGAAGAAAACTGACTGCCTTTTTAAAGTTTGCACTTTTAACACATGGACATGCAACAGCGTTGTACAAGTAATAAGACAGATATAGAAAAATCTGAACCTTTAATTTAAAAGTGGCTGTACAAAATGTTTGCTCCTGTAAGTATAAAAAAAGTCTTTCTTACAGTAATATAAGTATAAAAAAGATCAGTGTAAACCTAAGAGAGCTTTAGTCTGTGAACAACTTCTAATCTATACAGTATTAAAATATGTGTGTTTGTATAAATGTATTTATTTTTGTCATTAATATGAGTTTGTGCCACAGACTGAGTATATAGATTGACAGCAGAGACGTGGATTATGCTGTAGGAGCAGTTTGAAAGGTTTTTATGAAAGTCATGTCACAGTTTGAATACATTATAATATAACTTTATTTCAAAGCATCTCTTAAACCTCATAAATAATTGTAACATTAATCATTTTTGTCTCTAACTGCTTTACCTTTGACACAGAATGTGAATGTGATATTAATGTTTTTTTTGTAATTATCTTTCAGTTTGGAATTCACTAAAACGAAATGTCATCATAAAGACTAAAAAATAATAGTGTTATGTATCAAATCCTTCCTCCTCTCTACATGGAGCCCCAAAACTGACAAAAGATTGTGAAGAGTTTTCAGTAAAAAAAAAAACATAAATAAACATGAATAAATAGTTTAAAAGTATGTTAAATCATTAGAATCTGATGGAAAAGGGGGAAAAAAGCTTTTTTTTATATTTTGACCCTTCATCAGTTGTTATCAATCACTGGTGAAATATAGTAAATTTTGTCTTATGTTACTGTCCTATCATCTCATGTCCTATCAAGTTTTTTTTTTTTTTAGCAAAATACATGGTGTACTTAAAAGTTATCACTTTAAGGATTTTAAAAATATCATTAAATTTTTAATACTCTCCTTATGCAATGTTTCCCTTTGTCCTAATTCCTATGCAAGGTATTATCATCGGTGATGACAGGTTGCCTCTTTCATGAAAAAGCTATTGGCAGCTCAGTTTTACTGATTATCATTGATGATTCTGTTATGGTTTGCTGTATTTAGGGATTTTAAAAATACCCTATAAATATGACTTATACTAGCATGGTTCATGGCACATTTAAATCATAATTACAAAGTTCACTGTTTTACTCATTTCTTCATTTTGTTCACCGTTTTTTAGTCACAGGACCTGTCAGGTGACCTCTTTGGACGGATATAAGGTGTGTTTCTGTATTTATTTTACGTCTCAAGCCAAACTTGCTGTGCCCTACATCTCACATCAACTTGTATTTCTTGTGTTTGGATGAGTTATTTGAAAAGACAATCACATGTAACGTAATCAAGTAAAAATGTGCTTAAAAGTACATTAAGTGCAGACTTTACTAAACCGGTTTCTTACAGGTGTTTGCACATTTTGAAAGTGACTCACCACACTTCCCTCACACCAGTGTGAGCATGCAGAATGAAGCGTGATGGGACATGTTCTGCGTATGGATTTTTGCTTGAGCACACTCTCATTACTTTGAGATGAGAGGACTGTTATATAACAGTTGTTCTGCACAGGCAAGCGTTTTTATTACAAGTTTGATTACAAAGCCACTGTTGAGAGAAAAGCGCCCCATTTCTCCTGAGGGTCTTATTCAAACTTGTGTCATCATGTGCACCCACAGCATACAGAGGCATAATGTGTACGATATCTGTTTTCACTCTCTTTCAAAACAGCTATGGGGAGCACTGGGAAGCAGAATAATTTTGAAAATACTTTCATCCATATTATAAATCCAAAACGACTAAACAATGACAAGTTTTGAAAGGTGTTGAACAATCAGGTAAATAGAAGAAGTTAAAAGGAAAGACAGAAATGCAAGAGTGGATAAACACGTACATTTAACTAAAAATACTACACATTTGGTTAAGTTGAAGGTATCTAGTCAATCATTTCACATTTATTTAACATTATAAAGCCATTTTTTACTTTTCATGCAAATGTTATTTTTTAAATTCTTCGCCATTCATTTACTCTGTCATTTGTCTATTTTTTTGATAATTGTGAATGTCTTTTTGCAGACACCTTTGAATGAGAAAGCTCAAATAAGCTAGTCAACTTTTTATATTTTTAACAAAACAACTCAGCCGCAGTTTTTTATCCTTAATTCATAAAAACCTTTTTGTGTGCTATCATTCTTGTGTACCTCATACCGTTATATGTTCCAGTAATGTATGGAAAAGCAGAATTGACATAGACAGCAAAGGTGAGGACGGAAAGTTCCCATAGAAATAACAATGACGTCTGAAATTATGTCAATGTCATCTTTTTAAATTAAAAAGAGACTACAAAATTCATCAAATTCTGTTTGGAACTGTGTCTGTGTGGCAGATTACAAATGGGATTTTTTGTGGATGATGACACACTGGTGCCTTTGTTGCAAGCTTGGGTGGAATGATGAGAAATGAAAGCAGACAGGCAAATCAGCAGTTTGGGAAATAACCGAGCTAATAGGGTGGTCTTCCTTCCTCATGGATATTATGGGACAAGAACAAGAATCCATTGTCTTGAGATTGATTCATTTTCTTCCACACTGATACTGAGAGAAATCACATTTTATTTCTTTTTTTTCATATTAATCTCTATTTTTATTTGAATTTATTTTTAATTTAAATTTAGTTTAAATGACACACAAATCAACAGTTACATGCAGTGTTTCTCAAACCTGTATGGTGCTCACACACACACACTCACACACAGTGCTTTTTTGAAAGTAGATTGAGTAGTTTGTAGTTTGGAGGCTTACATTTAATGTATAATTTTGTGCTTTAATGTGGTTCAACAGGTTTAAAGACTTTGATTTTCAACACAAATATTGTTAATAATAATAATAATTTAAAAAAAAACATAAATGATTAAACTCAAAAATACAAAAACAAGTGTAAGCAGAAATCTCTGAGACAAATAATTTGGGAGAATTGATCCTTTAAGATTTAAACAGACACACCAATAAAAAGATCCTGTATATGTTAATATAGAAGAAAAGTCCCTGAAACACTAAGTTTCCCATTAAAATTGCTGTCAAATTTATCTTCTGTGATTTTTTTTATTCATGTATTTAAGTACTTGTTCCGTCTAAAAATCTAAACTGAAGAGACTGTGAGACTTAAATGTGAATGAGCTGGAAGTTTTCTTTTTCACTATTTTCCTGCTTTAAATTCTCAGATATGTAAAAGTGTAAATCACTTTGTGATTTTCTTTTAAATACTTTGAAAATTTTCTTTTCATTTCTCTTTCAGATTTCAGATGAAACTGAACTTCCAACTTCTTGTCAGTGATTACTGACCATCAGGATGTGACTGAATGTAGATCTTGGATTGAGCAACTAAACTACTATAAATAAAAGGGAAAGTTCATGATGCAAATTCTTCTGTTCCTCAGCCCATTGCTGACTAATGACTATATTTAGTATGTTTAGAAAAAGTCCCAAAGAACTTTTCTGTCAGCAGTGAAAACAAAACTTTCCACTGAAACATTGAAGATATGATGATGGCTACATATGAAAAAAAAACTACATTTTTATTTAAAATGATCAAAAAAAAAGTTGAATATCAATTTGAATTGTTTGAAAAATGTTTGTTTGATGTCACTGTAAAGTCTTTGGGTTTAGAACTGCAATTTAGACAAGTCAAGCAATCTGAAAATGAAGTTCGGGTTTTAAATTATGGAGAATATTCTTAACTCATCGAACATGTCATAGATCATTCGTCTCTTACTTAAGGGTTACACCTAAATGTTGAAAAATGGGTGAGATCTCATGAGGAGCAGCAGAGGATGGATCTCTCTGCTAAGACAGAGACGTGCATAAAGAAACAAAAAAAGTCACGGCATCATACTGACGAAAACTGCAGAAACATATATGTGAAGAATATTGATTTAAGAGGATGCTAAGTATCTTCAGGTGTTACCAAAAAAGTTGGACCTTAGACACATAACCTCCACACCACCTTTGACACCTAGAGAATGACCAAGATTATGTTAAGCATTAAAATAATCAAACATACAAACAATTCCTCTAAACATGGAATTTATTGAGAGTAGTTATCACTACAACCTTTTTTTTTTATGAATTTTATTTTTGAAAATTTTTAACATGATGTAAAAAAACCCAGAACAGAATAAACACAGGAACAAAAATTTAACCTAACAAACAAAAACCTGCCCTTTGGTACAGAGAATTGTGTCCATGTCAGTCCAGCGGTTAGTAATGTCCATGAGCCAGGTAGAAGTCAAAGGTGGAGTCCATCAAACCCACGACATGCATAATGGAGAGAAGCGCAGCGGAAAGGCAAGGACCAAATACCATTGCTGTATATACCCAAAGGGACATCTCAAAAACTTTTACAAAACGCAAAAAGTCAACGGCTACTTTAGCACTTTTCCTTCCATATGTGTTCAATGAAAGATCTTTAGAAACTTTGACTGTGTGTTAGATAGAGTATACCTTATTTCTAGATTACGCTACAACCTTTAATAATCATGTGTTTTCAGTAAAGTATACTCAGGTTTAAAGGCTACACACAGATGGGCTAAAACATTCAGTTTCCATCAGAATTAGACGGTAAAAACAAGACCAGTTCCTATTTTAGGAGTTAAGAGGAAATAAAATCCATCCAACACTTTCACTAATATTATTTAAAGTTTATTGCATAAGATACATACTGAAGCAAGCTATGACACACACACAGGCGACACAGAAAAAAAAAAAATCATGTAAACATCTCAACAAAAGTGCTCACAACAGACACGTTCAGGCAGAAAGACTTCATTGGGGGTTGGCAGTCAACAGGCCTGCCACCTTTTCAGCTTTGTCCTTGTGCTTATTGTTCTGTAGCATATCGACCAAGTTCTTCGCTGCATTCCTTCCTTGACACTCCACGTAGAATTTCAGTAGTTCAAGCGTCTGCTCCTGAGCATCCCTGGGGTTGTCTTGTTGAATAGAGTCAATTTTAGTATTTGATATATTGCTACGCATTGCTATCTCTTTCATAACCTTCCATCCAATCAAGTCTGCAATGTCCGGCAGGTGAGGCTGGAGTTCCACGTCTTGAGGCACTGTGATTGCTAGAAGAAGACAGGAGAATTATTAGTACGAAATCAAATAAACACAACTCTCCTGAACAGATATCAGTTGAAACAAACACAATATGAGATTAAGTGATGACTGAAATCAAATGTGAGGTAAGTCTGACTATCAATGAATCAGCTGTTTCATGACAGACTCCAAATATATAAAAATATCAAAATAAAGCTCTAATATTGAACCGATTTCTTACCATTAAGAGGCTCTATCTCCTGAGAAGCAGAAGAAAAATTAATGTTAACAAAGGATTAACTACTTACACTGCAACAACACTGACACAGAGCAAGCACACCAACAAGGACACCAGCAGTTCAGAAAACTAACCTGTGCCTCCTTTAAAAAGTGGCAGCTTGTTAACAATTGAAAGACAGAAAAGAGTTTATCATACAAGTACATGAGCAAGTGTGACAACAGAGGTTAACAAAACTATGAAAAATATGACAAAGGCCAAACATGCAACAGCTGGTCAGATTAAATACAACAGATCACACTGGAGATTAACTTACCACCGCAACCGCATCTCCATTCTCTTGTGGTGACATTTGTTGACTCTTCCCTTCTGAGATAAATTAATTAAAAAAACAAGTTATTTAAACATTTTATTAATAAGACACAAAGACAGCAATGAAAGTCTGTTAAACTGAATGTGAAAAGAACCTTATGTTTATAACACAAGTAAAAATGTATAATGATGTTTATACCACCGAGTGAAATTACAGAGGAACACATAAGGTTCTTCTGCCCTCTGTTGGTCATGATATGTATCGCCATGTCATCATAGAAATACTCACTCTTTTTCCAATACCACACAATAATAATTGCAGCTGCAACTGCTAAAATTAAGCCAACAGTTATGCCAGCTATCATCTCTTCTTGATTTCCCTCTGAAACAAAAAAGCATAGAGATATGTTTTTATTGCAAATAAAACAAAATTATGCTATTTCTGTTCATGGTGAGGTCATCAGGATTTAATTTATATGACAACAAGGCAAAAAAAAGAAACCAAACATACCATCTTTGCAGACTGTGTCATTGTGGCCTTGGCAGGGTATTTTGACACCATTATCACATCTTGAATCAAAAGAAAAACAAACATGAGTAACAAACTAAATCATAACAGCACAAAACAAACATCTTAATTGTTTGTCTTATTTTGTTGCACGCTGCTGAAGCGGATAAATCAATTAAATATTGACACTGTTTTTCTGGTTTCTGTTTTCTTAGAGAAGCTTCACATACATCTTCAAGGTTACAGGTATTTAAAAGAGTAAAGCTTACGTGGTACAGGGCTGGCACAGTTTACAGATTTCTTTGCCACTGACACAATAATGATCCTTTGTACATCGGCACTTAGTGTCTCTGCCAGAGGTGCAGGCTTCCTCCTCCTCTAGATTATCTAAAAGGATCATAAAATCACAGACATCAGAGGAACTGACGGACCTTTGTGCTGATTCAAACTGCATTTTTCTTGAAAAATAAAAAAGGGACATATTGTGTTCCTTGTGACGAAGTCTACACTTTCGAAAAGGCCATTGCTTTTTAGTTTTCAGGAAAAATACATTTACACCTGGCTTCTTGATGCTCATTATGTGGCAAATTCTTCTTGGTTCTTTTATTTTGAAATATATATGTCTGACTTGGGACCAACTGGGATTAAGGCTGCAGCTGACGGGTATTATCATGATCATTTAATTTGACTAACAACTTTTGATTAACCGCATGATGTTAAATTAGAAAAATACTGAAAAATGCCGATCACATTTTCCAACAGCCTGGCCATTTTCATATTATTAATGATAACCAAAAAAAAAAACAAATAAAAGACAAAAACTTATCAAATCACAACATTTAAGAAGGAGGCTAAAATTTAGTTTTCCACCATATTATATTGACTAAATAATATCAATTAACTAACCAACTAACTGAAATCATTTTTGTGAGATTTAAATGAGGATGTGATGCCACTTCACATCTTTACTGTGAATGGAGATCATTATATGTGCACATTCTACTTACATTGTTATAGGTTTATAAAATTGTGCTGTTTAAAATCCAATAAGAAAAACGAGGATCGGTCTCATCTGGTTAATACATTAAATGAGGCAATTTTAATCAGAGACACCACAGAAAACACGCATGCAAACAGAGTAACAATATTATTGTTATTATTATTTCTTTGTTATGGTTATTGCTACTTTTTAATTTTCTTTTGTCTCTGGTGTTATTTTGGAGAGGGTAGCTTAAAATGATAAGTAGGATAGGCATATATAAGCATTATGCTTCTGCCTATAGCCTACTTGTTTGTACTGTATGAACCAATTGTATTTCTTGTACTGTAAGATGACTGAATAAATTTATTATTACTATTACTATTATGGATGAATCATATTTAGCCGGGTTAGGGTCTTGGTATTGTGCATACCGGCTCACAGTCCCACTGTCATGGCTTACTATGGCACTTGATTAGAAGAAAACCATCATTAATTATTGGTGACATCTGTGCTTGTCCTGCCAGTAAAGGTCAATGTGTCAGCAGTAAAAGAGAGTTACTGCACTGAAACTTCATATTTTGGATTTTTACTGAGCGTTTTATCTTTTGGTTTACTAGAAATAAAATAAACAGTGATGTCCTATTGTGTCCATACCATTTGGGTGGGAGCAGGATGTGCAGGGATCACAGGACTTTAGGTTACTCGGGTGACTCCTGTAGGTTCCTGGTTTACAGATCTCACATTTTCTATCAGTTGGATCTGTAGTGCAGTGCTCAACCAAGTACTGACCTACAGTGTGAAGACAACAAAAAATAGAAGAAAATGTTTAGTCAGATTTTTCCAACATTTGCAAACATATTCTATATGTCACAATTCTGCCAAAACGTATTTGTTTGATTCACTATATAATATGGCAATACTTAACATTATCATGTCTAAAATATTTGAGAGTAACAACATACAGTGGCTAATGGTTTTATGTGATCTCCAACAGTACAGCAGGTGTCTTTATAAAACATGTCTTATTAACTAACGTGCGACTACAGCTAAATTACTGAGTGTGGCGAGCGCAGGGCTCACTTGTATTATGCAGAAAAAGTCATAAACAGATCTACCTCACAGGTTTAGCCTACAAGTAAAAGATGTGCACTGAATCATATAAAGGAAAATGTCCCAGGCAATTTCTCCATGAGCCCCTGACCCCCAGCATAATGTGACATATGCAGCAGGTACTCTGTAATTAATTGCTATGTAGCATTTTTTGAAGCATCTTAAACATTTTAGTTACTATTATATTTACATTGCATGCACTGGCATTATAAAACTCATTTGCATGATGACAGGTCTCATGTGTGACTCCATGTAGACATCTTTCCCTTTTTTAATTTTTAAAACACAAAATGACCATTAATAGTTGATTTCTATTTGCATTCAACTCTGCTTCTGATTAGTTTGCAGGATTACAAGATGGCAGCAGTTGGAAATTATGAGGACCTATGTTTTAGATATTTTAAGTCAAAAATATAGTGATTTTCAAATATGATCTAACATGATTTTACAATTACAATCTGCTATGTTTATAAACATAAAATATCATGCATTGAAGCTCAAAGTCATCGGCCTTTTTCCACTCAAGACCCTGGTGTTTCCAAACCAAGTTAGACACATATTTAATGTCTGATGGAAGAGATACTGGCTCTAAAAACTAACATTTCCTTTATGTAAGCAAACAATACGTTTAAAACAGACGATAGGCAGCCCAGAACACACTGTGTCACACTGTTCAGGGTGCAAACTTCATTGTATTAAATAGGTAATTAGGATTATTTGACGCCTCATAAATAGGTTTTAATGCCGCCACTCAAGTATCTTCAGACACTTACCAGCAGCACATTTACAACAATTCTTCCCTTCATGCTCGTAAGTGCCGTCTACACACTGGTCCAAGGAAAAACACACGGGGCTGGCGATGAGAGAAAACGAAAACAGGAGAAAACGAAAGTGAAAGTAAAGCATGATTCGTTAGACGGAGGAAATGCTTAACTATAACTTTAAAACTTTTAAAACACACTTCGCTCACTCACTTAACTTTAATTTGTCCTAAAGATTGAACTTTTTATAACTTAACGTTAAAAGTTTGAGCTCCGGTGTGTTTTGTGACCAATCGACTTGTTTCACCCCCCCCCAAAAAAACAACATATCGTCTTATAGGAAACTTAACATAAACAAAACTCTAATCTAAACTTCACCGCTGATTTATTTGTAAATCTGTAGCAAACATTGATTAAAACTTTAACCAAAACACCACAGACACTACGAATGGAGGAAGTTAGCAGAAAACACTGCGACACCTATATCGCAAACTTCTGCCACAATATGAAACTTTACTCACACTGTCAGGAGGGAGAAGACAAAGGTGATAAACCACGAAGGACACCTATTTGAAAAGGCTGCCATTGCGTTCTCCGCAAAAAACAAAAGATAATGAACGGCTGCGGCGAAAGTGTCAGCAATGAATGAAACGTCTCCGACCGAGAAACGTCTTCACCCTCCCCGCTTCCAACTACGCATGCGTGGAGTGCCTTTTTTTCAAATGTCAAATTTTTACATATATGTCAACCGATATGAACTATACATAAAATCGTACATTACAAAATTAATATTTTTTGCTCAGCATGTTTACAACTGCTAGGCTCATGGTATAATACACATCTATATTGTCTTCTTGATATTTTCCCCATATAATTATGTTTTAATATAATTGTGTGCTGGAAACCCCCGAAGTTACTCCTTCGGAATTTTTTTTATAGGCCTAAACCCATAACGCATCCAGGTCAGTAGACTGTATTACAGCACTCTACATGCTGCTAAGACAACATTTTTTGGAGTAAAAGCCTTTATTATTTTCTTTTGAGTTCTTTTAAATAAGTCAGTTTAAAACCACTGAGTCTCAAAACACTGACATTGACATTAAAGGTCCACCAAGTTGTTTTAAATGACTGAATCCTCTATGTTGCTTAAGCGCACGACCCTAGAGAACTTAGTGAAGGCTACAGTTTTTAAACACTTAAAAACTCATTTAGTTTCCTGAGCTGATTATTGATCGAAGTATTATTTCTGTGCTCTTTTCTTGCATGCACTACTGGAATGTACCCACTAGGGGGCGTCACTACTCTTTCTTTATTGAGATGGCTTCTGTTAGAATGGGCTCCTGCAGTTGAGGGTTTATCAACAAAATAACATAATATATAAAGACAAATGGTGAAACTTAGATTTCAAATACTTGCATGCAATAAATGAGATCAGCACCACAAAGTACAGAACAACAACATGCAAACAAAGGTTTATCTCACCTGGCAGGATTGTGTTTGTGACGGCCTTCTTTCAGGCCCTAATTTAATTGTTGTACCAGCATCCATGCTTTTTTGATTGTTATTTGCATGGAGGTATATCTTGATTCCTGCTAAAACATAAGAGGAATGATAGGTAATGTCTATGTACACACTATGAATCGATCCAACTTTAAACTCAGTCTGTGACTGATAAAGTTTTGTAGAGTGAATCAACAAAGCTCTTAATGTGCTACACAAGTTGTTTCTGTAGCAGGAAATCCTTTCTGTCTGTGCCACTAGCAAATTAATGGCTCCCCCCATCCCATACCCAAAAACACCATATTTGTTTGATCTTTGCTAAAAGTAGTTAATAGCAAACTTAATTTTGAACAAAAGTATAGAAAAAAAAGTATCTGGCTGGGGAATAAAAACTTAACTTGAAGGAGAACTCCAGTGGGATTTGGTTGTTTTTGCAAGTGTACCAAATTTCGTGCCCCTGTAGTCCCACAGAGTCCCAGTGTTGGGTTTGTAAGAGTCTGCTGCCTGCTCATTTGGCCCACTTAGAAAGCAAAATGAACACACACAACACTCACACACAAACACAAACACACAGGTGTTGCTGAAAAATTAATGAATTAATACTTTTAGCTAAGCAAGCAGCATGGCTCAATGGAAAGCATTGTCAGTCTTTCAAATGGTTTAGACTGAAATATCACAGCAGATCGTATTGGGTGATTCCCTGACTTTTTTTCTTGGTTCCAATCTGATGTTGACATCAACACTTTTGAATAAAATGTATCCACAACTGTTGGACAGACTGTCTTGAAATTTGCAACAGACAGTCACATCTCCCTCCCTCCCTTTTTATTTTTTAGTCAGTTTATGAACAAATATGTGCAAATAAGATTCTGTGTTTTAATTGAAAATGTTAAACCAGCTTAAAATAAAATTAGCATTACACATGAGCATTGAGCTCACAGTGTGGTTGTGCCTCAGTGCAGCACAACAGAGCGGCTATATGAGACTACTTCCATATGTTTTGTGCTGAAATGTAGTGCAAACCTAAAAAAAGCAAGTGAACCATGCTGGATGGATGACAAAACAGTGATTTTACTTCTTTTAGATGGTTCTGCAGGTTTTTCACTCTAATTATTTTTTATCATAAGATGTAACTGTAAAGATGGGTTATATAACAGAAAAAAAAACTCTCGAAAAACAGTTTTATAATATGGACTTTCATACAATTCAAATGTGGTAAGCAAACCTGATGTCTTTCTCCCTCAGCTGCTAGCTTTGAGGATAAATAAGCGGATAAGTTGGACGTGGTCTTCTTGGCACAAATGCGTGTATTTTGGCACCTCATCCTCTGTTTTGAGTGGGCTAATGCTTAATATAAAAATAGCATATAAAACTGTTACCAATAGGCCACAATGAGAGCACTACTCTCCTCCATCCTGCTGTACTGCAACAAATCCAAATAGCTGCAAAAAACCACCATCAGAGACGTGTGAAGCTCGCAGATTTCAGCTCTGTGGAAAGACATTATCATCCACAGCCAATGTCTTCCGCCTCCATCGCCCCCAGGTCACATGCAGAATAAGGTAGAGTAATAGCTCCACTGAGATAGAGGGAAGGAAAAATAAAGTGGAATAAAACAATGTTTTTGTTGTTAGGAGGAAGCTGCTGGAAGGGGCCATGTTGCAAAGCCTCCCCGGGGACACAGAAGAAGAGGGAGGAGATGAATCTGGGAAACAGTAGGTAACAGCTCTTCTTTTTGGGTGAAAGAAGTATCAGAAAGAGAAAAGACTTCAGTTGTTTTGAATGCGTCTGTATGCTCAAGTTCATTAATGCTTTACTGCATCATAATGTGCTTCAAAGATGTAGTTATCTATTCACAGTGCACGTTTTTTTCCCCAAAACTGGGTCAAAACTGTGTCAACTTAGAGATAAAAACAAACAAAGCAACTGTCTTTTTTTGATCCGGAAATGGTATTTCAGGCATGTCAGTATCTGTTCCCCTGAAATACACTTAACATTTGTTAATTTTAAAATTTCATGCATGTTGTGGAAGAGCTCCTCATATTTCCTATTTATTCCTCGAGGTTGAGCTTCTTCTTTAACTTGAGCTCTGGCACTCCTTTTATAGAGCCAAAGCTTTTAGGCCTACAGGTAGTAATCATAATCCATGAATGCACTGAGAGTGAATGTGAAAACTACATTTCTAAAGGGATCGGCTTTGCTCTTTCAATTCAGAGTAGCTATACTGCTGTGACTTTGACATTTAAACATAACCACTCTGAGAGATTTCCCATTTTTTAAAAAATCTTGAAGTGGATATTTGAAACATTCTACTTAAAAAGAACCAGACTGACAAGAGGCATAGTTTTGATATTGAATGCTCTTGTTTAGATGCTGAAACTGTGGTTTTTGGTGACAAAAATTAGGGCAGAAGTATCTTTATTCAGGAAATTTTCAGATTTAAAGAGGAAATAACTAATCCGAAGCAAAAAACATTCATTACTAACTGCTTTTCTGCCTTGTAATCTGTGTCCAGTATAGAAGAAGCAGAGACTGCTGAGGGCAAACCCTGATGCGTCTTCACACACAGAACAGGAAGAGAGTCATGCTGCTCTTCAACTACAGGAAATACTCTGTGCTGATGACGCAGGTCTCAGGGGAATGCTCAGCAAGTTCTGTAGATCTGAGGCATACTGTACACTCTGTAACTGCACGAACCACAGGGCAGTGCAAGGCCCTGCAACATGTTGCGGCATGGACACACACATTCAGAAACCCAGTCACTCGTCTCTCTGAGTGCCATTTTGTGCCATTCAGTAAACATGAGAATTGTGTTCGTCACTAAATTATCAAAAACAACTACAATATCCTCACTGACTTTCTCTCCCTCAGCACCAGCTTACACACATGCACAAAAAAACTAGATGAAAAAGACATAAATCTGTAAAGCTGCCACTAGACGATATGTCTGTGCAGGGAGATTTTCCTCCACAACACTTCCAGTGGTCTGCCTAATTAGAGCTGAGCGAATCTGTGGGCAGGGGAGTCTGTGTCTGCACGTGGAAGGGGGATTTGGCCGAGAGCATTCATTCACTGGGCTGTCTGGTGGGGAAGACAATGCAGAGGAGTGCACATCGCATGTCTTGTTCCAAAATGTGCCAAGCGCTTTTCTCCAGCACAGTGGAAAGACAAGAATAATGTCGGTTGAATATCCCATTGAGATGGATTTATTGAGACTATTGGTTTTGGAAAAATCCGGTTAGGGAGTTAATCAGACAGAGCAGCAGCAGTGGGAAGAGACCAGGCTGAGCCCGTAGACGAGACCAAACTGAGTCTAAGCCTGCCTGTCCTGTCCTTTACCTGTCCTCTTTGTCCTCAGAGTGAGTCCACTAAAGTCATTTGTCTTTTGTATAAACCATTACATGAAAGGATGTCTGCCCATCCTGACCTCTAGAATGACCTCTCTCTCTCATTTTTGAGAGCAGTATATGTGAACATTTTATACATCTGTGTTCCTCAGAGAGTCTTTGCTCCTCGAGCAAAATGTAGCTTTGATCATCAAAAGGTCCTCATCATAGGTGCTTGCACTTCAAGGTGTACTTCTATAGTTATCAGACTGATAAAACTGTGGAGAGGTGTAATTGATTAAAAAAATATACATATACAAATGGCCCCTTTTTAAAAGAAAATATTTCACATATCAAGTCTGTGTTGCAAGTGATAGTGTGTATAAACTAGCATTATAACAAGAGAGCAGAACTGTTAGCTTAAAGTAAATAAAATGAAAGTAACAGAGTAAAAGTTAAAACTTTTAGTTAAAGATTACAGATAAATTTATGAAACAACTAGCTCCAAGTGATGACAATAATGTTAGCTTAACATTATGGACTTAAGATTGAAATAGGTAGATAAAGATATGAATACCAGTTCAAACAACGGCCTAAAAATATGGGATAAATAGTGAGCTCAAAGTAACATTTATGGATACATGTTTGAAACTGATAACGATAATGATTAAATAGTTAGCCAAAGTGATGGATTAAACAGCTGGAACAGTTAGCTAATAGTAAGTGCTACATAGTTAGCTTTTAGTACTGTTTTAAATGTTAAAATCATAACCCATCAGTAAATTGTTAGCAATAATCAATGGATTTGAGCTAAGTGTATCCATGGATTATTGACAAAAGGTTAAGAGTTTTAATTTGGCTAAAACAAATAGATGCCTTTGAGTGCAGGACAAATGCAAACTTGAACAAAATGATCTAAAGCTCAGTTGTTTTGTTATGGTAGAAAGAAACATTGCAAGAGTGTCCACTTATACATAATTAAGTGTTAAAGAAACATCTGGTGTAAAATCTGTTCAAACAAACACATGTGGAACATGAAGGATGGTGTTAATCTTATAAGGCTGTAGGTTTACATGACAGAGAAGGTTGCGAAACACTGATCTACACAATTTGACTCTCAGTGAGTGTGTAACTCTGCCAAGGCTGCACAGTTCCTGTACTTTGTCATTTTAATCACCAAAAATGTTCAGAAGTTTTACATCTGGATTAGAACTGAAAGGGAATAATAGACAGTAACAGGTTACATGCATCAGATTTCTGTGCTTTCTTTCAAATGTAAAACTTGATGCTAATTTAGTAGAAAAGCTCAAAATGTTTAAAATATTCTAACAAAGTAAGACAATATTCTGACAAATTCTAACAAATTAACTTAAGTGAAATGTATCCACTCTTCTAAGGACACACACACATTTTACATTAACCTTTTTTTTCCTTTCACCCACACAGAAAACACACACACACACACACACACACACACACACACACAAACACACACATACACACAAAGCTATCACCTCCCACCCACCAGCCTGGAAAATATTAACCTTTTCATCTCATGTCACCTTTCCGTCTAACTTCATGCATTATGCTCACATGCCTACAGATGCATGCCACACTGCACACATGAATGTTGTGAACTGGTGTAAGTGCACACAGATTCATACATACGTACCAACAGTGCATGCAGACACACAAGCGGCTGCAGATATCTCAAAGGAACTTCAGAGAATTCAGGGAGTGGAGAGTCATTTGGTTAAAGAGGACCAAACTACAGGAAATGAGAATCATTGACCCTCCCTTGTGACTGAATTTACAATCTGTGCCTGAAATCAGTTGGAGGAAGAAAGAAAACAGAGAAAGTTAGCTGGAGAGGGAAATGTTGAAGCCTCTATAAATAGAAGACCAACGTTTGAAATGATTCTGAAAGACGTGCAGTCATTTATTATTCAGCTCATATTTCTTCATGTTTATCACATAGAATGAGTTACAGCTTGGAGTCTAGATTTATTACTGACAATAGGCTTCGATGTGTACTTATTAAAGTACAAAGAAATGCAGAGTCTTGTAGTGCGGCATGAATTAAAAAAAAAAAATACAAACTTACACACAGCGCTGCAGCATCAGCATCTAACCAAACAGAAGGGCATGAAAGTGAAGCTTTGAACTAGCAGATCAAGTGCTGTATTTGCCAAAAAGTTGCTTTGTCCCTTTAAAGCACAAATCAGCGCAGGTCCTCGAATGTAACACCAAGCAGTCTAATTGTCTCAGATCAGCACCTGTATGCTGTCTGCTTTGTGCAGTGTTTGACTATTCTCAGACAAAGGGGGTTTTTTAAAAAAAAAAAATGCCCCTCAAATATTCCGTGAAACCTTATTACAGATTTTTAGCACAACTAACAGTGAGGATGGGAGGCTGGCTTTGAGTGTGAGGCATTAACAGAAACAAACAGTATATTGTGAGCATGAAGAGAAGAAGCCTTTTGCATTGAAGAGGTGCACGGGGCCTCATTCATAATTCAGAGGCGTCGCAGCGATATGAGAGAGGAGGACGCATCTGTCTGCATTACGCCAGCGTTGCCTCTGCGTTGCATCACCCTCCCGGGTGGTTCGTTTTCGAGAGTTTAATACGCTCCCTATCAGTTGCGCTCTGACTGTGGCTAATTTCAGCCTCAGATAAGAGTCTTTATTTGTCACCCGGCTCCTTTGCCCTGTCACACAGCCTAGAAGTGTCTTCTGTCTGATATCTTTTTCAGACAGAGGAGCCACTTCTAGGCTGTTTGTCTGTATGTTACTTGTGACTGTTCAGTGTGCAGCATCACAAGTAAGGATATTATGAACCCTCAGTGCTAACTCGCAACCCATCCCCCACACACACACATGTATAGCTGTCTCCCCACACAAAGAGAGGCGCATGTGCCTTATTACACACACACACACACACACACACACACACACACAGCTGGCTGCTGGTCTGTCTGACCTAGTTTATTTCTGTAGGCTGCTCTAATGGAGGGAGCGAGCACGGTGTATTATCTGACTGCATCTGATTTGCATTTATGCCTTGTCACTGGCAGATGGCACCAGAGGTCGAGAGCAGAACTTTTTGGAGGCCCTCTCACACACGACACAAAACGGCACATGCACACATACACACACATACACACACACACGCACACACACATAGACAAACATGTGCACAGTAGCTTCACACATGCTAACTTAAATTAACAGAACAGCTGACATACTACGTGCTTAATACACTTTCTATAAAGTAAAAAGTACTTTGTGTGTGGTAGAGATGTGCAGGAGGATGGTTGCAAATGCATACATGCACACACGCACACACACGCACACACACGCACACACACGCACACACTCATGCTGTACTTATAGTTCATGCATACAGACGGGTGGAGGGCCTGGTGCTGTGAACTGTGGCGTTTGGTTTACACCCTCTGCTCTTGCACTGTTCGTGCTCAATAGGAAGGAAGAGATGAATCACACTCACTTATTTGTGGTAGTGGTGACTGTTCAAGTACAGATAGGGTCCCTATTTCTCACTCTCTCTCTCTCGATCTCACACATACACACATGTGTGCACACACTCTCTCTCTCTAGAAATCACAGAGGAAGTGAACAGACATGAAACCTCAGCATTTTGTCACTGTCTATTTGATGGAAGTCATGCTTGAAATCATTCAGAGAACGCAATGTTGGATTTATTGTGACTCAGAAATGGCGCGTTTACATCTCCGCCGTTGTGTCAGGACACGTAAGACATCATAGAGATAAGAGTGTACTGCGTACCAGAGAGAAGAGGCTTTGAGGTGTGTCCTCCTGACCAGATATATCTGACTTGCACTGACGCTTACGCAAACGCATCATCCCATCGAAACTGGGAGTGTCACAGGTGTCGTATATCCGGCTTGTAAGTGAATGCATCATCATTTGTTTAGAGATGTCAGCATTTTTTTAAGCATCTTAAGTACAGATGCAGGTTTCAATATCATGCGTGAAATATAGAAAAAATCAAAAAATTGCACTTTTTAATTGCGTAATGCACAGTGGAGAATGTTGGCATCCAAACACACACACACACATGCACAGTACTGTATTTATGCACACATGCACACAAAAGCCATCAGTCTTTATTTGGAGACAGGAAACGTCAGGGTGTACTCTCACTCTCTTTCTCTCTTCACCTCTTTCTCTCTCTCTCTCTTTTTCACAGACACACACACACACACATACACACAGGGAGAGAGAGAGAAGTAACCGTTATTTAAGGGTGTGGGGACATTTTCCATGCGGTTTGAGTGGTTAAGCTTTGCAATTGTAAAGTTTGTAAAAAAATCTGCCAGATCTGCTCTACGTAAAGAAGCAAATGGCTAAAGTAGAGGGGGGGTGAGACCAATTAGTTTGAGGCTCTCATTGAAGTGTAGGGTAAAACTTGGCAGAAAAACCCCACATAGCCTTGTCACGACAGAGAATGACTTTTCCATGAGCTCTGTTGAGTCGAGTGGGCTGACTGAGATATGATGACATTGTTTTAATTTTATTCCTCCGGTTCAAAATTAAGAGCCAAGTTTAAACAAAATGCTACTTGTGCTTGAAAATCCTCACCTTCCTTTTTTTTGACTCTTGCTTTCTCAATTTTCTTTGACATGGCCATCTCCTGTCTGACTCATCCTTCAGGTCCCAAGTGTATTGTGGCTAACCGCTGCCGAATTTGCTCCTCTTTTATATCCTTTTTCTCTCCTGTATCTTGTTTTCTCCCTCTTCCCATTTCCGACTGCTGTGCTGTCTGTCTCTCTATAGCAAAGGTTAAGTCCTAGTTCAATGTAGATAGCTTTAAATAATGCATTTTTCCAGTTAAATATAGATGAGGTAGCTTTTTTTAAAAGAAAAATATTGTAAATTATACAGAGTATGTCAATCTCATGAGCTGAAACAGTTCAATATTTAGACAGATATGCAGGAAATGCCAGACAGGGGTGGAATTGAGTTCTGTCTTTAGTCAGTGTTGCCTTCCATGGTTTTTTTATAAGGGATAGAGAAGACTAGTCATCAACTCACAGGGAGCTAATTGTGTGGTCGGTGCTCCAGTTAAAAAAGAGAGTGAGCAAAAATCAGAGTGCTTGTGTTATGAAGCTCCTTCGATACAGGTAATTCGTGTGATGAACTTTTCTCAGTGATCTTGATAAAAAAAAAAAAAACTTTAAAAGAATTCATATGTGCTGTGTGTCCTTTATTTTGCTGTAACTACTGGCAGCATAACAGCAGTGTCATCCTCAGTTTAGGTGGTCTGTGACAGTCTCAGCGATGGCCACATTGTGTGCTGTCTCTTCACACCAGCGCTTGTGTCATTTTTACCTCAAAACCTGTTAGCTACGCAACATTTTGGGCTTTCCGTGTCTTGATTAATAGCCTGAAAAGGATGTAAGTGGAACTGACATAAGCCTGTGTGTTGATCTTTTATTGTCTGTGGCTGTGAGAACGTGCTTTGGGTGCCCTCATGTATATGTTTTTGAATGCTGCGGGTGGGTGCAGCCGCTGTGCATGCCATGGATGTGGATAATATGTGTATGTGTGAATGCTTGTGTGTGTGTGTGTGCTCTCTGTGTGTTCTCATTTGATGGCTGCTTGCTATCAGTGTTTGTTTGGGGTTAAAAGCCCCTGTCTCTGAGGGTGTTAGCGGGGGTCATCTAAACCGGATCTGCAGCAGAATCGCTTGAGAGGCAGAAGCATAATCTGTAGCTGGCTTTGTGCTCCCTAGATTAAAGTGATGATGTTTTAAACCTTTCTCACGGCCGCAATATGCCTTTGCTTCCCTCCCTGCTACTCAGTATGTGTGTGACAAGAGATCCACACAGCCGGGTTCAAGAAAAGGACACCTTCCCCGCTATTTATGAAATGGGGAGCTTTAGCACATTATCTGAGTCAATGCATGCATGTTCTATTCATCTATTAATTTGCCATCAGCGTGGTGTAGCTACAGCGTATCTTCTCCAGTGTTTGAGAGGAAACAGCTGCTAATCCTAATCCCCCCGTCTCCCCCCACGGGATTCTGTCAAATCACAGGCCCTTTAAAAAGCTCTGGCTGGCTGGTTCCAGGCCTGGTTGAGTGGCTGGCTGACTGGCAGGCTCTAAATGAGAGGATGGACCACGCTTACCCACTCTCGTGACTGACATCCACTAGGCCTCCAGAAAGTATGTCACTTGTTTGTACAAGTATGCACACACACACACACACACACACACACACACATACA
>JAQMCX010000003.1:15608541-15649556 GCA_029814765.1 Acanthurus leucopareius | reverse complement strand
GACTAGTCTCACACACACACACACACACACACACACACACACATACACACACACACACACACACACACACACACACACACATCAGAAATTTCCATTCCATGCTGCTTCTCCAGATGTTATCATCCAATACAGTGAAATTAGCTTTATCCATAATAATATGTTGACAAGAAGGGAAGTTTAAAGAAATTCATACTTTACTGTGACATTGATAGAAAAAAAAGTCTTTTGGTTTACACACGACTCCAAAATGTTTGATCAAGTGTGTCGAACTTCGGTTGGTGATTTAATCCTTTTCTCTAGAAATACAGTGACATTTTGGGAAATTGTTAGCTTAGCACAGCATAATGGCTGAACATGGGGGGAGCAAAGATGACATAAAAATCCACCACATATTACTCAATGAAAACTTCAGGAAGTTGGGCACATTATACCTGTAAAACAGCAACTTTCAATTGTTATAGAGAGTAATAAACAAGATTTTAGTATGTGTACTTGAACTGTAACTCAGATTTTGAGTACGCTGTTTTCCTTGCTTCACATCTTAATGCTAAGCTAAGCTAACTATCTCCCAGCAGTAATATTTAACACACAGATAACAATCTTTTTTTTTCATCTTGCTCTCTGAGAGAAAGTGAATGGTAAACTTTTCCTTTAAGAGTCCTTGAGCAAGAGACTCAAACTTCCCCTGATGTGTGTGTATGTGAAGAGAAAACTGAGCCAAATGAATGTTATGTATGTAAACTAAACACAGAGCATATGGCTAGAATGAGAAGACCAGCACAGAATCAACAATACTGAAGAAAAAAAAAAAGTCAGGCCTGTAATTCCTCCTACATATATTATATATATCATATATGTGTAAACAGAAGGTGTTGGCCTATGTCGTTCTTCAGAGAACCGCCCATTGTTCTGACAGCCCATTATTCTGAAACCTTGAGGATACAAAAAATGTCCAAAAAGTCTCACAAAATGTGAGAAGACTCACTGGTAGCCTTCCTCTGATTGGTTAGATTTCTTTGCTCATTCAGAGCCAATCAGAGGAAGACTACTGGTGAGTCTTTTGCAGAATATGGGTGGGGATAAAAAGAAGGGAATTGGCTGTGGTAACAACATTGTGACACCGTACATACATCATTGTCATACTGTTTGCAGCAAGGTTATTTTAGAAAATAATTAACACATTCTTCCTCTTGCAAATCAAAAGTTGAACTCATTGGCAATAAAACCTCAGTTGCTCATTTTAGTCCACTCTGGAATTTTGTTATTGACGCCTTGCTTGTTCTGATGAATTAAAAAAATTGCTCAGTTGTGGTTGAAAGCTCAAGAGAAACATTGTAAGTGGAAGTTGAGTTAAGATTCATATGTGTTACTTTTTCTGCTTGTGCAACCAATACTCTACACTTAAAATATAATTAAAAACTTAAAGAGTCTTCATGTGTCCAATTCACAATAGTCCCAAAACAGTTATTTAGCAGCAGCTTTACAGTCAAAGTTAACATTGATGCTGATGTTTTATTATTAGGTTTATGTAACCTTTAATTTTCTGTTTTCTGTTGTAGTTTGGTTAAACTACTCAATTAGGTTTAGTAAACAATTGCCCTGAGTCCAAATGGCATAGTATGGAGTGGACATTGTCTTGTAGTGGCCACTTGTGGCCACAGGGGTCACCATTTAGCAAATGTTACATAAATCAGGTTTCCATCCAACGGTAGAGTAAATTCAAACAAAATTTCCAGAGAATCAGCAAAATAACATTCAAATTAATGCCATCCCAGTTCTGCTATGTTAATATTAGCCATTTCTCTAGTCAGGTGCCAACTACAGACTGCCATGAATCGCTCATCAGTCAGGGTTTCGGTCACATACTTAATGTCTGCCATGATTTATGTGCTGAGTCTGTTTCTAATGCACTTTTTTACATTTTGTTTTCATTGGTACATCAAGTTTTCAACCTTGTTCAAGCTTGAAAATATTTTAGCAATGTTTGGGCTTTTTCTTGAAATTCACTTGTAGTCTCACTTTTTACCACTGAAAGACCAAAACTGCAATGCTGGATGAACTGTAAAAAAAAAAAACAACCATGCAGCAATTTTTCATCTCCAAAACTCTGAATGTCTGCAGTACCATTTCTAACTTTCACTCTCCAGCACAAACACTAATATCGCTCTTGTCCATCAGCCGTTTTCACATCAGTCATTTCAGATAATGACTCTCAGCTGGAAGAGACAGAGAGTGGAAGGACTCCGAGGCTGAGCAAAGAGTATCAGCCGACACACTCGCGTCTCCCTCCCTTGTTCTTCGTATTTAAGGACGAGATGTGGATGAGGAGTACGCGGGTAACTATCAGTCATCAGCGTGAGGATTAGGGACTGTCATCGGCAGCCATATGCCTCATATTACCCTCCTGATGACACTAGATGGAGAGAGGGAAGCGGGTAAGAGGAGGAGAAGGAGGAGGCTCAGGGAAGGATTACCCCCAGCTCTAATATTTTAGGGTAAAATTCAGGTAAAGAACAGAGAAAAGAGTCAAAGAAAGGTCTGATAAATGCACACAAACTGGTGAATTAACACATCTTTTCACATATACATTCATGTATGCAAAAGCCCTGCAGCAGGAGCATTTTTCTTTATCACAGCAAGCCGCACAAAACACAAGTTCCTGTTGTAGAACTGTGTGTGTGCATGTTTTCTGTGCAGGCTGCATGTATGTAAAGCCCTGTGGTAAAGCTGATATGCTTTTGTCCATGTTTTTTGCCTCTAGCTGTGCATGTTGACTATTTTTCAGTACAATGGACACACATGTGCTCTTCATTGATCACATAGAGAGAATAAGTACTCGTGTGTGTGCATTGTGTGTGTGTGTGGGTGTGTGTGTGTGTGTAGGAAGGGGAGGGGTCAGTGGCGACAGCAATACAGTAAGTGTTTCCATGTGCCTCTCTTATTCATGAAGACACACAGACACACAGAGACTGACAAGCATGCTGGCATATCCATGTCAACAAAAACTCTCTCACTAACACACACACACACACACACACACAAACAGACAGAAACAGAGCTTGTGTGACTCATTAGGTGACTCAGGTCTTGACAGTAAAAATAACATCTGAAAACGTTTACCGTATATTCATTAACAGCCGGTCCAAGTCATGACGAGAAGCACTTTAATGGATTTCCATCACATGCACCTTGCCAGCTAAACCAGCGCTGTGCTGCTTCGTACGGCTGCGTGTTTCCAAACATCTCCCTTCTCCTTCCCAATTCCACTTCCTCATTCGACACACAGTAGTTCCTGTGTGCTATCGCCAGACTATTTTAATGCATTTGTACCAAAAAAAAAAGAAAACCATGCAGAGGATTTGCTGAATGTTCACAGTAGAAATTGACTCTTTATAAGACCTAAAATATTGTGTAAGGATTGAAGACTATATTGTATTTTGATTAAATGTATGCCCAATGGAAAGCACCTGTATAAGCAGATTTTAATTGTTTTTTTATGTGATCTAAAATAAACATCAGGTACTCATTGAGTATGACCTAAAAGAAATTGACCAAGACTTTTATAAAACATAAGAACTATAAGCTTAATAACATTCCTGTAAAAGCAGTATTTTTAAAAATATTCATCTTAATCCCCTTCAAAGAAAAGCTGGATGTGATTACAGCTTTAATGTAGTGGATTAATTAAAAAAGTCAGCAAGAAATGAGGTGTTTCTGCATCTCTGTGCCATTGAGCAAGCTCGCATGATAATCAGAGCTAATGCATAAGGAGTCAGAGAAACTTGTTCTGTCTTTGTCTCTTTCAAAGTCATTTGTGTCATTAATGTAATGTTTCATGTCATCCCTGTAACTAAATACTTCCATATTAGCATCATTACACTAGCATGCTCCTACAATGAGTTTGTTTGCTAGTTTTCCTCCTCGGCTGCCACAGTAGACCACCATGAAGAGGGGAGGAGAGGCAGAGAGGCACTTAGCATGTAAAAAGACCATATGTGTGAGCATGAGTGTGGGCACAGAGAAATGATATGCCTGTGGTCCTGCCTGGGCTTATGTGAGTCTGTGGGAGGCAGAGTCTGACTTTGTTCGTACTGTAGTATATTTGTGTGCGAGTGCGATGGTCTACATGTGTGGGTGTGTGCACTTTTTTTTCCACAGGCTGTCACTCGTGTTACTGCTGAGTCTTTGGTAACTTACACTGCCTGTGTGTGTGAGTGTGAGTGTGTGTGTGTGAGTGTGTGTGTGTGTGTGTGTGTGTGTTTAAGCTTTTGTTTAATTTCTACTTCCTGTTTTATTCTTGGCCTAATCCAAACGCAACACAGCTGTGCAGTCAGCCAGAGAAAGAGGGCTTGGGGGATGGGTTGCCAGGTCCTGGTGAGTGCAGCCATGCTCTACAACTGCTACCAACAGATGGAAGGGAAATGGGGTTACCAGCTTGGGCTTATCTTCTCTTTGTAGGCCAGACTGCCCCCCCTCACACTCCCCCACCACCTCATTTGGTCATAATACTATGCTTAAATCTCTATATTTTGGTGTTAGCTTGTTTTATCCTTTTCACGATAGTTTGGTGCGTGTCTATGGAAGGCAACAGCTGCCAGAAGAAAAATATAAAAACTTATGCGTGATAAACGCTCATGGTAGGTCAATTTTATGAGAGAATTAGTCACATTTATGAGCTACAAAGTCATAATTTGTTATAATTTTGACTTGAACTTACAGTAAGTCACATTTCCACATTAAAATGTCTAAAAATGACTATATATCTTTATGTCTTCTTGTTCAGCTGTGTACTAACATTATGACAAAATGTTTCTAAAAATGTTCAAACTGAGAAATCGGTTATTTCATTCATGGTAATGGTATGTTTCATTTTGTCGCCTGTTGCTCATTTCCTGAACAACATCAGTCAGAAAGTGAGGAAGGTGGTCAGCAAACCTGGTTCAACATTACATGAACAAAGCTGTAATACATCACGTCATTAGTTAACATTTCTGCCTCGGTCAGTCAGACAGATTTTCATCGGCAAATGATGTTCAAAGAATGAAACAAACAAGTCTCATGATCCCACACAACTTACATGTCATCAGACTACATCTTTAGTTTTCATTGTTTCCATAGAGAGACATCCAGAAATTACATATAGTGTGTTTAGGGACTATTCATACCAGAAAGTGGTTGGTTATATGAAATAAATCCTCTAATTTTTGTCAAATAGGTGTTGTTGACATCTGCTAGTTAAGGGAACTGCTGTAGCTGACAGTAGCTGTTTACTCGCTTGCCGGCTCGGCTTACACAAGTCAGTCCCCAATATCTCATGAAGAGCCTCTTTATTTTCTCCATTCTGTTTACTCCCCCATGGCATTTTACTCATCATTGTACAGCATTTTATTGAATTAAATGTCTGTTGAAAAGGGAAACTGAGGGTTGATCGCTAGCAAGTTCACACGGTATTTGCACCACTGACTCCTGGCCCAGCAAAAAACAAACAGACAAATAAACAAAATTCATTTTGTGCATTCTTACCTCTGACACATGAGAGTTAAATTCAGGGAAAATGGTTCAAATCAGCTAAAAGGATATTTATTCAAACCTCCATTTTGTATTCTCCGGCTCTCCATCCCCTCACTGTCGACAAGGCCAGGACCAAGATGGCTTGCTATTGGCCAACTGCGCTGATTTGCAGGTCAAAATTTGACTAGTTTACTAGTTCTGACTAGTTACACTTAACCTGAAGTGTAAAGATCTTTCGTCTCTCATAACTTAGAGTTACTATGTCAAATTTTGACTTTCTGTTTCATCATTTCAGCCCTTTAACTCATAATGTAGAATGAAATGTGAATATTTTAATTCCTATTCCTATTACTTTACATTTTTTTTACATTAGAAATGGTCTCCCACATAAACTAACATAATTCTTAGTAGGAGCAGTGGACTAAGAGATTGCAAATGCAAAACAGAGTATAATTTTATATCCTACTGATCTGTCTCTTCATGGCTTACTCTTAACTCTCACACTCTTATTATAGTCTTGCAATGCAGTTCTCCATATGATCCACATAATGGCTTGAAATTCGTACTGAAACATACAAAGTATCCCCCTAAATCACCAGTGCCTCCATTTCTGTCTCATATTAGGAAGTTAAGAAGTATCCATGCAGAAAAAATGAAGCTAACTTTTAGAGGAGCTGTCCCGAAGACATAAATGAAGTCTTATTCTTCTTATTATTTAAGTTTCAGATGCTGCTTCTGCTGCTTTGTGGTGTTTGTGTATGTGATGAGGAGGGCAATCAGCAGCAGAGACGTGGACTCTTGAGCTCCAATGAAGTCAGCCCCCTTTCAGCCTCGTTCGCCCGTGGAGAGCTGAGGCATCTCTCTCTGGTCTCTCTCAACCCAGCACAGCACATTCATTATTAATCTACCAGAGTCTCTCCCTCCTTCTCAGCTCAGCCAATTACAGTCGGGCCCCTGCGACTGCTGCCTGTCTCATTTGACGCTGCACTGGTTGGCTTTGATGTCTCTATCAACACCAAAGAGCCCAAGGACCAAGTCTTAATAGAGCAGAAGGGGATTATGTGACTGCCTGCCTCTGGGAGTGGAACATTTTTTTAAAAATATATATGTTTAATTCATATTTTATTTTATTATCAGGAGACTTTGGGCCATGCTTTAGCCGGGGTCTTGCCACTCTCTGCTCTCCTATCACAGCGACATGGTCGTTAATCCTGTTACTCTTTCATTTGGGGAGTCACACAAGCCTGCAAGCGGAGCAGGCTCGTCAACCCGAGGCCTCGCGCTCCGCTCCTCCCCCGCCTCGGCTGGTAGCCTTTCCTTCCTCTGCTCATTTCATGTGGAGAACGCCTTGATTAACCAGCAGCCACCACTCTGCATGCAACACTGATGGTTCGGTATGAGGTCAGGCTGTATTTAAGCTGACAAATGTTAATGTTTTTTATCACAGTTCAAGTTTCAGGTTGCTTTGAGATCAATTCAGGAAACAGACTGTTACTTGGCATAGATATCAAAACAAAAAAATCTCCATCTGATCTAGCAATTTGCCATAAAAGTGAAAGCTCAGTTTAATCAACTTATGTTAGACATCAAGTTTGAATGAAACTGTTGCTGTGCCTCTTCCAACAGACTGATATGCTTTTTTTTCATTGATAGACTGCCATGAATGTAGCTACTAAACTCTCCGTTTGAGTCAGTTCTTTGTTTGAAGTGGGCTCTTCGCCCTCGCTTGAACTTTTAATAATAATCCTTCCATCACTTCCCTACCTCAGGACCCACCCGCTATTTGCAGCGCTGACCTTTAAAGCAGGAAGTTACTGTTAACACAGCTCCAGCAGCTGCAACGACGACAACCTGCTTTACAGCATTTTTCTCTTCAAACACGGCGCTTGTGAGCAATTTTCCTCCCCAGCTCGCTGCACATTCTCCACCGCACACATGCTCAAGTTCAGGTAACAGGGACTGGGTTCCCTAACTTAAAATTACAGCTTCGGTTGACAGCAGCAGTGTCAGGTTAAAAACTATGCTGGCCTTGCCATTTGATGACAACTGCGTGTTACAAAAAGTCCATTCTTCATGATTTTCATTAACTGCAAACAGCGAGGGGAGAATATTACATAAACCTCTGATGTAATTTCTGAGCATGACTCAAAGCACTGGGGAACCCCACGCAGAAGACACATCTCAAAGCTGGTTTCTTTAAGAAAAGACAACATTGCATACATTTATTAGGGATGGACGCCAATTCCAATACATGCAAATCACCATTGTCCTTTAAATGTAGTGTTAACATTATTGCAAACACTTGTCTCCCTGCTGTTTTGTGTATTATATTTTTATTATCTTAGGATAAAAAAAACATTAACAATTACATGGGATGCCTTGTTCTGCATAATTTAACGTATACACAGTGGGAACAGGAATGGCAATGCTTTAGACATCATCACAGCCTCTTCATAACCCCGCCCACCCCCAACCCACTGCCCGCATGCAGTTTGCACTGCACAAAGACCAAAAGTCACGTGAGACAGCCTGCAGAGAGCACAAGAAGCATTCACAGTAAAAGAGGATAGGAAGGAGGATAGGATGGAGGGGAGGGAGAGTAAAAGATGAGAGGAGAAGAGAGGGAGTGAAACAAAGTGACTGCAGCACTGGCCTTGGTTTAGACAGGAGAAGGAGCAGCATAGTCCTAGTATATCAGTCTAACTTCTCCCACACTTCAACTCCCGTCTCCTGATTGTGGTACTCTTTCCATTGTCTTTGACACAAAAAAAGTTTGTTTATATATGCATGTATATATGTATATACATATACATATGTATATATATATACTGTATATAAATACATTTTTATAGCTACAGCACCTTTTCCCATGGGGCAACAGTGTCAATACCTCGCACATGGTACATGGCCGTGCCAAAGAAAAAAAGAAAAATAAAAAACAATATATTGGTCAGGATATTTATCTTTTTTTCCCTAAAATTGGCATTTGACATGATGATATTCTATTGCCGTCTGGGGGAGGGAAGGGACAAAGGTTCTTCTTTTGAGTTTATATTCAAGTTTTCTCCTTTTTCTGGTGTATAATTTCTTCTTTTCCTGTTTAAAAAGAGTTCACACTTTTGTGATTTGCGTGTGCTGCTCTTCATCAAAAGGTTCATTTTCCGGATCAGAGTCAGTGGTGTCAGAGTATCGATAATGGTCTGGCTCATTGTCGCTAACGTCCGGGGTGACCGATGTCGAAGTGCTTGCCTCAGAATTCGGCTCCTCCACGGTTTTCGTAAAATACAACTTCACCTGAAATTGAAAAGTTAGAACCAACTTCAGTTTGTGCAATTAAAAACAAAAAAGCAATAATCATAAAAGTCTCATTGTTGTGTTTTACAAAATACTTACCGCTTTTTGCAGTAAAGCAACTAGCTTATTCAACAACAAAATAGGAGACAATCAGTCTAATTATCAAGACACTATCTAAATAAATCTTTACCTTGAAGTTTGGCGAGAAGTAGCGGTTAGCTTTGTCTTTGTTGGCCTTGTCCAAGTCATTCTTAGTGAGCGTCAGGATGAGGTAGTCCCTGTCCCGGTCGCTTTCCCTGCCGCTTTCCCTGCAGCTGTCCCTGCACTCGGCGCTCTGCGGCTGGCCCTGGCCCGGTGCAGGTACCCCCTGTTGGCTGTCTGCATTGTTCACTGCCCCATTCTCCAGCTTGTCCCCGCTCTCCTCTGGTCCAGGAATGAAGAAGGTGTTCACCCAGAAGTGGAACATTTTGTCCTGAGATGATGGGAGGAAATGTAATGAGAAGCGGGGCAACGAAATATTATATCAAAGAGGCTTTGATTAAATCTGTTTATGGGCTCAGTCCTGTTGGCCAACAATAGTTACTCTGAATTTATCTTATGGTCAAAAAATATCGACCAGGGATGTGTTAGTCTGTCTCTTGATACTTCTCTAACCCATTTCTTCATTTAGCCCTTAGCCAGATTTTTAACATAAGATGTGAATCTTTTAAACAGTTTGTAAATATGGTTTCATCTGTTTAATAAAAAAAAAAAAAGCTTGAGCAGCCTAAAACACCCAGTGGTTTCAGGAAATTACTGAGCCTTTAGGCACAGTAGTTTTCAGCAAATATTAATCAAAAAGGGGTAAATAGTGCATTTATTGGGGACTTTTTTTCTAGAATAATACTAATTTGTTGTGTTATTGAGTATTTTACGACAGCAGGATGGTGGATGTGGGATTGACTCAAAATAAACTACTATGGCCGTGCTTGTTGTAATGAAGGACCATGTCAGCTAGTGTGATGGTGTGGCTCAATGGTGTGTTTTTAGGAGTGTTTAGACAACACTGGAGGTCTATGGCACTAAAGAATGAGCCATAATCTGGCTTTAGTAATAAAAAAAACACTTAGCAACACTTTGGTTTTGGTCTTTTCACGGGATTATACTTTAAAAAGCATATTTGTTGGCAACCAGCTAAGAGAGAAGTTAAATACATACTGATTGTTGTTTGACTTAGCAAAGGCCATGACAATCAACAGCTGAAATAAGCTCTTAATGACCAACAGAAATTTGTCAGCAACAAGTACAAAGCAAATTAATCTCCAGTGAAAGTCCCTGAACACACACAAACCAACACAACTAACCTTCTTCATCATCTTATTCTGTTTATGGAAGAACTCCACTTTGATGTCTCCACAAACTGGCAGCGGCTGGGGGAATTCAAAAAACATGTGCTTGTCCTCGCGCCGCGTGTGAGCGGGGTTCGATGTGTGAATCTTCACTTTCAGCTGGTACACCACAAACTGGGGATCTGTAAAGAGTGTCGACGTTGCACAGGGAAGGTGTGCAAAATTATGAGATTTGTGTGAGTGGAAGGAGACAGAAAAAACAAAACAAAACAAAAAAAAAAACAAGAAGAAGAGTGAGTGACAGAGGAGTGAATCAAGAGAGCAAGACAGGATTACTAGTGTTATTACATGAGTTTGACATTAGAAACAGTACAGCACACCATCACCACTTCCTCCCACTGAATTAGTGAAAAACATTATATTAAAATTTAAAAAGGAGGAGAAAGAAAAGGTGAAAGATCACAAAATTTGACACCCAAAGAGACCCAGAACCAGAGACACAGGACCCTATTCTGACAGACGGTCACGGTTTGGTCGTGGACCAGTGCAACACGTTGAAAAAAGAAGAAATTTAGCCTTCCTTCTTCCTGTTAGGGTTGGGTGGAGTTGGAGAGGACATTGTATGCCTCTAAGCTAGCTCTACCCTGCTAGGCAACATATCTACCTAAGACTGCTCCTGCCTGGTGGATCTCTGGGGCCATATAAAAGCAAATGAGTGAAATAATAATAATGGATGAAAGGCTCATTTACCCCAATGCCAATTCCCTTTCTTGAAGCCCTGAGGGGTCGGCTCGCTCCTGTTTTTAACGGTACTGTCCCCTTAGAGAGAAAGAAGGAGATTATCACAAACAGGGCCTTTCAGGCCTTTCAGGGGCTTGACAGCACAGCAGGCACAAACACAAGAGCTCTACACAAATATTTACAGATATTTGCACCTACATAGCTTTTTTCTGACAAACAACAAACAGTGTGTAGCTTTAAGGTGGAGGTGTACATCTTAAACATTTTACATGGGACCTGATGTGTTGTGAGATACACAAAGGGGAAGGAGGAAAAAAGGGGGAACTTGAGACTGCTGACGGTCACAAATGACCACAAAAATCAACAACAGTTTTCGGTGGTGGATTTTAAAAAAACAGAAATGTGTGATGTTGAGATATTTGTAACAGAATCATCAAACTAGCTTCTCCTCTTTTATTGCTGAAGTTAGCTTAAACCTGAAGCTAGAAATAAGGGTGATGTGTGTATACATGTATTAAGACGTCAAACTCAGAATAGGGCCGTTTTTAGTCAGGAGGAAAAGAGAAGGATCGATACAGTCGTGGCTGTTCAGCACAGTCAGGTGTTAGGGTTTAAAAAGCCACAGAAGTGAAGGAAAAAGAGGCGCTTTTTCCGACCATTAGTTAAAAATGGACAAATTCAGATACAGGAAAAGTATAACACTGTGTGACTCAGACACGTTTGAGCAGAAAAACAGGATTGTTTGACCACAATGAGACGATGACGACTCTAAAAACTGTGTTCTGTACAGTAAAATACACAGCATTGACAACACTGAGAATCAAGACATTGACAATAAAAATACATGTCTGCTACTTAGTAAAAAGGTCTCATTATCTGCTAAAAATTTTTAAACTAGGTCTTTGTAAACGCTCAAGTTAGATGATCTGATGGAGAAAGTGGGGCAACTGAATCAGTGTTAATCTAGGTAAACTTTTGGTTTTGGTAAACGTTCTGAATCAAGCAAACTCACAGTCCTGTCTGCTTTGATGTCTGTCACTGTAACACTGCACACAGGGGACAACAAGTGCCACTGTTTGCATACACGCTATTTTTTACCAAAATCATACCACTTGAGCTTTGATCAAACATGCAGTGATATGTAAATACTCCTGACTGAATGACTGAAACGTACTTCATTGACTTATTAACACTATAGTGGTGTGGTACCATGTGTACAAATAAAACACTGACAGAGAAATTGAATTCCTTCACTGCCTTTTAGTCACTTTGTGGTTAAATATGTAAGTGGAGTGCATGAATCTCATGCTTATGTGGCTGTCATTCTTCTGTCCTGTGTGCAAGTGAACAGTCTACTTCCCTCATGCAGGGCTCAAAGTGTTGTTTTAAAACGTGCATATTGTAATTCCTCTCAATACTGAGCACAGAATAAGTTGTGTCCGATAAAACCTGAACAACTGGGCGTACACAAAGCCTGATTCTGTCAGGGATATCCCTCTGAGAAAGCTATAAAAGCATGAATGACAGCTCAAATATCTGAGATAGTCAAATGTGCTTTTCTTCATTAAGAGAATAACATTTGAAAACTCCATGTGGACAAACAGAAGAGATCTGATTCAACATTTTTTTAAGTGGGCGGAGAAAAAAAGAAAGGCCTTGTTGTGAGCAGCAACACGAGGACCTAGTCGATAAGGAAACTGCCCCTGTTAGTCAAAAGGTCCAAAAATACTGCAACAAAATCAGCCACACTTGATTTGGTTTTAAAACCCCCGACGCAGGACGACTCAGCTCCACCATAAATGACCCTCTCCTCCTCTATGGTGCTAAACTGCAGCGTGGGTGAGCCCTACAGTGTACTGCACATCCAAAGCTCTCGTTCCGTTTGAGCAGCGCTATGCATGCCTACGCCCTAGTGTGGAGTTTAAGTTGAACATGAGCGTGACTCACTGCAGGTGCCCCCGCTGAACATGGGGAGAGTCTCGAACACCATTTTGTGGAAGAGGAGCGCCACCGGCTTGTACTCTAGCTGGTTCTTCAGTAGGTAGCTGTAGTAGTAGACATAGCGCCGCTGGCTTGGGATCGTTACTCCCTGCAATGACAGAAACAATGCTAAGAAACCCACAACGTAAAATCAAAGCCTCTTGTTCTTGCAGCTGGAGCTCAAACTAAAATAAAATTAATCGGCGAAACTACTTTTTGAGCAAGAACGCAAAATATTTTCTGGGACAAGCTCCTTAAAAAGGCTATAACCTTTCTCCTTTAAATTACTTTAAGGTGAATATCTGTATTCTTTTATAAAATTGAAATAAGTCATTTTTGCCCGTTGCAAAGCACCACTGTCAATTTTTCACAATTTTCAGATATTAATCCATTAATAATCCATATCAATTGAAAAATCTGCAGAGTAATCGATAATGAAAATAATCATGTGATGAAGAGCTGCTGCTCTGAGGCATGTGGTCTCTGATAAGTATCTCACCTTCTTGTCCCTTGTCCTGACTTCACCGTAAAAGTCAAGCGCTTCCTGGGCCTCCAGGAATTTGCCGCGATGGAGAAGATAAGCGCAGATCATGACTCCAGTGCGGCCCTTCCCGGCCTTACAGTGGATGGCCGCCACGTGATTGTCATCCTCGCTGAGCCAATGGTCCAGGTCTTCACAAAACGGCTTAATTAGCTCCAGCTGAGGAGGGTTGTGGTCTTCGAAGGGGTACTGTGCAACTGATGCATAACGGGATGCAGGCCCACACAGAGTTGCACCCAGAGAGGAGAAAAGGAGAACATGGACGGGTCAGAGGAAACGTAATAAGGAGGAAGACACAGTGGACATTTTATGATGGAAAGAGCATCTATATAACATGCAAAGCAGCCTACCTCTGCAGTTAAATTTGGCAGCATCGTAGTGTCTTTCTGCGCAGCTGAAACAGGAAGAACAAAATCTAGTTAGACGACACGCAGAGGAGGCTATCAAGTAAAAAAAGAGTTGCTCAGTTGTATGTGAAAAACTTACAGGTTGTAGATTTTGTAATGGTTTTTATGCTTTGAATCCAAAAACCTGTTTGTAAGAGAGAATGTAACCACAGAGAAAATATATTTATTAGACCAACATGAGTTCAAGTGCCAAGGCATAATAAGCAAATATATTCTCTTAAGTTTCACATTTTTATGATCACACAGCAGAAACAACACAACTCACCGTACTACATCGTCTATATTGTTTCTGTACACGCCTTCGAGTCTCTCTGCTGGAAAGCCCATAGCAATGATGTTTGGGTAGATATCTGTTCAGGCAGGAGTCAAGTGAATGAACACTGTGCATGACTGGTGAAAGGCACCATTACTGAGACGCCCAGCACAACATCTTTAACTTGAAGCATAAGTAGGTCTACCCATGCTTTTCAGCAGTTACGTAAGGAGTCTAAAATGAAATGCATTTTTTATCTAAAAGAAGTTGCTTTCTAGAAGAATTGGCCATTAGAGCACATTACAAGAATGCAGAGACGAGCAGCAGAGCGTAAAAAAAAGTTTCCGCCAATGTCAATATGAGGGTGTCATTGTAGTTACGGCTATATGGGAGCACAGAGGAGAGGGGTGCTGATCAGTGTGTGTGTTGTGACAGATGGCCTTGACAGTGAGAAGCAGGCAGAGAGGACGGAGTGAAAGCGCTCCTGCACGAGCCAGGCCCACATCTGAGTGCACGAGGAGAGTCTCCGCTCCCTGACCTGCATTTATTTTTAGAACCCAAAGTTATATTGGGATCATTGCAAATGTTCGGCTTATCTCTCTTTTGAGAGCAGCCAGAACAATTTGAATATCTTTGAGATCAAACGCAGGCAGCATGAAGATACACAGGTAGAAAAAAAAAAAAGTTCCATCAAACAAATATCTTTTGTGCTGCTGCTTGCAAGCTGCACATGCAGCAGAGGGTTTTTCTGATATTCAGAGATGGAAAAGAACCAACGCATCACTCTAGAGGCCATGCACAGCAGACTCCACTACATGCTAAACTTTGGTTGTACCACCTCAATCATGCTGCACCTGGATGCCTTTACAGTTGCCTTACATCATCAAATAGGCTCCAAAATTGAGCACAGGGTAGCGATGGAAAATGTCATGACCAATTATATGGTGACATACATACAATCTTAAAGGCACACATCAGTGTCATGTTTCAGTGAAAAGAATAATTGAGTTGGCATGCATGTCTGTGAGGCTCGGCTGCAACGCCTACCTGTAACTGAAGTCTGCTTGTCGCCATAAGCTGTGGGATTTCACACTTTAACCACTGACTAAAGGGCAACCTTTTCTTACACTTCCTGTGCCACGGTGACAAAAATAGAAAAGCTGAATAATTCTAATTGGATGTGTCTGTTTCATTTTGAGCAGACCACATTTTTCTAGAGTCAAATCACTTTTTAACTGGTCAGAAAAATTTGACACACACCTCTGACAACTCTGGTGAGAAAGCGTGGATGGCTCTACATAATCCTCAACTTTCCTGGTGTGCACACATACAAGTACCTGCACATGCAAAAGCACTCTAGCACAAGACTTTTTAAACTACACACAGTTCACTGTTCAATCAGCAGACCTGTTGGCGCGGAAAACTGTTGGAATTCAGAAAAAATATACACAGATTAATGTTGTTTCAGACATTTTTAGCCAGAAATATAAAAAGGCGATCGTCAGTAAAATCCCCTAAGAGGAATTTAATGAGTGCCCTAATGCAGCTGAGATATGGTCAAAACTGGCCTTGATGCATCAATTCAACAAGCCCGGCAGCAAATCTATGGTATTATTTGCATACTGCAAAGATACTTCCCTGTTAGCTTACCACAGAGTAGCCTATCTGTACATACTGTGCCATAATCCAGTCTATTAATGCCTCAAAGACCTAATTAGGAGCCAAATACAGGTTTTCAAATGCTATCGGATGGGATGGGCTACTCTAATCCTTGTAACTAATGGCGAAGAGAGCCCAGTCAGACTATTATAAGTGTTTTTAAAAAGCACCAGCACTCCCAAGAGAGCCTCAGCCCAGGGCATGGGGGGCTTGGTTCTGCAGCTGGGAGGAAACACACATACGGGACCCCCGACGGAAGCTCCAAGTATGAGAAAAAAAGAAAGAAAATCTGCCGTTTCTGGCACGCCTTTTCTTTAAAGCCAGCCCTGCCTCAGCTCTATGCATACGCCAAATCCACAACTGAGAGCAAGAAAGAGGGGGAAAAGGGAGAGTGGGAACCAGCAAGCGCTCAGAGAGGAGGGGGTGGGGAGGACAGGAAAGGAAAGGAGCAGAGCAGAGGAAAGGGGGCAAGCAGAGGGAGGGAGAATTAGAGTGAGAGTAGTAAAGAAAAAGAGCAAAGAAGAGGTGGTGGGTTGCGAGGGTAGGAGAGGGAGAGAGCACTCAGACAGCAACGCTGATACAAGATCACTGGCAACTCTATTTTAAGGGCAATTCCCAGAACTGTGATACTGCATTACATAACTGCAGAGAGCCCATATTGTTTTTAGACACCATGCCAAAAATGATAAAAGGGATAGCTCAAAAAGGCCCATATCTGAATGAGATGAGACTTCAAGGCAGAGAAAGATGCAGCTTTTGAGTGGCGTGCCCTCTGCACACCTGCACAAAGCTGTAGAGGCACAACACAGAGTACTGCCACTGAGCAACATGACACAAGCTTTACCACATTATAAAACCAAGTGAGAAACATCTGATATCAAACACTGTGATGCACACTTTTCAGCATCTGCAGCCACACATGCATCCCAGCTGACAGTTCTGCCTGAACTCAGTTCAATATGTCATCACTGAATCAAAGTAACTCTTTAAGAAAAGAAAAAAGTGCTACTCAGCAATGTTATAAAGTCAATAAAACAACACTGATAATAACCAGAGCAAATAAAGAGCTTGTTTAATTTTGTTAACACGCTGTGCAGAACCAGATAGGATTGCAACTAACTATGATCTCTGCTGAATAATTTTCCCAGCTTAGTTGATTGTTCATTTGGTTTAAAAAGTGTCAAGACATAATGAAAATGCCCATCACAATTACTCAGAGTGTAAGCTGAAATATTCAGATATCTCATTTCTAATCAACAGTCCCAATCACCAAAATCTTTAATGGTCTCAAATAACAGACTAAGATAACCTTAAAATTCAGAAAATTTAGAAATCGGAAATAATTAATTAAGCATAAAAAAGAAATTACACTAGCAAAAATAGATGGTTACAACTGTTGTTGCAGTTCATATTAGTAATGATTAAACCATCAGTCAAGCAAGAAACTAGAAGTTTATGCTCTGAAACCAAAACTCCAGACACAACAGGCTGAAAAGTTAGTTGCCATCATTACACAAATTCTTTTGCACATCACAAACATAACCATGACCCACTCTCAGCATGGGCACATGATTGATTTTGCAGTTTGTTGGCCATGAGCGGCCACATCAGTAACCAATCTAGTTCATCATCAGCCAAGTGAGTAAAAGTACCAAGTTTAGTACCAGCGATGTTGTACTAGGGAACCAGGTCAACTATCATCAGTGTTATTAGAAGAGAAATGAGTCCAGCAGAGGAGCCCAAAATAGCAACTCTTAAATCTCAATAAAGGGCAAGAAAAATGCCAATTTGATTTTACAAGGATCTGTTAAAATCAATCGATGGTTACTAACCCAATAAGGACATAAGGGAGGTGAGCTCACATCACGGACACTGGTCTTTCAAGCCATTTGCATCATAATCTTGACACCTGACATATGATAGTTACTTAACCCATCATAAATGAATATCAAAAACACTGCAGAAAATTACAATCTAAGATATGTACCAGGCACCATCTACCTGCCAACAAACATCAACTACTTAAGAGAAAAAAAAATTAAATTTTATTTTATAAGCTCCAGCTAGGTCCACCAAGGGGGACTGCTATGCAAGTTAAATGCCCTGTCGTTCGTTAAAACACACACTACAGTAAAGTTAAACGGGGTTTTCCAGCTATTATATCACTGTGGCATTTATGTGTGCTGGTTTGACAGATCCACCATCTTTCAAACATGCTGGGTGACAGCAAAGCTGCGCTGTCTGACCAACTAGCCAGCTAGCAAAGTAGCAGGGAAGCTAACTAACTCACGTTACTCCACTGACATTTCTGCCTCCAGTCCTGCCTTTCAAAGCTACTAACGTTATTACACATTACAAGCAAATATCCAGAGTGTGGCGAAAATTATGAACATATGGAAGGATACATGTTAAGTCCAGGTCGAACCCATCCTCTTGATATCTCCTTTTGTTCCGGCTGACCATTTCTTTTAGTATTGCAGCCATTGTAGCAGGTGACAGGAGTCTATATGGGATAAATAATGGAAAACAGGTTTTTCTACTGTTGGCTGTCCGGTCGTGTCGCAGTCAGTGGGTCTGCTCTCGGTCGCTGGCTGCTTTCTAAATTTTGCAGGTCCTCGCAGAGACGTGCTAGCCAGCAGGGCTAGCAGTGACTGTCGGTAGGATTAGAAAGGCTTCCTCTGGATCATAAAGACGGGCCTTACTCTGCTCCTCTTTGCAGGCCCGACTTTCCCAATCCTGCAATTCGTCTTGCAAACACCCCCAGTTAAAATACATGCAGTTGTCCTCATAAAACTTTTAGATGCCAGACACGGTCCAAAGCGATGGCTCAATCGCAGCCACTGCGATTGACAGCGTGAGGATAGAGAACTCACCGGTTCCCGAAACCCGTATCCAGTCACTCAGACGCAGCTAGCTCGCTAGCTAACTAGCTAGCTAGCTAGCTAGCTAGCAACAATAGCTAATGCTACCCCCTTTTTCGATCCAAAAGCCTCCTAACGATTCAACATTGTCATCGACTGATTGCCAAGAACACATCTGAAAAAAAGTGACAGGCTCCACCCTAATTGTATATGAGCTATACAAAGATCAGATATCTGCACGGATTCGTTTGACAGTTCCGTCCCGGGGAATCATCTTCTTTTCTCGTTCCTCTTGCTCCAGCTGAACTCTCAGGCTCCCATCATGGCCTCCACCGAAGGAAAAAAAGAAGGTAGAGCAGGCTGGGATTTTAGAACAAATATCCCACCGCCTCCATCATATAGTTCCACTGTTCAATTAAAGTCGGCAAATGCAGTATTCACCAATATTATAGTATCATTTGACGATAGATGCCAATTTACTACCACTGAAGTATGTTATTGTTCTACCCATAAAAAGCGCAATAATCGAGTTATTTCGCGCTTCTGGCGGAGGGATAAAGTGAGTCCGTGTGCGACGCGCCCTTCTGTCAAAGTGATCACGTGTGGCTGTAATTAGGGAAGTTTCCAACATAATGTCACTTTCGCGGTTTAAACTGTCACTTCAGGCTATGAAAAATATATCAGTGTAACCCATAAATGATCGAGACTTTAATTTTGTTTAGAATGGAACAACAATATAAATTTCAGCCACCTCGTTGCGTTCTTTAAATTGTTTCCTCACATTAATGCTGTATTATGCAAACGTTGATGACTGCAAAAGGCAATAGATATTAATCGAAAAGTCTTTTGACGTTGTTGCACTCACACACAATAGCATTTATTAAATATCGTATATGACAGATACACTGTTAGCTTAAATGTGTGTTATTGTATTTTCAAAAGTAACAATAATGCTATTCTCATGAGCACTTTACAAAGCTAATGGCATGAAAATACTGATGCAACCAAGATTTGCATCTGAAGTAGGTTGAAGGGTATGGTGTAGGACTCTTCAGGGTTGGATTAGACCTGAAGCAGTTGTTCAATTAATCAACTAGAGGAACATTTATTTCTTTTATTGAGTGTCCAAAACCCCCTTGTTGAAACTGCTCAAAATGTAAATATTCACTGGTTTTCTTAGAACTTTATGATTCTAAATTGATTTTTTATGTTTTGTTGGTGTTTGTCAGAGAAAACAAGCAATTAGCAGAACTCATCTTGGAATTTGTGAAATAGTGAGGAGAACTTTTCAGGCATGCTATAGAATAATTCATTAAAAGATTAATTGAAAGTATAATGGACAGGGTAATCTACAACAAAACTACAATTATTTGCAGCGTCCACCAGCAAAAATCACTCCATGTGACCTGCATGTGTGCAAGTTGTAGAGAGGGAGAATGAGAGGGTATTCACATCAACTTACCCCATGTCTATTCAACATGACTGTGCAAAACCTTCCAGAGAAAATCTATAATTACCAAGTAAAGTTTGCAGATTAGCAGCCCTGCACTTCAACTATCATGCTAGTGCTTAGCACCTGTGTGCCCCTATAGACAGTGCATCAAATTTTGGGGTGTTAAAATAGGCTTAGTTGATATACAGAAATATTAGGCCTGTAGTGCACAGGAGATTTACACCAGTAGCTATCCCAGTCATTTCTCAGTGACATGACATGTTGGATCTACGGTAGTTGGAGATTTTGTATAAGTACTGAGGGTGCAGTTCAGCAGATTTAAATGCGGTTACCTGGAACATCGCAGATTAAATGATCTGATCCCATGTGAGGCTAATTAGGAATCTGCTTCCTACAGTGGGAGTCTGGTTCTCCTCATAGGAGAACACTTTTTCAATAGCACTGTAAGCCCTCACAGCTTAATGACTGGCAAAATTAATCGGTCCATCAAGTTCACTCCACCATCTCTTAAGTATAATTTGAAAGCATCTCAGGATATCTCATCCTTAATCTATTATAAAAGATCTAGCTGGCAAAGCCAACCCAGAATCAAACCCAGTATTTTTCAATGCAAATGCAACGCACCCACAAGATAGTGAATCATTTTAAAGAACACTTCTGTTGACTGGTACTGCTGCACGCTATTTCAGTTTGCTGTTAATTAAAAAATTGAACTGACTTCCTAAGGACAAAAGGACAAAAGAAATGCGGGGCTACCTTGGGTCCGGTCTTAGTGGGTGTATCTATGATGAGTGCAGTTATAAAAACACTTCTGTGAGAAAAAGCATACAATACTGTGCCCTTTTTTTTATTCATTTGCACTTGTACTTTCTTGTTCTGTGACTTTTGTGCTTTTTCCAGCACCAGTTCTTACCAGCAGATGGCAGCATTGTACTTTTGGCTTTGCAGCCCCCTGAACTCCAACTTCCCCAATCAAGCTCAACCTTCAACCTTAATTTAATAAGTATGCACCTTGTACAGACAGTTCATGTAGAAAATGTTATGTAACCATTGGCACCTTGCTGAAATCAGTATGTTATCACAAAAATATTTTATCCTTTACATTTAAGTACATTATATCTTATCTTAACAACACAGTATCTCAGTATTAGACAGTCACTAATGATTAATAACACATAGTGATTCATAACAAAGTTCCTTTATTACTGCATTTGACATTCTTTATCTTTCTATAAGTGCAGTGTCATTGGTACATGAATGCACACACCCATTTTAAAAAATCACACAACAAAATTTCAGGCCAAAGCCAGCAAGAAATTTCAACAGTCGATGTTTTTTGATGGTGACATTTGACAGATAGACACTTCTGCTGAAAAAAAGGAACAAAAAACTATGTGGTATTTCAAAATAATGTGACACATTAATGTAATGAAAAATTAAAATCCATATGGGTAAAACAAATACACAAATAGGCACTGTTGGTAGTGTTGAAACTGCAAGTGACTTTCATTCTGATCATAAAAGTGACTCCTCAGACAGTGATATTATTGCCTTAAAATAGTATAAGAATTTAAAACATACTATTATTTCCATGCATCCGTCAGATAATTAAATGCATAAAAAAAACTCTGTCTTGGAATGTGCTCCTATACTCACAAAAAAAGTTTCTCAAATTACTTTTAATTTATTAAAATATATAGATTAAGTTATTATGTATATAAACATATAATGGATTTACAAATCATGTAGGTATACTGGAATGTATAAGTGTAATGCTTTTCTGCTTAACAGAAGTCATTTTGATTTAGTAAATACTTGATCAAAAATACCCACCCCTGTCTGAATGTCTTATTTTCTATAGTAAACCAAAGTCATCCCTCAAAATGCCTCAAATAAGACTTGATCTAAAATAATCCCATTTAAAATCGACTAGTATGCTGCAGACTGAGCTGAACCCTGTGTTGATTACTTGTCCTTCTGAAGAGAGGTATAGTACTCGACCAACACCTTCCAGGCTTTGGGGGCCATGAAACCGTCTGGAGGGTTCTCTCCACTTCGAGCCATGTTCCTCATCTTGGTTCCAGAGATAAACTCGAACTCAGCATGTCTAAGAGAATGAGAAATTAGGAAAGGTGGCATGCAGAGAGAGGGCAGGTTATGAAATGAGAAGTGGAATGGACTCTTTAGTCTGTTACATCTGAGTCCAAAGTCAGGATTTTGGTTGTTGCCTTTAGATTTATGCTACAATTTGCCTGCAGTGCCAACAGGATAAGTGATGGGGTCATGGATTGTTCATGTTGTCATGAAATTCTTTTTGTGTATTAAAAGATCTGGCTAAACAAATACAAGATGGTGTTCTGTTCTGCTAAATTAGAATTATATGTCCTGATTAATAAACCATCACATGTAACATTAACAAGTAACAACAAGAGTGATCTAATGCACTTTGTTACATAAAAGAAAAAAATAGATGTAGTTGAAATAGACATAATGATAGTTGCAATTTCAAGTGAATGTATTATGGATTAACTCAGTTAAGGTGAAACTCTTAATTATCACAGTCTCCAACACGTTGACTGCAGTCTAAAAGAAGAATTCACTTACCGCTCTGGTTCATAAAAGTCCATAGCCCTCTTAGTCTTGTTGTATGCAGCTACCCTGAATGGGATGATCTCCACAGATGTGAGGCCTGGGGCCATGGTGAGGACCTTACTTCCATGGGTGGGGTCATACAAGTCCTTTTTAGTCACAGGGTGAGGCATGCCTGCAGGGTCCCGACCAACAATGTAGAAATTTGCTCCAGCGATCATTCTGGCTCTACAGTGCCATTGAACCTGAGGAGAAATTCAAAGGCATAAAGGTTAACATTCAATCACAAATACAAATCAGGAAGAGAACAGTTGACACTACCACTCACCTCTGTGGGTCCTGCATACATCATAGGTGAGGGAAAGATGGCCACAATGGTGCTAGCTGGGTCCAGAACGCCCTCCTCCAAGACAGCAGCATGCTGCTTCATTCGCCAGTCCAGAGGCACATCATCATCTTTTGTCCAGCCACCCAGTGGGTGCAGCAGGAGGACTGGATTCTTGTAGCCGCGCTCCAGCAGACGGCGTTTAGTGTCCTGCATCAGCAAGGCGTGACCGTTATGGACCGGGTTACGCAGCTGGAATGCAAAAATTGCATCTAAAAGCAAAAACATGGAGGAGCACAAAATAAAGTTCACATAAGAGAAATATATGAAGTAGCAGCAACAGTCCAGTGGAGTTTCATGATATGTGCAGCCCAGAACATGTCCAGGAAATAACATGCTCATAATACTTTTTTTATAAGAACTGGTTTCATACATTTGGCATCAAGTTGTTTCTGGTTTTTCTTAAAGGATAATTCTGTTGATATGTTCTTCATTTTTCTTATTGTATAGCTCCACTGTTTTCCAGAAACTATTAAAGAAATTATTTAAGAGCCACACCACTGCACCAGAAGACATAATTACAACAGATATGAGCATTGTTGTTCCTAATATCACATATATTGCCCGAAAGTCTTACTAGCTTACCAAATTTGTAGAAATAAATAGTCAAAACCATGTGCACTACATTCTCATGTTTAAAAACTTCAGTGCACATTTATCTTAGAAAAGAATTTTGTGTTTTTAATAATAAAAGTATGTATTTTTGAACCCTTTCAAAAGGTTCAGCAGGGATACACATACTTACAACTGACAGCCATCTACAGACTGAGGATATTGGAAAGTATTGAGAGACAGAGTGACTCATTTTTGGTTTTGGTCTTATCGTTGAGTTCATTGTCAATAAGAAAATATAGGATATTGTCAGTCAAATGCCAAATGTCAAGTGCACATCCCAACATGCTTGCAAACTCAAGATGAGACAAAAGGGCAGAAAAGAATACTGAAAAAAGAGACCAAAATACACACTGTGCTGAGGTATTGATAAATAAATGACACAAGTGAGTGAGTGAGTGTGGAGAAAAAAATCAGGTGATGATATTGCATTGTTCATTACTCTTCAGAAACACACTGCACATCTATATTGATTACTGAACACAGATCACAAACATCACCATGCAGCATTAAATTTACCGTCTTATTTTATCTGATCCTTGTCAAGTTCTTCTGAAAGATAAATGACACACTGCTTAATAAATCGCTTTGATGTTTATTCTCATTTTTTTACCAGTTGTGATGGATATTAAATTTAGTTAACAGTATTTAACACAAGTGTCATAACAGTAGTTATTTACAAGACTTTGTATGCGCCTCTGTTTCCTGACTGTTTACTGTAGTTTTCTGAGGATTTTATATTTTCCAACCTGCTTTCATTTCTTTGAACTTCTGCTTCAGCTCCTTTGGAGTGAGGCGGTACTGGTCAAGTCCGTCGTCCCATTTGATTCGCTTCAACACCTCCAGGTCACCACCTACCAGCCAATCACCTCCTTCATTAACCATCTGCATAAGGTCATGAACAGAGAAAAATGTGTTTTTTTTGGCAGACTTAAACATTTGCCTTACTGCAATTCAATTAATGTCCAGGTAAAGTCAATGCCTTTGAACTGAGCTTTATTATGTAATGGTTTTCCATGGCTTATATTAATCTTCGACAAAATCAGGAACAATGACGTAGGTACTAGAGGATCCCACTGTCTGCGGTGCAAACATATGGCACACATTGGAATTATAACTGTGCGCAATAAATGACTTTTTACCTTTATGTAAGGGTGCTGTGGACAAGTTGTGCCCCATTGTCTGGCACAACGTTCCTCTTTGCGGCTTTCATAGAACTCTGGGTTCCTGAGTATAGCCACACGTGAACCCTGGTACTCAAGAGCTACAGCCGCACAGCCATCCAGCTTCTGCTTGGTCTCAGTGGTGACAGGCAGGACAATGGGAACAGACAAATTGATGGCACCACCTGAGACAGGAGAGGATATAGTGATCTCAACCAGTGAACCACAGTAAATATTATTTCACATTTAGATAAGATTAGATAGATAAGCACTTAGAACAGTGATTTCCAAACAGGGGTACTTGCAGAGGTGCACTTTTAGTTACTCTTTAATTGAAAAATACATAGTCACATACTGAATTAATTTTAACACCCGAACACCACATGATGCAGGTGAGGTTGCATTGAAGCTACATAAAACTGAGACAAAAATCAATAACCGAACAGTTCAAATATTTACAGTATCTAAAAGTGTTGGATGAATAATTTAATAGATGTAGATAAAGGTTAAAGATAAACAGCTGAAATACCTTTCTATGCAGAACAGTTAACTGTGCAAACAGTTAAAATAATTAGCTGAACATACATGATGGATCAACCGTTGAAATGTAATAGTTTAAATAGATAATGGTAGCTAAAAATGATGAATAAACAGTGGACACAAATGCAAGAGAGCAATGGAAAATATGATTGAAATAAAAGGCTGAAAGCAATGATTGAAATAGTTGAAAGCAATGACTAAATGATTCAAGTTTTGAGTTGAATGAAAGAAAGAAATGTTTGAAATGTTCACCTTCTGCCACTCCAAATAATGATGGTTTAAATGTATAAAAGAAAATTTGTAAATTTTTATAATAACAAAAATTGTAACATCCACTTTTTAAGTAATAACCAGTGTTAATCAAAAAAGTTCTTTTTTTTTTTAACTTGCCCTACTATACATTACTATAGAAATGACAGGAGATGTGAAGTGGGAGCCGACTGATGCATGTTGGGCTCTTTGCAAGAGCAGCATGTAGTCTTGTAGGTAGGAGAGAAAGTAGACTTACAAAAACTCTTCATATGGGAGGCACAGATATGTGATCTCCAGACAAAAAGATCAAGTTAATTTTGGTTTGATTGAATTTGATTTGACTTGGGTTTTTTTCAGTTGTTCAAAGAATAAAAAGATTATAATGACAAGGAATCGAACAAGATAAAAGATATTTTTACACCAACTGACTTGCGCTACTGACGTTTGGCATCTTACCAGTACTTTTGAGCAAAGGATGATCTGATGCGGTCGAAGAACTGGATTGTGTTTCTTAGTAATGTGAGTTCAATGAGACACAAAAAGATTAGCATTTTTTTTACATTTTGCTAAATACTGTATGACTTAAAAGGAAAGTTTTTAGTAAAACAACAAAAAAAAGATTATTGACTTGTTTGAAAATGCTGAAATAAGAAAAAAAACCTCAGTGAAACTGATACTTTTAAATTTTCATAATACACAGAAAAGCTGTGTTGCAAAGGTAAAGTTCGTCTTTCTTTTCTGTTTTGTTTATGTGAAAACATATCTCTGTCTGTTATTTGCGTCAGGAACATGTGTAGTGTGTGTTTGTAGCAATACTTTGATTTTCTTTGTAACATGAATGCTGAAAGTCTTTACTTACCATAATTTACTATGACTGTTGTCATGTAATTAAATGTAGGACTGACCTCAATATTTTGGTTGACTTTCTTGTTTCAGTGTTTGTGTGGAACTAAGAGTTTTGCTTAGAAAAAGACTGTTTCCTTTCTCTCTTTTTTAAGTACTGCAGTTATATTTCAAATTGAAAAGTCATTGAAAGATTATTACTCCTTTCATTCAATCTTACACATTTTTTGTCTTTTTTTAAATAAACTGCAATACGATTAAAATAAAGGTTGTCAGTTTAAAAAAGAACAGCTAATCTGGTTGATGATACACTGCTGTTTCTGCCTTTCAGGCCAACGTGTCATAAAGATAACGTCCTGGAAGATTATTTGATGTGTAAATAAGACAGCAGTTTTGTGTCTTACCATCCAGCAAGTTGCCAAAGTGTAAAACCTGGAGGAACTCTCTCTCTCTCATGAAGCCCTTAAGAGGGCTGGCCCAGCCTTCTGCCAAAACCTGCACCCACTGTAAATCCAACTAAGAACAAAAAAAATTCCTCATCATACACTGCAAAAGACACCAATGAAACTGAAGACATTTACATAACATTTTACATTTGTTCTACTTCAGCAAAAGCCACAAATTTAACTGCACTAATCAATAATTCAGTGTTCTGTAAGTGTAGATTTGCTTATCAACCAGTCTGTAATTGCACTTTAAATGGAAGTGTCAATCATCTGTGGAGAAGTACAAATATTGGATAGTTGGAAACAGGCCCACAGGAAGACCAAAGGCAAACTGGAGGCAAACAAAAGAAAGCCTTGTTGTGCTGTGTTTGAGTGAGACTGTGTAACCTTTAGTATTTTTTATCACTATATTAACATTGTCATTACACCATTACAACATGGTGGAAAATAACATGTTCCACACACTAATATGGATTTAAGTTATTCTTGTTTCTTTCTTGAATTAAAGGTAGTTGACAAGTGAAAACATATGTTTGACAATGCCACTTCTCATCCTGTGGACCACATATTAGTTAATGTATCAAAGCTACAGATGAAAGCATCAACAAGTACACAAATATGTCCACTTTTTATCTTTACTTGACTTTTTAATAATAGCCATAGCATAATTATCATATTGTTGTGATAAAGTGACATTCATTATAAACTTTACTATGGCTATTAGAATTATATCAGGCTTTAAAATCTGAGATCAAATGAAACAGTTATGCTTCTTCTTTTGGTAGCAATCTCTCACTAAACTTCAGTGAATCCACCTGAATAGTAATTTGATTAAACAAACATACTGCTTTATTTATGCTTGGTTGGCTTTTATGTTTATTATTACTTGGGTAAGCAATTATATAAGTACACAGTGTGAACAACAGAGCAGGATGTTCATGGGTTCATCATGAGCAGTTCTCTGCTGTGTCCGGTGTTGACCCCCTTGCCCACTTACCACATGATAAAAAAAAAGTCTATACACAGTAGCAAGATGATACCTTGGTGATGCTGATAGTGGGAAGAGCCTTTGCATCAGCCAAAGCAAGATTCAACTTGTTCTCCGGAACAAAGAGTTCATGCACCTCCTCCATGATCTCGCCCGGTACAATATTCTATATGTAGAGACAAAGAGAGAATATTAAAGCATTGTTAGACACAACTAACAATCAGAGCCTAATGTGACGTCTTCAAACTGCTATTCTTTTCAAGCCAACAGTTTAAAACAAAAACATTTTTCAGTGACTTGAAAAGCAGAAAATTTTCACGTTGAAGCTGGAACCAAAGATGGTTTAGAGTTTTTTTTAAATGACTATTTTATTATCAAAACAGTTGCAAATAAAGTTTTATATCAGTGACTAATTGACTTATCAACTGTTATCGCAGCTCTATGGCATTATATTGATATATACTGTCTGTGTGTGTTTGGTCTTTTGTTTTTATATATAAGCTTCAATAATAAATGTTATGTCGTAAGAATGACATCTTTAATGTTGAATGAAATGTTAAAATAATAAATTCATCCCTTGAAAACTACAGTTTAATCCAAAGCAGAGTGCATTTCCATGGTAAATTATGTTGACACTTTTAAGTACGTCTTAGGCAGGTTCATCTTCAGATAATCAGGTTCGAGTGAGCAAGCCAAACTGACCTTAAAGAGAAATGGGTTTGCTTAAGACTGAAAAGTCTCCTTCACACTTTAATGGGTAAACAGAAGCCTGAAGTGTGAAAACAGTTAACAGCAGACTGGTAGGTTTAGCTCTCGTGGTTCAGAAAACAACTTATCAAATGTTCGACATAATTTTAAGAATCTTTATTTTACAAAGGAATCATTTTGTTTCTATTAATTTTGTTGAAGTCAGAATTAAAACAATAAAAGAAACACTTCATTATATTTTTTAAACCCGCTGCATTGCATTTAGCATTAATTAGAGTGCTATCCTACTGAATACTACCGATTGCTTTTTCTAAAATTACATGTGTCCCAAGTCTTATGAGCACTATTGGAAGAGAAAAAACAAAAAAAGTGAAGTGAGATTTTGTAAAAAGATAGTCATTATTCCTGCAACCCCCTTCCACAAACCAAATTACTTATCTTATTTTTAGAATCACTGGTTTTACTGAAGGATGGAGATAAATCCAGCACAAATTGTATGTACAGTGTTTTTTGTGGCTGTTTTAAAGCTGTTATCCTAGTCTTTTGTTCCCATGCATATGCCTTGACATTTCTGTCTTAAGCACCTTCTGTCTGTCACTACATTATAACTGTGTGTATTTTAACACGTTAGTCTTTATTTCCAAGACTATTCCCCAAGCTGACAATTACAGTAATCTGAATTTTTTTCACGGCTTTTCAGGAACTAAGACAAATAGACATAGCTTTGCATGTGTATGAATATGGCAGATATATGAATATTGCTCAACCTCACACTTTGCTACTACTGCCCATAGTTACGTAACTCAAGTTGCCGTTGGGCGTTAACTGTACTTTTGGAAACAGAAAGGTATCTTTAGATAATCTTTTCACAAACTCACGCTGACATGTGATTGCATTGTTTTACATCAAAATGAATCACTTTTGCCCCAGTGACTGAGAAATAAAAGGCTTATGTGTGTACACATTTACTTTATCAGCAGCTGTTCATTTAGTAAACCTTAAGCCTGAGCCGTCAGAGCAATGTTACACGTAAGTGGACTCTTCATCTGTGTTTGTGAATAGATCTGTTATACATATTTACAAGAATCTTTGGATTAAAATGGCATTGAATTCAAGAGACTACTGGAGGTTGATCGCGGATTCTTTTACATTAGAGTTATACTGGCGGACTTCTTCCCCAGACACATGGAGACAAAGCGATGCACAAACCGGGCTGAAACGCAGCATCCACACCAGAGAAAGGTCAGAGAATGCTGGGGAACTTGTATAATCTGGTTTCCAGTAAAAAGACTTTCCTTCAACCTGCTGAACCCGCAGATGAAACAAATACTTTCACTGGGATAATTGGGGTTATACCTGGGAAAGTAAATAATTAAAAATAGTGCATGAGGGAACGTTAGATCAAGACCAGTCAACTAGGACTTTCAACAAAGTTGTAATGTCTAATTACTGAAGATATTTTTCCCCGTTTTGTTTTCTCACCTCTCAGCTGCTTACTGGTGCTTTTCAAAGGTTAATTTGACCATTTTCCTAAACTTTATTTACTGTGTTTTTCAACATGTATCTCACTAACTTTTATTGTTATCTGTTAAATAATGATCCAGATTTATTCATTTATTGTCATTACTTTTTCAATACCTCTACTTGAGGTTGCATTTTTTTCTTCATGTGCTTGTAGTTAACTTTTTGGTTGTGTAACTGTGTTTCTGTATTTTTTAAAGTTAAATCTTTACCCAAAGGTAATATGTGAGCTATAACCCTCTTTTCTGATGAGAAAATGGTTTTGCTTTGCTGATAAAAAAAAATAAATCAATGGATGAATAATGAAAGTGAATGCTTCACAATTCTGATTAACGTTAGTCCAGGGCAAACTTCCCCTACAGTTCTTTTTTTTTTTTAAATCACATACTTAACTGTGGGAACAGAAGAATAATAAAATTGGAAAATACTGAATTTATTTTACTCTTTCTATTTATAAGAATTAAGAGTCACCACCCATTGATTCCTAGATCGTAATCTACCACAGTTACATTTTAAACCTTTTTTTAGACCTAATTACCTTTAATATCTGATAACATAAACTTTATTCTGTGAAATATTATGCTGTAATATTATGCTCTGAGCAACCAAATACCACCTCATGGACACTAGAATGTTCTCTAGCTCTGGATAGATTTTACCCCCCCTTCATGTGACAGTCTTCAGAGGTGGACTGGAACATCCAGTACTCACCTTTGACAACTTAACTTTGAACTTAGTTTCTAAAATAAATGTTCTTTTTGAGGAACCAGCTATTCATGCACGTTCTTGGCAATACTAATACTGTTTTGTGTCATAAGCAGGTTGTTTAAACTGGGATGTTATTTTTCTGTGTGCTGTCAGACTTATAGGTATTAACATTTGACATGTAAGATGATTGATGAAGGTGTGTATGACTTAAACTACGCACAGAATAGGGGCTGGCTCTACCTCAAAAGTTGAACAAATTTTGACTGATCGATGACTGATGCTCTACGGCAGAAAAGTTTCATGTCTGTTCTTGTCACCCACCTGTTCCTTGAGCAGGTCCAGCACTTGTTGGATGCAATCATTCACTGTGAGCTCTCCACTTTTCAGTACAAGATCTGGAACTTCTGGAGGCTCATATTCTGAATCAATCCCAGTAAAACCTAGCAACAAATGCAAAAAACATAACAAGAAACGTCATTGTAACCCTATTAACATTACTTTTACTTTAATGCAGTAAAAGTGTTGAACTGCATTTGGAGAAAGGGTTTGGCATCACTCTTATGACACATAAAAAGGAAGTTGGTAAATATACTTAGAGTTTGTCAGGGTGATCATTGCCAAACAGACCTTTGATCTCTCCAGCACGAGCCTTCTTGTAAAGTCCTTTTACATCCCTGCTCTCACATACTTCAAGAGGAGCGTGGACAAACACCTCGAAAAATGGCAGCCCAGCACTTGCATGGATCTTCCTTGCATCCTCACGATCCTGTGAAAGAAAGCAATACATATACAGTATAACTGGTTTTTATGCACCCTAAAATCTTGCAGTGTCTTCCAGTTTGCTTGTACCTGATTTAGAATAAAAGTATGTTAATAAAATTATCTGGAATTGACCTTTACTAGATTTTTAAGCTATTTAAGGCAAAATATGTGCTATTTCCTTACTAAAATGTCTAGAAACTATTTAACCCTTTTAAATAAACTTTGCTGGGTTATGTTCTTAAATCATCTCAAATGTTTCCAATAATTTTCAAAATCAGAGAAATCAGAATTTCAAGTCTAGTTCGTGGTGTGTTTCTTCTGGTTGACTGTCAGTAATTATATCCATTTCACCTTCCCTAGTTGCCATTAGCTTTCAGGAAAACACACAAGAACATTTGTGAACTGTCTAGCTTGCCACTCTGTTGTTTGCTATGGCTTGTACAGCTCACTCATTATATAGCACCATAATTCATATTCATCAAGAGCAAAAGTGTTGTTTGACAGTTGGAGATACAGCTGGAGATAACAACTTCCATGATTTGATGCTTCATGATGTAATCCAACTATGTCCATAGTCGGAAATTAAATAGTGTGTATTTCAACAGTCTGGACAGATATGCACAGAACATGATTGTAACTGTTGTCTGACCTTGCTGAAAGGAGAGATGAAACTGGTGACGCACACCAGCCCTGCATCAGCAAACAGTTTGGCCACCTCAGCAATACGACGGATGTTTTCCTCACGGTCTTCAGCGCTGAAGCTTAGATTTTTGTTCAGGCCATGGCGGATGTTATCTCCGTCCAGCGAGTAGCAGGGAATAGCATGGGATACTAAGTACTCTTCCAGGGCAAAACTGATGGTAGTCTTTCCAGCACCAGACAAACCTAGAGGAATAATGTGACAAGACATACATAGTACATTGTTATGACATATGATAAGACATATGACAGTGGCCTGAATAAAGCCCTTTTTAAAATTTGTCTATATCAGACTAAACTTAATCTAATGAAAGTGGAAGATGAAGGAGCCATCTCAAGACCAACAGATGGCTATCGTTAAAGACCACTGAGACTTACCAGTAAGCCAGATCGTACAGCCTCTGAAGCCTCCTCTGGTGCCCACGACCTGCCCTCTCTTGCTTCTGCTGACATGGTGGGCCTGGTACACCACATTGGTTGATCTGTTGATATCCTTAAAAAGAAGAATGGAGGCTCACTCTGAGGCAAACTGAAGGGATTTCATGAAATTATTTATTATAATAAATAGTTAAACGATATTTGAGCGCTTGCAATAGGCCATCTACTGTAAATGTTTCTAGCTCTGATCGTGTTAACTATGATATGCAACACATATGTCCCACTTTCTTTGAGTCAGTTTTGAGTGGTCCTTCAAGTCTTGCAACATATTTTAGCACCAAGAAGGTAGAGACATATTGCACGGAAGAAACAGACTAGACCCCATTTGAGTTGTGACTTATTTGCTTGCCATGCAAACTAACAGATCATGGCACTTTACATTAGAATTAGAATTTAGTTCATTCAAGCATGACTGGTTGTAATAGCCTATCCAAGAGACTACTGTATGTTGACCTGCCTGTGGATAAAAAGAGCTGTATTGACTCCCAGAGGGGAGGGGTAGGGCAGGGAGGCATGGAAGGGATGGAGGGAGGAGGAGGACTGACTGACAATGTGTCCAGTGTGCTGCCTGAAGCCCAGCGATGATGTGGCACTGCTTATGCCCACACTTCACCCCAATGCTCCCACTCTCACTTCTTGCCTACATCCATTCCCTGGCTTCTCTTTTGCATACCCTCCCCCTCAGTCACTACCTCCTGTGCCTATAACCTGTCTGAATAGTCCCTTGCAGGGTTTTTGTCTGACAATCAGCAACACACATACATACAAAAACAACCATAACTGTAAAAATCAGTGACCTTGACACATCACAAATAAATGAGACTTTTAGTCTAGGATATGAGACGACTGCCACATAAAGTTATACTTTATGGTTGTTTTCTTGGTGGAGAGAATTGATAAGTTTATAGCTAATCTGGGCATCTCTAGTAAGAGAAAATAGAAATTAGACTAAATAATGTGTCCTTTTGTATCAAAAGGGTGACATTCAACAATGCAAAGTAATTTACATTAATTTTCCTATCATCGTCATCAAGAGGCATTACTGTACCCCAACCTCTTAAGCCAATATTTTGCGAGCCAACAGTACAAAGTATTATTTGCATTAATCATGAGTATTATCCTTATTTAACCATGCGTTGCTTACGCTGAGCACATGTACACAACAGCACAATGTGAATACACCTAAGACAAACAGCACTACTCTTCCATATACATGAGACACTTTCTCTCCTTTTATCACAGACTGCCAACACAATACTCCTTATCCTCTCTTCCTTCCTTGTAAACAGTCATGGGAACATGATGTATTTTTTGAGTACTGTCCTGAAAATCATAAAAATTTCTCCATTTCATAACTTTGGATTTTTTAATGAAACTTTATGTGTGTGTGTGTGTGTAGGGGGATTGTTTTAAAACCTATTTTGGTGTACAGATAACAAATAATTTACAAAAGTTTTATAATTTTTCCAGTAGGTCAACTCAGGGGGGAGCCGCACCATTGCTATACTGGCTGCAATGTAATTCTTTGGAGCAACTATGACTTTACTGACTACATCCACTACAAAGCTTTTTTTGGTACTCTCTGGCTGCAGCTGTGTCTGGTGGCATGTTTTAACATATCTCTACAGAGATTGACCAAGTTTGTTTAAGAATAAAATCATTTCTGTTTAACCTGAGACATGATATTTCTGGTAAGACAAAAAATGTCATATATATGAAAAAGGTCGATCTTACACTGAAGTATTTACTTTAAGAAAACTCTCTTTGGGCATGATTTTATTCTTCACTTCCTATTAATCATATTTTATTTAAATCAAATTTGTCTCTCCTCTCTTGTGTCACGTCACTTGCTTTTAAATTACAGTGTCCTGTTGAGAAACCCTTTCAAGAGAAACCCCTGTGTAAGAAGTGTGCTATAAACTGCTGTCTTTCCAGTTCAGTCTATATCAGGTCTCTGAGGAAATTAAAGTTGAAAAAACTTCATTGATTTCTTTCTTTTATTTTTTCAATTGATGGTTTACTCTTCAAGATGTCAAAAAATGTGAAAAATGTTTTGTAAAACTGATTATGTCCACTCAGCAAACCTAAATGCAAAGATGTACAATTTTAAATCCCATTATAAAAAGAAAAGTGGCAACTAGTTATTTTTAAGAAGTTTGTCCTTGGAAAGAAACAGCATTTTGAGTTTATGCTGATACTCTGCTTCATCTTGTGCTTGTGGTGGAATCAGTGTCTCACACAATCTGCAATGAGGCACACCCACAGTGGTTTACAGCAAGTACAAAATTCATCTAGGGGAAAGGACACATTATAGGGTTCGTGACTCAAAATACCTTATGAGCTTACAATTTCAAGTATTTCCACTGACATCTCGCCATTTTAATTCTTAGGATGACTCCACATATGTTCTGCAGGTTAGCAGCATTCTTGTGCTGCATCAGTCTGCCGGTTCACAGTGACTTCTTTCTCCTCCTCTCAAGACACCCGGCGTTATGAATGGGCCAATTTGACATAGATACGTTCGTTACTACAACAGCTGGTCTATTCAGAGTCAAGGCTGTAACTATCACACCTGGTTGTACGTTACAGTAAAGAGACACAAGGTGAATGAGGTATTTCAGAAACTAAGTTTTTAGAGTAACAATAACGTTACATGGTTTCTTGGACGGTAACAGTCATCAACTTCTTCAGCCAACTTTTCACTGACTTTTTCTCTATGCGATCGCATCGGACATCAGTGGTAAGAGGGCTGCTCTCAATGGGAAACACATGATGCATAGTCAAATTGATGTTGCAAATCAACAAGACGCTTATTTTACACATATTCGAGAGGAGTTCTACATTTCGGGCGCTGGCGGCTCAAATACTCTGCGCTGCACATCTGACATACATTTGAAGCTTATCTAATGACTGCTTGAAAATCGTATTTTTTCTTTGAATCTTATCTTCAGATCTACTTACCGTACGAAGCTTTTTCACTCCGGACATATCGCACGTCTGCTGAACACCGGGCTAAGACACACGGAGGCCTGGATGGGGAGGAGTCTGTCGCTCGCTCGAGTTGTAACCACCAAACTTTTGGATACGGTAACGTTAGTCGAAGACGAGGGGGTTTTAAAAGGGACTTCCAAGACACGTAGCAGTCCGCTGGCCCAGCCTCCAGCCCTCCTCCTCCAGGGTTTAGAAATCTGCATAATTTACCAGCCAATACTCAAGCATAACGACATTACATGGGCGAGCACTAAAACTTGTAGGAGGTTGTGGAATAAAGTATTGTTTAACTAGGCAAGTATTGTATTAAAACTACACCTATACGTCACCCTTAGCAAATATTTAATATACAGCTTTCGTTGCCCGTATTGTCGCGGTTTCATGAGACTACAGGCTAAGTAACACTCAGCTCAAGTTACAAGAAAAATCTATAGGTTGTCAAATGGGAGCTAAACCACTAAAAACCAGCTAGTTTTAGGTCACTGTCGTCAACGTGAGTAAGCTAGCCACCAGGGAATTAACAACCACATACGACAACTAGCAAAACGGCAGAAAGTTGAGTTTACCTTTTCTTTGGTAGAAATAATTCCATTTCAGTGGTGTTTCGACTACCGTTAAACTCGTACACACACAAGAATGTGTCCTAGTTTTAGTTTTAATTGTCAGTTAAAGTAGCTGACTAATGAGTCAACAAAACGTGACATTGACGTACAAAGGCTAATTCATGGTTATGTCGCTAGACAGAAGTTAAAGTCGCGCGACGTTTTCAGTCGTCTCCACGGTAACAAGAGGACCCCCCCCCCCCCCCCACCAGTTCTCTCGCGCAAGGGAGGCAGCCTTTACGATTCATCCCTCGCATTTTGCGTAATCGATGAAAACCGCTGCGCAAGTCTAACTAATGTACAGCTGTAAAACTCATTAATCGTCCACTGATAATCGAGCCTTGGAGACTGCACGTGAGTTTAACGTACACATGCGGATTCATTTTCTACAGTGCGCTGATCTTCCTAGAAAAATCCAGCGTGATCAGTCTTTTTTTTTTTTTTTGAACCGTTGCAACTTGACCCAGGTCCCATTCTCACCTGTGACCTCACCTTTATTACCTGCCCCTGCCAAGACTCTTACTAATTATCCAACCATCCTCTTGATATCAGCTGCTAGTTCTTACTACGTGTCAGACGTCAGGCCAGCACCTGTAACCATTCACCTGCTTGCAAGAACTAGGTTTTGGTTCAGTTGTTTATAAATGACCATGTCTACCTTTTCGGTAACATGATAACAAACAAGCAAACAAGCACAACTGTTGTAATGTCACAAAACTTCTATCTAGCAAAAGATAAAAGTCCTGTACTGAAAAAAAAGGTGTATAAAACTGATGCTGATATTCAGTATTGCATGTTTATTCGTCCTTGCTGCATTACCCACCAACAGCATTTTCTTTGCGTGACTTCCTACGCTGGTACCCCCGCTGCTCCCCCAAAATTTGGGCATGCCGAATGCAATGTACTGTAGATAATACATTGACTATGGAAAAAGACCCTCATACAACCTCACTCAGAAAGCCAGAGGTATCTATTTACACCTTTGTTGTAATAGTGAAATGAGAAAGTGTTAGTGGTGAATGGTCAAAGGTCAAACATTATCCCTCTGTGAGATTAAACATCAGCCAGGCCTGCTGGAGTTTAAACAGGGTCATTTTAAAATACAATGCATTAGCTCAATTTTCTACATTAGACACCTGCCAATTCATTTCAAATAGACTGCAGTCATACCTAAGTTAAGCTTAACCTGATCTGCAGCTGAATATGTTTTTTAAAGTTTTACCATTTTTATTGTGATCCATTCACGAAAAATTAAGTAAACAAACTGTAAATGATTTGCAGTAATAAACAGATCAGTTAAAACTGATAAACCTTGTACAGAGTGGGCCAGATTAGTTACATCTGATAAACCTTGTACAGAATTGGCCTTTTTAGTAAGTCTGTAGGACATTATGAATAATATTAAAGGAATATTTTGAGGAAAGTTATTTGTTACAACTGCTAAACCCTGTACAGAATTGGCCTTTTCAGCAAGTCTATAAAGTACTGTAATTAATATTAAAGGGATATTTTGAGATAAGCTATGAAGCAGATTGTTTTCTTAATGCAGAGCCATTCAGCTATAAAAATAGCTGCATAATGTTACTAATTTTAATTTGAAACTACTGTAGTGTGTACAGTTGTATAATAAAGGACAAAAAATTAAAACAAGCAGCATCATAAAACATGGAAAAGAGGTCCATGGCGTAACAGAACACAGAAATTGTGCACACTGCAAAAATACAGTCTTTAATTCCTGTTTTTATCTCAGTCCTTTCTCTACTGTGTGCAACGATGGAAAAAAATATATTATTATTACATCAAATAAGTGATATGGAAGCTTTAATACTGCATCGGTACAGGTAAATCTAAGATTACATTCCAAGGCTGGGATTGTGGTGTGTTTCAGAGACACCAAATCTGCATTCAGGTGTAAGACAAAAGGACTGAAAAAACTCTCAACTCAAAAAGTGGTATGTTTACTAACCTTCAAACTAAGATGCTCCCATTAGAAACAGAACTTTTTGTCTTTTTTTCATAAAATAAAGTAAAGCCACTTTATTGCCTTTTTTTTCAGACTCTACCCTGAACTAAACCTCTGCAGGATGCTTGAACAGCTGACACTCGGTCTCAAAGTCACAGCCTTGGAGCAGTTCCTTGTAGTGCTCTTTGACCTCCTCATAGAGCGGCATGGAGGCCCTCTGTTCAGTCAAACCAGGAAAAGTCACAGGCTTCTCATTGAGCAGCGGCTGCAGCCTCAGGTCACCACCTCCACAGTCGTACAGCACCAGGATGAGGTTAGCTGCATATGGCAACATGTGGCTGGTGCGGAAAGAGCGTTGGGCCTGTGAGCCGTAGTTGGTGGACGTCAGGGCTTCACTGTCCTTGAAGAAGCCCAGAAGTGTAAGCAGTGGCAGGATCGTGTCTGCATGGCCAATCTGAGCTGTCACAGCCTCAGTCACCTGCTGGCCCGACCTGACATACAAAGTGAGTTCAGAGATTAACAGCTTCAACACCGAAGGACCTACATTTAATTGGTTGGCTAAAGAATGCAACAGAGGCTCATCTCATAGTACTTAACCTTTAATAGATGATTTATAGATATTTTCTTATCAAAATGATGAAACTTGCATACAGAATGAAAGAACCAAGGGCAACAGAAAACAAACATGCCTGAATAGCAGGAAGATAAAACCAGTGATACCTGTGACTGTTTCATCCGTTCCACTGAGGGTTTAATCAAAGTCGTCAACAAGTATATTTGCATGGACTGAAGGTCACTTCAAAATTTCACTTACTTGTGTTCGCTAGCTGCCTTGTTCAGTCGATTAAACACATCATGAAAAAGCATGCAGCTGGATTTGCTGTTGATGTCATGACCGTAGCCTCTTTTCCAGAATTCCCTAAGGTCACTTGCATACTCTATAACCTGTTGGTGAACATCCCAATTCAGTGATCTGGTTTTTCAGTCTGTGAGATGAAATTTCAGGCTGCCTGAGTGTCAGGTCAGCTTGAAACACAAGACACTAAACACTCTTTGTTATGCACACAATGCCAAATGGTTTCTAAATGAATGAATAGTGTGATCAAACAGAGAAGGTAGCACACAGTGACTTTTGTTTGGCCTGGGAGTGCGTGGTCTTCCTGAATGAGCCACTGGCATTAATATTCACATTCGTTGGAAACAAGAAGTAGGCCAGATGATATGATTGATGCTAAAGATTCTGAATACCTCTGACCTAGATTCAATAGAGCTGCTTGTTTGTCTGTCCTGTTTGTTTTGGATTCAGTAGTTGGAATCTGTAGATTCTTTCACTCTTGGGTAACCCTGGTATCCCTCTGATTGGCCCAGATGCTCATCTCATTTGCTGAAGTGCCTCACTTTTTTTTACCTCCACTGCCACTTTGTTGTGACCTTTTTGCAAAATAAACCATAGACTCAACCCTTATATGGACGCTGTGTTCTTTCTACACCTTGCCTCTGTGTTTCTCTTTTTTCTGTAAAGTTCTCAGAGACTTGTTTGCGAAAGTTTTAAACAGTATTTGCTTATGTAAAAAAATATAAACCACACTTGGTCATAAAAAGCACTACAAACAATCAACAAGTGAAAGAGAAAGTATATTTACTGCCAAAGTTGCGGCCTGCGGACAATCTGAAATGTTGGTCTGTTTCAACAGTACCTAATTCTTTTTCATAGGGGAAATTTCATCATATGAAAAGAGGAAAAACAGGTTTAAATAACAAATTACTTATGACTGTATTAGCTGGCTGGCTGTCACACTGCCATGACCAAGAGAGCTTTAGTTTATGTCACTGTGTTTTTTTCATCTATAGCAAAGACAAGAAAACATTCCCTTTGATTTCACAGTAAGCATGACTCCATTGATAAATGAAGCAAATATCAAACATATATGGCTCACTTTAATCAGCCTCTAATCAAACACCCAGCTCAAACAAGAGAAGCATTTGATGCTGCTGTCATATTAAATGCACAGAGAGCTGACCACTGTTTGCTCCTACCTTTGCATCCTCCTCATCGAAAAGCTGACACCAGGGGGAGTTCACAGCCTTGATTGCAAATTCATAAGCACAAAAGTAAAACGCAGCTTCGGCCAAATCTACAGGAGAGACATTGGTATAAAATGTTCAGTGGTGAAATTACACAGAAAATACAGACATTTAAAAGTGATATACCAGCTTGATATACAATGTATACAATAAACTAGAAAGCACATAGAGAGTGCAAAACCTCCACTAGAGCACCAAAAACTACACTTTCTAGTAGTACAACAGATACTCAGAAAGTAGTTTGTCTTAATTTTAAAAATTAATCTACATTCTTTTTTTGCTTGATTTTTTGCAGAATTATTGTACATTTTTGAAGCCTTTAAATGCTAATTTGAAAACAGCTACACCTAGTGGAATATGACGACTACTTCGGTGTTCAAATTTAAAACCACTAACAGCATGGATTCTTCTGAGTTGTGATAAAGGTTTAAACTTTAGAGTACATGCACACAACACATTCAGCAGCTTTAAAGGATGGTGGTTCTACAGATATGACCATATGTGATGACACTGTAAGGAAGGTTGAGACGGTCTGCGATCTTTTCCTGGACCCTTCTCATCTCTGGTCCCTGCCTGAAGTTTTCAACCTCTACAACAGCAGAGGAGTTGTTATCAACTTCCTGCACAAACCTGGTGCACTGGTCAAAGAACCTCATCAGAGCATCATTCACTGCATGGTCAAACTCCTTATC
>JAQMCX010000003.1:15467869-15606492 GCA_029814765.1 Acanthurus leucopareius | reverse complement strand
TGTGCAGATGGAGGCTGTAAAATAGATCTGTTTACAGCAAGAATGTCGTCTATGAGATACGGGTTCACTTCCTCGTACCTCCCTTTTGTGTTAAAATATTTGGCTATTGCTGGTATATCTGGATTATCCTCAGGATTTACATAATGAAGTAAACAGCAGAAGATGATTTCTCTGAATTTCCAAACAAAAGTCAGCATGATGCACCCAAGAAGAAGCCTGAAAGGCAACTGTCCCCAAAGCTTAGGCAAACCTGAAACATCTGTTTAAGCACCAAAAAACAGAACAGAAGAACAGAGTCCAGTTCAGTTTGTTTACCCCAGTGTACTCACAGCAGCAAAACCTAAAATGTAAAGTAAACACATTTTGTGTTTGTTATTGATTAACAGCTGTGAATAAAAAAAACCCAGCAGGGATGGAAAATAAGTCTACAGTCATCTTGTCAGATTTTAAAGGTATCTCGTGAACCATTGTCTACCTCATTTCTATGTCAATGATTCATTGTTTGTATTGTAAAAATGATCACAGTGTCAAGTTCATGAAAATCATGTTATCAATAATGTTTTTAATATCTTACAGTGCTGTTTTTTTAGTTTTACAGTTACATAACTGTGTAAGTTATTGCTCTCTTATCAGGTTTTGTAATTTAATTCCATCTGCTGTTAGATTAAAGTTCCACATCTATATTACTTTTATTACTGATGAAAAGTTCAAAGCATTCTGTTTAATTTCATAGATATTTTTAGACCCTTTTACAACTTTATATGGGGTGACTTTTGTGTCAACATTATTTAATTTTTATACAAGATCTCCACAGCTGCAAAACCCCCAGTGTGCACACATTATAAATAAAATTGGGAATAAAATGGGACTGAAAATGATCTTGTGTTTTTTAAATGTAAACTTGCAACGTAACATAAGCTTTGGAACATGGCACACATATTCTTCAGAGGATAGTAAAATTTAAAGCCAATATTACAAGCAATGAAATGATGGATAACTCCATAAATGCTTATATTTTCTTCCTAATTTTATTTGCCACTGATACCTAGACCATTTTTTCAATTGAATGTGTTGGTTATTCTGCTGTTTTAATGACCACTAATGTAACTTTTCCTGTTTGCAATTTTTATTTAGTTTTAACCAACCGTTGGTACTGTTAATTGAGTCCACACCTGCGGTATTCTACAGGAGATCCCATGCAGTGGCCAGTTCATTCAAAATTTAAACAAGAAACAATAAATAAATAGCAGATATAAAAAAGAAAGACTAGGATCATCTAGCCTATTCTCCATGAAAGAAAGAAAAAACCCTCTGTAACAGATGTTGCATAATTTTAACAAGAAAAATTTATGTGCTTGTTGACAAAGATTTTTCATGACTTAATGAAGTTTTACCACAAATCTTCTATTTTTCATATTAGATTGAGAAGATTCTGTGCTGTGCTGTGTCTTGTATAGTTTTTACAAACAGTCACGCAATAATACTTCATATTACTATTTCAATTGAACAGATCAATGAATGAAACAGATTGATTGTCGATCCCTTAAGGCGTTACATATCACTAAAGGCTGGTAAGGATGCAAAGTTCTTAGTGGATATTCAATATATACTGGATCAATTATTTTTGTCCTCTCTGACCAAGCAGTGGGCCCTGTGAGCTTATCAGTGGTGTCAAGATGTATTAGTGCAAGTAAGTATAGAAAAGTCTCTTCTCCTCCTGAACTTTGGCAAAGCCTTAACACAATGTGTATGTTTGTTTTCAGATATGATGATTCAAAAAGCTAATTAATCAGCTTTTGCTTTTGTTTTAATGTCAGTTATCCATCCTATCTTTTATGATATATCATTATTTGGAGCTATATGAATTATTTATATTTCAAATCTACAATGTTATCCGTAAAGTCCTCGGTACTTATTCACATATTCAGTCCTTGAGCAATGTTTGTCCTCAGATGATTGAGTAGTTTTGGCCTGTGCTCTTCCAGCGTTGCATTTTCTGCGTAGTTGTCACTGATGCTGCATTCAAATGCTCCTCCCGCAGTCCAACTTTAGGTTATCGAATATACAAATATATGTCTTGTTGCGCATTGTATAGCTATATAGAGATGAAAAAAACGTTAAGAGGTGTGTGGCTATCCGCACTGTCATTTGTTTGGAAAATCAAATGTTTTGCTGCGACCCATCACACGTCACTTCAGCTTTTGATGCACGGGGATCGAGCATTTTGATGACACTCAAAAGCAGTGCGGGTGACATCATGAGAAAACTCCCCGCCTCTCCGGTGACTAACCGCCCACCCATGAAAATACCGGACAGTCTCGCTGAGGGTTTCGTACCACATTGCGGTGAACCAACACAGTTTGAGGAAAACTCTTCAACATTTCGACGGCAAGGTAATTACATTACACGGATCTTTAACACTTCTTTGTCGAAAGCTGTCCTATCTAACCGCTGACCCCTATCAGCTCACCGTGAGGTTGGTTATCACTGGCTCCAAGTCGTGGCAAGGTACAGTTAACTGTTAGTTAATGTGAAATGCTGTGTGTTACTGTGAAATGGTGTAACACAAACCTACAGGTAAATACTGTCTAAAATACGTAAAGCCACGTTGCCCTCGGTATGCGCAACTTTATACTTCTTAGTTGACATATTTAATGCCCAACGTAACGTTAGCTAACTAATGCTGCCCACTGGCCTTGTGTTGAAACATTTTATCAGTTGACGACAAAACATCTCCCGTTATAGTTAATCCCGATCCAACGTGAATGGTATGGGAGCTACTCAGTTAGCTCGGTGTGATTTTTAACACGAGAAAAATGTTGAGCTCGTTAATGTTTGGGTTTTTATTACAAAACAAACATTTTCCAGACCTGTAATCCACAGTGTAGCTAACCGTTATACCAGATCGCGCTACGAATACACTAACAGTTACCCCAGTATATGCTGTATACAAGCTAGCGAGCTAGCTAGCTAAAATACTGAAGACGCCAGCTTGCTTATCTATTTTTAGGTGGTCAGACTATAAGCTCTTGAGCCACACTACACAATGCCTTCTGAGGCCTAAATGTGAATGAAAGTGGTGTTTTAGCACGTTAAACCACTTGTGTTAGCGATGGTTTCAATGCATCGCTATTTTACAGGTGTGCCTACTCACGTTACACCAGCAGTGAATCGCGAAATATACTCTGTTATATTTGATGGTAAATATTAGCATACAGGTTCAATGTTAGGGACCATTTGTTTCTGTGACTGCTGAGCGTTTTTTTGGCATGATCACATTTGAGGCTCTGTTTTGCCTCGTCTAATCGGTCCAGATGAGGGCGGAACTGATGGCCTGATTTAGCACTGTTTTCCAGTTCCTTCTCCTTTTGGGAAAAGAGGGAGCAAACTTGAACACGGTTGTTACGCTGGAAAAAGAAACATCTGCCCTGTTACCAGGACTTGCTGTGTTTGATTGCTAACCCAACACAGGCTGCAGAAAAAAAAACTCATTGGATAAAATGATGTCCCTTCACTCAAAGTGATGCATTTGAAATAAAGAGGAAGATGCCTGATGCCTAACGTAATTGGTGAGATAGCAACTTTTTACAGACCTTGACATTGTCACCGCAGTGAGTGTCAAGTGGGCAAAGTGTTACAGTCATTCAATGGGGTTTATTGTTGGCACTCCACCCAGCCCAGTTGCAGAGAAAGCCTCATTGCCAAAGCAAAGCATGTCAGACTACCCAACTGGAAACAATGAATTTTCTGTAGATGCAGCAATGATTCAGCCTTGGAAACTGTCTCAGCTGACAACCAAACATATTGACTAATTGTAGCTTAAATCATCAACTTCCTCAGGCCAGGAAAAAATGCCCTCCAGTGGCTGTTGTTCAGTGTTTTTAGTAAAGTTTTGCTTTTGAATATAAAACTTTGAAAGTTTTGTATGGTTAACAAATCAGGGTGGAGGACACACTCCTTAAGAAAAGGCTATTGCCACCTCTTAATCTGCAATATGTTACTGTTAATGTTGTTACAGTCAGGTAGAACGTAAATGAAATAACTTAGATGGAAATGTTGGATCAGTTTGCCAGAGCTTTGAACAAGGCATTACCTAACAAACTTATTCATTCTTGTTATTCCTTTGAGTGATTTTTGCTGTAACTGTAATTGTGACCGTAACCCATGTTAGTGTGAGGCTTTGCAAAAGTTTAATATTTATTTTGAAGAAAAGAGAGAAAAGAGAAATGTAGAGTACCAGGAAATTAGGAAAGACGCAGATATCAAGAGGAAAAGATGAAGATGACAGAAGAGACTCACACAGCAACTGAGAAACAAGGAGACATGGACAGCAGCAAATGAGAGCATATGGAGAGGAACAACTGGGAAAGAATGATTGTACACACTATATATTTCATGAGATGTAGCTTGTTAAAGACATTGTAGTCCATACTAGAGGTGTTTATAAAGGTCCATTAGTAGTTTGATGCAACACTTATCATGGCAGATTAAAAAAAAACATCAGCAAAGCATATTTTGGTTAGATACAGACTATATGTGCTGTAGTACCTTAATTGTGAAAAAGAATTTGCTGTGTTTACAATCATGTGGTTTGGTGCATTATTGGACTTCAGATGATAGAGAGATGTGTGTGCTTGATCAGCGTTATATAGGTCTCATGTGAGAGTGACTGTATCCTCGCAATGAGGTGTTTTTATAAACTGTGGGTCACCACTCTGTGTCCCTCCCTCTTCCTCTCTTTGGTTTCTATGAATGTGTCGCACAGAAACAATAACCATGTTTGTATTGAGATCAAGGAAATGGATTTGATGATAGATGCAGAATGTTTGTTTCCTCTTGTGATCTCTGTTTTATTGTTGTGGAAATCTGCAAATTTAAAACATTAGCGGAAAATGTTGCTCTTGAAGTTTTACATGATATATTATGATGATCTCTAAAAAAGGGATTAGGCACCTGTACTCCTAGTTATAACATTTAGTCACTTAATGCAACTAAATGGTTTCAGTCTGGAGACCTCTTAACATCCTAAGAGTACATTTAATGGTAGAATAGCTGCATTAGATTTCAGTTAATTATTAAGGCATACCAGATAAAGTGGCTTTTGAGTCTTTATTGGAACATCTGATCTGTGTATTTCAGTCACACAAAATAATATTACATGTTTTGTCTTGTGTACTTTCAGTATCCCCTCCAAGGATTTAATCTAATCTAAACACTTGTACTTAGCTTCAAGGTACATTTTAAGTTGAGCCACAATTATACTCTGTCACTGCCAATTTAAAGTTTGCCTTTCCTGCCAGTGTCCGATAAAGTCTAGAGAAGAGGACCAAGGTATTGCTCATTAATACATTTCATGTGATACAATGTGTAAATCCCTGGCAAGTTATTCAAACTTTATTTTGTAGTGTCATCTTTCAGTTTGATTTTAAATTGGTCACTGGTCAACGTTTCCTGATGCCTGATTGGAAAATACTGTGATGGTCTCCTTACATTTAAAAATTTGTACTGGGCACAAATTTGCACATTTGCAAATGTGAAATACGTCTGTCTGTTCCTCTCCAGCATATTTGAGCATCAAAACTCAAAGCTAGGTTATTCTCCTATTATCTGATGATCTTGGTCAGTTTGTTATTCTAGTGCATCACATAGAAATATTAGTGCCAATAGTGAGCCAATAGCTGTTGAATATTTGATTTACATCATTGCTTTGCCACCAGAGAAACAATATGTAATGGCTTCAATTTCGTGATTGCCATAATTGGAAACACATGTTGTATTGCCACTCACATGATGTCCCAGTTTCCTGTGGCCTACAACTGCTTTTTGGCAATCTAGGTTAGTAGCACTTTGATGTAGACTAGTTTGTGTTTTTCAGGAAAGAAATGATGTCAAAGTATTTGGATTCAAGTTTAATAATCCTGTTGAGGCAGAGGGTTAGTTTTAAAGTAGTCTCTTGTCATTTTACTTGGCTTGGCTTGCTTAAAATAAACAAATGAGCCACGCAGAAACTTAAAATGAGTTAAATATAGTACATCTGATGTAAATTTAGGGTCCTACATTACACTAGGTGATGCAGGTACGTGACAGATGTAATGACAAATGCATGTAGACAAGGGTATGGGGTGGGAAGAAGTTTGTAAGGAATTTTTGAGTGGTGCAGACTGCCCCTGTGAAGGCCAGCTTGTTTTCAGTTTGGTTCTATTGTCTAGGCTGCTTACATCTGAGCTGGGTATCCCCTTGTCCTGACCTGTTCTGAATAACTCTGATTTCCTCCTGCATTCCTGCATTAAGTCTCTCAGGTTGGTGAGTATAGATAAAATTAATGTTACACCAATGTGACAATATTTGAATAGCCTACTTGTGGTAAACCTGCCCCTGCCCTATTTTTTTGCATATTTTGGCCTATTTTAAATGCAACATGATACTGTATTGGGGGTAGATGGTGTAGTTTCGGAGTTCGTTGCATCATTTTATGGTCACAGCAGTCCTTGCAGTAAGCCATTAATTTGATTAGAAGGTGAAGATTTATATTCATCCTTGAGCAACAGGGATTGCATGGTGAAATGAAAGTTCAAAGTCCTTCATACAATACAATACATTATAAAACAATAAAATATCATTAAAGAAAGTTTAAGATGTACACTGGTTCTATACATATGGACCTATAGACTGGATCTATACGCCTTGAATAATAAAAACAATTTAAACTTATGTTTGTGGGAATTTAATCAGAAGCAACAAGATGGTGAGGATATGTTCCACATCTACAGACTGAAAGTTCAAAATCTGAGAAACACTGTACATCAACCTTAACTTGTTTATAAGCGCCACAAATCTGTGGTGTAAAACACAGAATCTGCCTCCCCTCTCCTCAGTTGGCTCCCGTCGAGGGCGACAACTTAATCTAGGATGTTGAGGTGGAGACAGGTCTCTTAAAAGATGTAAGCACTGGGCAAACAGCCCCTGATTTTCCATTGCGTTCCCAATAAGAGTCCCATTTTGTCCATTTAATTGTCCTTTGTCTGAACATTAGGCAAGAGCAGTATTAAATCTAAGCTGAGCAAATGGCTCTTTCCTCTGCTTATGGAGCAGCGTGGCTGGTCTGGCTTAGTGGTCAGATGATGCCATGATCAGGGTTGTTTCAATGTTGGCTGATGGGCTTTTTTTTAAAAGTAATAAGTGTTTAATTGACAAAGCCGAAAAAATGACAGACCAGAATGAAAAAAGGTAGCATATTAGTAAGAGGCTACCAGCTGCTGCATCTGCACGTGCTGCCATTACTGTTGCATACTAATCTATGTATGTTCAGAGAGGTTTTAGTACTATTCTGTACTTGCTGACTCAACAGAAACTTCAAACTCCACCCAACTTAATGTAGATTAATGTTATATTGTCACAGCCACTTGTTTTAGGGACTGCATTTGTGCACGTGGAGCAGAAATGCTCACTCAAGAGCATTCTTTCCTGTTTGTAGATAATGTTCTGTGCACTCATATCACATCAACATGCACATTTTTAAATGTATGTGAGTTTCCAGACTAATTAAACAGCATAATGTACATTGCTGTTCCTTTCAAACAGAGTTGTGCTTGTGAGAGAGGAAGCCAAGAACTATGAAATGCTCAGCTCTAAAATTGGAAAATCAATATGTGTGGAAACTATATGCACCAAGATCTTTATTTATATATTAATTTGTTTATATTTTTTATTTATTTACACTATAGCTTTTTCTATGGGTTTTCGATGCCATTTGCTAGTGTCAAATGTATGAATTACACCAATTAATTTGAGGCACAAGTTTCTAATAATAGCCATGTCAACACAGTTACAGAACTGAAGCTTTGGCCCTTCCATGCAAAGTCATTAAAAGTCAGTTAACCTGTCAGTCTTGTTGACATAGATCTTTGCAGTTAGATAGTTAGATAGCTGTTATATAAAAAGTTGGGCTTAATGCTGTGCTGCACACTAATTATTCCCTGTTGACAACAAATCCCCTGTGAGCTATCCTAGATATATTTTCTGATGCGTTTGCATTATGTGTTTGTGAACAGAGATACTAGGCAAGTTGTGTGCTGGTCCTCTGGGGCTGTGATGGCCTGACATCCTAATAAGTGACTCATAAAGTCACAGGTGGTTTCCTCATTAGCAGACAGTACCTACCAGCATGGTTGTTGTTTTGCCATTTAGTTTACCTCCCCCAAGGCTTTGCAAGAGTCATCAATGTTCTGTGGCAGGGGTAAAGTACCTCTGGCTTCTGGGCTACACAATTAACAATAAAAATGTTGGTTTTGGAGTTAATTAAAGATAGTTATCTTAAAATAGTGAACAGTAGTCAGGCAATACACACTTAGCTTAACATGTCATTGATGACATTGCGTTTATCATAACTGTCAAGAAAGCAAAGTGGATTTAACAGAGCTTCAATGTAAATCATTCACAGTGATAATTTTCGTGTACTAGTTACTGGCATTTATTTAGAGGTAGAATGCTTAAAACCTTGGCAAATAATTCTAAGGCAAACTGCATAACAAGTAATTGGTAAAATATTTTCTTTTGTCAATTAGGTGAGCTGACCCTTTTAATTCTAAAAAATCCAAGCAATGCTCACATTCCAAGCATGTTATTCATCTCCTCTTTGTTCACTCAAGCCAAACACCATTGAGTCATTAAGTCTGTCCCTCCTAAAAAGTTCAACAAAGATAGACAGATGTAATGCTGGTCAACGAACATCTTAGAAATTTGCATTGCAAAAAAAGTTGCCTAAGATCTATGCTGGGCCTTTCACCAGGGTCTTACTGACTGTGAAGTTAAAGTTTCTTAAGAATAATAGTTGGAGCTGTGGCACTGTACTATAAATATGTTGTTCTAAGTATATTTATTTACTTTAACAATATGGCTGAATGATATGCAGCAAGAACTTACATAGTTAAATTTTAACAATAGATCTCTCTCTTTAACCGCCACTGGCCTAGTTGTGTAAATATTGGTCTTATATCCTTTGCCTTTGAGGCGTTTGTAAATGGTGTGTGTAAAGGGATACAGGTGAGAGCGTGATGTTCACCTATTGTTAGTTAGTCTCACAAGATAAAAAAACTGTAAAAGGATACTACTCTTTCAAAAACTGTAAAAGGACAAGAACAATACCCTTAAGACACAAGCAAGGGAGGAGGCAAACCAAGCTTTCCTTCTAAAAACAGTTTTTTGGAAGGAATTGCAATCTTTGTTTTGCTTTTATGTGTCATATATTGTTTGCTGGCTGTGCAATGGGATGTCTTTTCTGTTTAAAGATTTGACTGCTCTGTGTAAATGTATTACATGCCTATATCCAGATTTAATGCAACATGACCTGTCAAATAAGAGATGCATCAGTAAAACCTTACACGGGACTGGCAAGGACTTTGTAACTTTCCAAATCAATTTGAATTTCTCTTGAGGATTAACCTTGTGATCCGTAGAGCACAAGTTTGTTTGAAGGATCGTCGAATTACATGAAAGATCCAGTCATACCTCAAAGCTCTCCTTTCTGCTCTTTGTTTCTCATGGTGATGATATCATCCTGCATTTATGGAGGACTCCTTGCTGGAAACATTGAAATTATCTAAGATTTTATTCAGCTACTATATCAAGCACAGACATGTTGTAATAACTTCTTGAGCGTAATGTTCAGTAGTTCCTATTGTTATTTAAGGGGTATACTGTATTTGGCAGATCTTAGCTACATATTCCAGTTGGTAGGTGTAGTAAGGCTAACTGTGATGTGCTTCAGTTTGACATGTGTATTTGTGAGTTGTGTAGCTTCTGTCACTTTGTATCTGTCTCGAAGGTCATTGATAATGACAAATCTGTTCTTCTGCCAATTTGAAGAAAGTCAGTCTTTTCACAGGGAGATCCTAATCACCATAAGTTGTAAGTGTTGTAGGGACCAAAAAGGCAAAACTGAGCAAAACGAGGGCAGAAAGCAAATATGTAGCAAAATATATGGAGTAGAAGAAAGTATAGAAATAATAAATTGCCACTGATCACCAAGACATGGAGGAGTAAGTACAGCTGGAAGCTAAAAGACAAAAGGTGGTGACGGATCAGAGAAACAGCCTTCCTCTCCTAAAAAGGCCAGTGCTGTTATAAAATGATAAAAGGTGAGGATATTTAAAAAAAAAAACAAAACATGTGAAAACCTGAATCTCACTGGTGCCCTCCATGCACAAATTGAGATAAGGTAGAAACTGTAATTTAAAGGGCTCATAGGTGGCAGCCACGCAGGTTTCTTTAAAAAAACAAAAAATAAATTTTAACAAAAACTTAACAAACAGAAAAACTCTAGTTGCTTAGTAACACGAGCACATCCTGTCTGCTGTTCTCACAAGTTTTCTTATTGTATATCTGATCAAAAGTTAGGCGGTTTGGGTTTTGAATTGGTTTGTGGTCTCATTTCAAGTTGTTACACAAGTTGTTTTACCCAGTCTAACTGGACACTTCTCTCAAATGCTGTTGAAAGCCTTTGTGACAAAGTCATTTGGTACTTCTTTGTTGCCTAAAGATGGACTATGGATTGTGTGTTTGGTGTTTGTGTTGGCTTTGACATGTTGAATCTTATGGGTGGGAAATTTTTTTGATGATGAAACATGCAGTGCCTTATGCTAATCTCTGCTTCACTTTGCCAAGGAAGTCTGTGGTTAACCAATTCAAGGTGAACTCCAAGCACTTAGTAAGACAGGCTTATAGAGTCTTGGTAGCTGTTTTCTTACAGATGCAAAGACCTGTTAGTTATTTTAAATTTTCTGAAATGATCAGCTGAAAAGGATGGACATTAGCATATAAAACAAACATACTAGAATAATGAACGTATGCTTTTGACAATTTTGTTTGACCTAATGGATGCAAACAATGAGCTTTGCAAAGAATGTAAACTTAACCTTTGTTTGTATGGCCATGCTCACTTTCAAATTGCAGCAGCTGAAATTTTTTGATAAAGATAAAATGTCTCATAAGAATAAAATGTAAATGAATCATTGTGGTGCTACAAGGATGCTCTGTCCCACCCAAAACCCTTTTCCACTTCCTGTTAACAAGAACGGAAATCAAAGTCAGTATTTCCATTGTACCAATCTTGCAGTGGTGGTCTGCTTTGTGCTGCAAAGTACTTTGTTGGCAAAAGAGACGACAATCATGATTTTTTGGATTTTGGATTTTCAAAATTATTTTTTAGGTTATTACTTGAAAACTCCACATTATTGTTGTACAACAGGTCCATCTGATAATAATAAGTATGTGAACCTCTTATAATTTTCATGTCATTTCATATTGTTACATCTTGACTGTGCATACATTTTGCCTGGTAAAAAAAAGCATAGCAGGTGGATGTTTTTCATCCACCAAAGTTTAACAAGGTAATTATGGAAACTGGGTGCAACACACTCAACCAAGTTGAAACAAAACCTCACCCTCATAGATTCGGTAAAGTGAGGGTGAAGTGACAATAATTGTATATTATTATTACTCAGGTTAATATGTGCCTAGGTTTCTGAAGTCTGTTATAATCAATGATCTATGGATTCAGCCACTATAGTCTCTGTTTTTTGAAAAGGTGCAACTACAAACTTTTTCTGTGTCCTCCACATATGTCTTAAAAAGGAGAGCAGTGCATACTCAAAAGATTTAGGGTGTGGTTCATTTTGAACTTATCTGGCTCAACTGCAGTCAAACCAGATCGTGTATGTGAAACATGAAAGTGAAACATGTGCTCAAAGTTAGTGAATGTGTGAATCGTGGTAGATGTTCAGATAAACCCAGAGGCAGGGTTTGTTTTGGGGTTTTTTTTTGGCTTTAAGCACACATCTTTTCTGTGCTGAAAGTCTCTCAACCAGTCAAATTTGCATTATTAAAGCAAGAAATCTAAACCTTGCTTTGCAAAGCGAAACTAATCTAGCTTTAGTGTGTGGTCTCTACATCAAGTAAGTGTCTTTCTGTTTACGTAGAGACCCCAAGTTGTCTGATTTATCTTGTCAGTAAGTTTGGCCTATGAGACGCTGATGATTCGAAGTCCAGTTGGTCAAACTTACTCACTTTAAAAACCTTCAAAGACCATGTCAGTCTTTATTTGTGCGTGTCTCTGTGTGTGTGGCTTGTCTGTTGTTGTTGTCTTGTTGTAAAATAAGGCCACTTCCTCCCTTAAACATTCTTAAATGAATGATGTCAGTGCTGCAAGTAGGAGCTGCCTACAACAAGTAAACATATGACAATGGATTTCCCTCTCAGTAAGCACACACTTTAGTATTGAAAATAAAGGCTTCAACAGTGCTGCACTGAACCATCTCACTCTGCATCTGTTTTCCCACTCCGCTGTCATATTTACTAATGTTCTGATGGAAAACAACAGGCTTTCAAGGTCAAAATCTTTTGTTTATTGAGTAGCTTCAATGTTTCTTTAATTCTCATCTTGTATCAAAATTCACAACATCATAAGGCAGAAGAATTTCCAGACTTCCCTCTGTCTCTGTCGTTTTCTGCCCTCAAACAGTATTGTCCTGTGGTCCCGCCTTTGGTCAAATTTATAACTGCTTTACTTGTGGAAGAAACATTTTTAACTGGATGATTTGTATTTTCCACAACTAAATGTTGTTGAAGGTTAAGTTTGAAACCAATGGAAAGTGATTTAGTGTACTCCGAGTATATGTGTGTTCTTCATGTCAGGTGTTGAGTAAAATAACGGTGGCAAAGCACCATAATATTCTCTCCATTATTCTACACGAAAAAGGATATAATTGTTACTATTCAATTTTAAGCATACAAATTACAAAACCCCTCATAGCCAGGATGTCTAGGATTTCTGAGAACGCTGTATTAGGAGACCCTGGTAGTTAGGTTTATTAGTTTTAGGATTAGCTTGTTTTTCCCAGTTCAGTTGAATGAGGCAATTTCTTCATTAAGCACACTGTAAGCTGATTCATAGACCAAAGGTCCTCTGCACACAGCTTACCCAGGGACAGCTAATCTTTCATCTGTCTGAATTGTACAACTTTAACACATTGATGCAACTGCCCAATGCCTCTTTCTCTTTGTCTCTATTTAACGGTGTTCCTCTCTGCGCTGTTCACAATATGTTTGCAGTCTTTGGTTGCTTCAGTTGTCTATATCTGCAAAATATACTTGATATTTTTAATAATATTTCTTTAACGTTTTTTTTGTTGGAGCAAACTTCAAAAACTGTCCTGTTCAACTGTTACCATAAGCCTTGATTTGTTACAGTAATTCATACAGGGGCATAGTAATCCATTAAATTACTGTGCTGTTTTTGGACTAACAAACTAACAAAAGTGCTAACACAGATATTTAAGTACTTATACAATACTCTGTAAACTGCTGACAGTCATGTTGACTCTCTTCTTTCTGATCACTAGCTGTGTTATAGTACGGTAAACCACGTGCACAGCAAACACCAAGAATTGTTACAAAATGTCCTATTAATGTTTTACAAACATGATTGGTGAGGTGTAGGCTATGACGTGTCCTGAGCATTTGGAAATCCTCTGCAGCGTGGAAGCAACCTTCAGGCAATAAATATGTAAAGATGGTTATCTGAAGTGTATTGAATTATGTAAAGCCATGTTCCTACTTCCGTGAGCACCAAGCATGGGTGTAGTGTGCAAACCATATGGTACACACATTATGTATATATATACCTATGCCTTAAGTGACATGGTTGGCAAAAATGTCATTTTTGATATATGTCATTCATTATTAAAATTGTGTTGTTTTAAGAAAAAAAAAAGAGACAAAACTAATGCACCCAGCAATAAAAATAGAACATACGATTGCAAATAGGTCTATTTTGTCTGTGTAGAAGTCTTTTTTTTTTAATCATATCAATTACTTTCTTTTACCTTACAGCATTGATATTAAGCACATTTTATGTATAGAGAGAGAGGGTTGAGGACTCAGGAAAAGGCAATAGCTCAGACTCCCAGAGGGTTAAGGTACACAGCTGGGTTGTCATGTAGCTAAGCTGTTGCAATGGGGACTCTCGTGCTGTGCTGTTTGCATGCTATCCATATGTTTATTTTTACACCTCTTCATTGCATTACAGTGTGGGGTCAGATTGTTTTCCAGACCTCAGTGAGAATAAATCTGATGCCAGGTGCTGACAGGTGTAGAAGACAAAGCTCATGGCCCATTTATGTTATATGGTCCCATGTTGCTGGTTTAAATGAACAGGCCTCGGAGCTGAGCCGAGGTGAGATGAGGTACTGATGTGCAGTTTGTCGTCCTGCCAACCAGCCAGCCTGTCAGTGTATTTAGCCGGTATTGTCCTAAGCTGAGCTGGCCGTGCTGTGCTGGGGCCTGACTGCTGGCTGAGTACAGGGGTGGGGCTTTTCTCTGTGCTCAGTACTGACCTTCATTCTGATTTATGATTTCCTCCTCGCACTCAGTTTCCCTTCCATCCTCCCTCTTCTCACATGCATACAGTAGATCAGAACTTGCCTCCAGCTGTATCTCGCCCTCCTCTGAACACAAGCAGGGCCACCCTGCGTCCAGTGCCGACATCACGGTCTGTAAACAAACGCATGATATGTAACAGATGTGTGAGTTCACGTCCTTGTTAACGCTAAGTTTTGGCTGTTGCCTCACGCCTGAATTTGAAACACATGATGGAAGTCAAAGTTAAGAGAGATTCTAAAAAAAAACAAGATAGGTGAAAGTTTTTTTTCATCACCCAAACAGTGTATTACACAGATTAATTTTTTGTGTGACGGTCTTGAGTAATAAACTGTTTACATTACCTAACATGATCAGTTGACCTAGCACTGTACTCCAATAAATTCAGGAAGTAAGTTTTATCTTTTGCTTGCCCTGTTTGTCAAGTGAATGATTTATTACTTTCTTGCTGTAAGTTTTCTTTTCCCTTCACGTGTCACTTTTTCCTGACTTAAGTTCAGTGCAGATCTGTTTACTGGCTGCTGTCCAGTAGAGGGTATCTATAGTAGTTTCGAACAGGAAACCCATTTGAGTTTTTAGTTCAAAGCCACATGTACATACAATACTTGCATATGTTTGCACTTCCCCAGTGGTGTAGATCTTCTATAGTCATAATCACAAATAAAAGAACTGACCAACAATGGATGTTATCATCAATGTATAGAAACATTTCCCATTAATGTGGATTAAAGAGGGGAAACCTGATGATTGATTAAATCCTTGTACTTCTGCTGTTACAATTGAAAAAGCTTTATTGTGGTGTGATGCATTCCTTCAATGTTTAATGTATGTGAAAAGTAGCTGAAAGGTACAGTTTGCAGGATTTAGAGGTGAATATGGCAAAAATTGCATATAATATTTGTAAGTATGTTTTCATCAATGTATTATACCCTGAAAATAAGAATTATTGTATTTTCATAACCTTAGAATGAGCTCTTGATCTCTTCATAGTGACTTGGTCCCCTTCCGCAAAGTTTGGCAAGTTAAATTTGTCATGTTTCTATAGTAGCACAGAGACAACAAACTTAACACTGGAGTGCTTTTCATGTTTTTCACAGCTTAGTAGAGTAATGGTCTGATGAGGCATCTGGTCCATGACCACACCTAGTACAGTTGTGAAACTTAATATTTTAGTCATAACTGCATTATGATTCATGGTTTTTTTGTTTTTTTTAAACAGAGGTATAGTCTGTGGAAAATAGCTGATGAAGTGAAAGAAGACAAAGGAAGCCAGTGTGGTTCACCTGCTGTCTATTAGCCCTAACCCTGAGTGACCCTTCTGCCTACTTTCTTCTCCCATTACTTTAAGAGGAGGCTGGGTTCCCTCTGGGTACAAGAAAACAACATGTGCCAAAACAGGAGAGGACTCACCGCAGCCCCATAAACAGCCAAACCTCTTGTGAATCTTCCTCTCTAGTCTGAGGACCCTCCAAATCATCTATATTGCCCACTGGCCAAGATGAAGAAGGTGGCAACATGGTCAGCAGAGGATGTCTCCGACTGGCTGAGCAAGGAGGGGATGCCGGAGTACACTGACGCTCTCTGTCAGATAGACGGCCCTGCCCTGCTCAGGCTCACCAGTGCAGATTTTCAGATGCCTCCCCTCTCGCTGGTGTCGTCTGATGGTGGGCAGCAGCTGTTGGAGCGAGTGGAGACGCTGCGAATTGAGACTCATATCGAGGCTCACAAAAATGGCCACGCCAATGGCCATGCTGGTGGGCTACCTAACGGAACTAGCAAACCTCTGAGAAATGGCACATTGGGGGTAAAGGACTTCAGGATGGAGATGGTCCACATCCCAATCCCTATAATGGAAAAGACACACCCCTCGTTCCCTGCTGAATGGGGAAAGACTGGCATAGCGTTCATCTATGCAGTGATATGCTTTGTTACCACCACTGTTGTCATTTCAGTGGTCCATGAGAGAGTCCCTACAAAGGAACACACCCCACCCCTGCCTGATAAGTTCTTCGACCTGTTTGACAGGGTGGAGTGGGCCTTCTCCATCTGTGAGATTAATGGCATGCTGCTGGTGGGACTCTGGCTCATACAGTGGATTCTGCTCAAATACAGGTACAATCAAGTTTAGTCATCCATATGTATATATATATATATATATATATTTGTTAAATTTTTATCTACTTTGCAACCAAATGAGAATGTCATAATATTCCCTCCTCTTTTTATTATTTTCAGGTCAATTATAGGCAGGCGGTTCTTTTTCATCGTGGGCACACTCTATATGTACCGATGTATTACAATGTACATCACTACTCTGCCTGTTCCTGGGATGCACTTCAAATGTTCTCCAAAGGTATAATGCATGCACACTTTTATCTCTCTTGCCATTTTGGCTGGTTGACCGTGAAAGGCTTCTTTCTTACTCAACTGCCTTTGGCACAAACGTGCAGAATGAGCAAAATCAGCAAAAAAAAGAGTTCCCTTTTGTAAGCTGAAAGCCTCTGAGTGCTCTCAAACCACTGATTGTAAGGTATGAACATGTCCTTTTTTGATAAGTAAGAGGAGCGTTGCATGTTTTTTTTCCCTAGTTTTCCCAGCTTCTATTAGATAATGTTAAGATTGCTGTATAAGGAAAGCAGTTTCCTGTTTTTATTTTTGTTTTCTTAATGGTCCAATCCTGGAAATATAGAATATAAAGTATGTGTGGTCTGTGTTTTGTTCTCTGTGTTACTCATAGCTTGTAATATTATCCGAGGCTGTGGTGTTCTGCTAGATTATAAAATTTCAACAAAATGGATATACACTCATCAAAAAAATTGCTCACAAGCACCACCAGTGGTAAAAACCTTCTTAGTATAAAGTTAGGAAAAATTTCTGCCATCAGAAATGCTACCAAGGTTCAGACGGCTTAAGTTTCTGTTCTCTTCATCTGATAGAGCGTCCCCCCAACACACACTCACACACGCAAACTTATTTCCACACTCCCACACCCTTATTTGCTGTTTAGTACGGATGTTGCGCTGCTCCCTTGTGGGGCAGCAAATGTGAACAACAATGGAGGTTGTTTACTTTAACGAAAGGGTAGTTTATATGAGTATTCAAGCATGGTGCTAATATTTAATCCAACAGATCGACTATTGTAGAGGAAATAACTCACATTTTACTAAATGTATCTGATGGGTTAATGGTTATTCAACAGATAATGATTCTGTTTAGAAAACATGTATATACCATAATACAGCGCAGCATTACAGTGTGTGGTAATGCTTGATGCTTAAACATTTGTAAAAACAGTCATTCTTCTTACACTTCATTTCTCTTTACTTTGAAACCTCAACTACATTTTGCTGCTCACACATCTATTCTCTCTTTAAGGTTTGATTGCATGAGTCTTATCTGTAATCAAGTATTTTTACATCATATTAAAATATTTTGTTAAGATACATCTGTAAATGACATTACAGTGCAATGTTTGTAGCCTAAGTCAAAATATTTAATGTTAGATTTAAAAAACCCAAAGGCTCTGACCTAACCTGTGATTAAGAAATAAACATTTCTGTCTGGATTAGTTTATATTATGCTGCAATATTCTGTCTACTCCTCCATATTCTATCTTTACAATCATAAATTTGCTAAGAATGAATGGTTTTAATAAAAGTACTTGTGCTTTAATTAATTATCTTGAGATGAAAGAATGTAATGAGTGACTGTGTTTCTTTCAGCTTCTCGGGAACTGGGAGGCACAGATGAGGAGAGTAATGAAGATGATCGCTGGTGGGGGCCTATCCATAACAGGTTCCCACACTATGTGTGGAGATTATCTGTACAGTGGCCACACCGTCATGTTAACACTAACGTACCTCTTCATCAAGGAGTGTAAGTTCCATTGTGTTTCTACTAGAGTTTAAGATTTTAACTCAAAGCTGATCATGACACTTGTTTTTCTTTGATAATTCATTTTAAAATTTTCCTTTTTTAAATTTTACATATTCATCGATAGGAAGCAGACTTTTTTGGACAACCCTGTCTACCATAATGTAATGCACACTTCATTAGGATGATCAGTTTAGATATCGAAGAATGTTACTAATCAAAATGGTGGGTGGCTGTTGAACCATGTGCTTTTAAAGGCAGTGAGTAAGCAAGTTAGTTTTCATGTGCTTTCACGCACTGCTACTCCCGTGACGGATGTCTCTTCTCAATAAAGTATAGTGCTCCTTCACCTCTGCACGCTTCTGTAGTTTCGGAAAATGTAGAAACAGGAAATGGAAAGGAAATGTTGCACCATCCAATAAGATATGTCAGCTTCATGTTAGAACTTTGCTCTATAGCTTGACCGCATTTTTCATGCTTCATTTCTGTTGTCTCACTTCTGTGGTTCACCCACTTGTTTCATTACTTAACACAAGGGTCTGAAGCTGTAGCTCGTAAATGCTACTGATGGTACGTGTTACAGATAAGGGTTTTATCTGTTGTCATGTGAGTTTGTGTGTTCTCAGCCTATACAGATAATATGGGTTGTTAATCTGTTTGTGAAGTTCCTTTACATTGATAAGAATTCTTTCCTCTGACATGGAACTGCTAGGATTTCCCAACAAGTTTGCAATGACAGTCCAGACTTTTACAGCGGTGACATCTAGTGGCTAAATGTAGAATAGTTTGCCAATTTTTTCCGCAGGAGAGCCCCAGTGCCCTGTTTGAACTTCTGAAGTTAAAAAGTTTTTCTTTTCCTCTTGGCCTATTTTGTTACTGAGGTTTGATCTTTGCCTCTGATGTACTAAACCTGCTTGATTTAATTGGCAGATTCCCCCAAGCGGTTCTGGTGGTATCACTGGTTTTGCTGGACGTTGAGTGCCGTGGGGATTTTCTGCATCCTTCTGGCACATGACCACTACACTGTGGATGTGGTGGTTGCATACTTTATCACTACACGCCTCTTTTGGTGGTACCACACTATGGCCAACCAACAGGTGAGTGCAACATGCTCCAAAAGTTCAAACACTTTTACTTTAACCAAAAATCCATAGAGTAAGTGAAGTAAAAAGGTTTGAAGGTTCATGTTGTTTACCTGATGATGAAAAAACTGGAACCTGTTTTACAGTTTTCGGAATGTAAACACAGTGGATTGTTTAGGTTGGAAATCTCACCATGTGAGTTACTGTATTCTCAGTCTGATATAGAAAAAAAAAAGATTGTTACTCCATCTTCAAATTTTGTTAGCTGAGCCACAAGTTGAAAAAGCTACAAGACGTGAGAAGATTGATACCACTCTTGTATCTTGAATATAAAGGTACAACTGAAAATAATCTGATATATAACAACCCTGTTGTTTTTGAAACCTCACCTTTTTATGATCTGAGATATGATGTGCCAATCAGTCAGCTGGTAAGCGTATCTTGGAGCAAGGCTGGTTGTTGCTATTTGTTTTCCCCCTGTCTTCAGTCTTGCCGGTCCTGACAGTTCATAATACAGACACAAGAGTGGCGTCATTCTTCTTATCTTACTCTTGGAAATAGTCCAAATAAACATTTTTTCCAAATTGTCTAGCTCACAGTTCACAGAAAGTACTCATACAGCTGATGTGATGTGAAATCGGTAGTCCCTGAATAATTTGAAATAAAAAATGAAGCTCTAAACAACTTGTAAGAAAAAAATTGCTTTGGACATGTGATAACCCCTCTAACACTATTGGTGTGTTTTTGTTTCAGTCGCTGAAGGAAACGTCACAGAGTAACCCATTTTCACGGGTTTGGTGGTATAGACTGTTCCAATACTTTGAAGAGAACGTCAATGGCACAGTCCCTCGAAACTATCAGCTGCCTTTGTCACTGCGAGCATTGCAGTGGAACCGCGGTGTGAAATACAGCAAACTGGACATCCAGTGACCCTCTTCATGTCAAAGTGGGCGAGGACTATGACTTCAATAAGTGCTGTTTTTACCCATGGTAGATGGCACTGTTAAATGTAGCGCGCTGTCCTTTCACCTCTAGTAACAGACACATCCCTGTCCAAATGGGTAGCACTGTGACCCACCTAGAATTTTTTTTTTGTTTCCATGTGTGTATATAGATATATATTGTTTTTTTTTTCTCTTGTCGTCTTTCTCTCTAATGTATTTGTCGACACAGAGCACTAATTTATATTTGTTATGTCCTACTCTCTTCGTGGGCCACAAAACAGTTTCTGCTTTTGTAGCAGATTTATGAAGCATTTCAACAAACTTCTACAACTTAAGCTGTTTTTTTGTTTTGTTTTTGTTTTTGTTTTGTTTTGTTTCTTGACATAAGGACTCAATTACTTTTTCTCCCCTCTGCACAAAACCATAGTTAATGTCTTCATGTTCTTACAAGATTTTTAGTGCAAATGGTGTCAGCTAAATGCTATTTGATAACCAAAATGCCATAAGCATTTTTTTTTATATAGCAAATTACTTTTTGTAAAATGTCCTTGCTAAAATGAGTCAGAGGTGCAAAAAATAATTTTTTAAGTATGTCAAACTTTATTTTTCAAGAGCAAATTATGTCCAAGAAAAGATTTTTAGATTTTTACCTTTTTCAAGATGGATAACTGAGAGCATAAGAATCTAATGTGGTATAACATTATTCCAGTGCCTTTCTTAGCTTGATTGTACAACAGTTCAAGTACTGTGTGTCTTGTGTCTCCATGCCGCGCGTGTAACCACACCGTGGTTTGAGGTGGTACTTAGTTAACAGTCTCGTTCCCATGAATGTAAAAACAACTAAGCCAGCCTTACCAGAGAATTGGTTTTCCCAAAATTAAGCGCAGTGAGTGAAACGTCCTGTTTATTTATTGATGCTTTATGATGTCATTTTTGTGTTTAGTTGGTTGATGCTTTTCTAACTGGAGAAAATGACTGTTAATTGTATTTTTTAATGTCCGTAACATTTCATTTTTACCAATCAGTCTTTAACCAACACCAGCCATATTCAAAGCCTGATCATTGATTCTTATTTGCCGAAGGACACTACTATATCTGCTAGTTTTACTTTCTAATACAACATTATCTGCTAAACATCACTGCCTGATGGGAAATTACATATGAAATGTCTCCGAGGTGCAGAGTGAAGTTATTCTGTACCTCACTCTTTTGCATCATTGCTGCAAGTATTTGCTCAGGAGATAATGAGCCCCTCTCTTGTTCCTCACATGGAGTCCCATTTTGAAATCAGAATTGTCTTCATTACTGTCTTGTCCTATAAGCTTTTTTGGGGATGAGCTCTTGGGGAAAATGTATGATGTCACACTTGTTTTGAGTTTAGAGAAAGTCTTATTTGTGTAAACAGAAGCTTCAGGCAAAGTTTCTGAGCATGTCTGTGATTAATCCATAAATGCTTTGTATGGTTTGTCAAGTCAATCTGCTGCCATACAGTTTGAAGACAGTGTATCTTTACTTCGCCTCCTCTCAAGTGCGACACCATAACGATCTAAAAGTAGCAAATGCTCAACATGGTACGTGTGTGGGGAGCAAGCTGAAGCATGTTGAACAGAGCTCGTGTTATTTCTGGCCATATTTGTGCAAACAGGATAACATCGATTTCCATGAATGTGAAAACGTGTCCTTATTGATAATCCTAATCATACACATTTTGAATTGTTTTATTGACTTGTGTAATCATGACAGAACTGTAAAGAGCAAGTATCTTACTTTGTATGATTTTAATTTCAAATTAGACTGATTAGTTTTGATTAAGAAAAACTGCACTAAGCTTTAGACTATGAAAGTTCCAAATAAATAATGTTTCTTTTATTATTTACTAAAGTTGTCATAAGGTAAAGGTGGGAAATATCATGTTTGATGTTAGCTTATGATACCTTTCATGCCAACAAGACTTTCAGCACAGGCTTAGCCTCCTAACCAATGGTTTCAACCCTACAAAGAACGGTTTTGTCATTTTTTTAAGGAGCAGAAGACTCCTCACGTACAGCCAAATTTTGATTTGCGATTATGTTTGAAGTAACTGTCCAAACATGGCTCTAATAATGCTTGAGGTCTTTCCTAAGGATGAATGTTTGAGTTAATGTTTGTATTGTAGTTTGCCAATCATGTTGAATTTCTTCCTTTTTGTCTCTAAGAAATGAAAGTTGGTTATCCTTTTATGTTTGTCACCTTTTGTCCTTTTTTTTTTGTTCGTATATCAGATGTTTGTAAGATATGATAAAGGATTCTACTTGGGACGCTTTTGAATAAAACATTTTACTATAATGTATTTGATTTACTGCCAGTCTATTTTTTTGTTTCAACAGATTACATTCTCATCGTGTCATTTCATTTAGCCAAAAGATGACGTCATGGTAGACCCGCCAGCAACCAGCAGATGGACACATTGAGTTGCAGTAATAAGACTAGTTAGTAAGGGGTGGCCTCCCCTTTCCAAAAAGTATTATTGTTTCCAGAATGTATTTGTGCTCTCCACCTTCTGCAGTATGTCTGACGTAGTTGATTCTTGTTAACCCTTCAAACACATGCACTAGCATACTGAAATACTTTCTGCAACCTTCTTTCAGTCTTTCTGCAACCTCCTTTGTCATCCACCGGCAGAGGGATACAGCCAGCTAAGCATAGGGTGTTTTAAACAAACATCACTTATCCAAACACACTACTTTCTATGTTTCCAACCCTGTGTAGACACTGTTACAATCTAATACACAACCTACAGTAATGTCCGACAGCATTTAAAATCCTTGAATCCAAAAAAGTAAGGTCACTTTGTAAAACAAATTTTAGCAGAATGTGATAGTTACAACTAGTTTTTTTTGACACACTCAATTAAAAACAATATAGAGACAATATGTTTAAAATTTCTACTTATCAGCTTAATTGATCATTGTACATAGGTTTTAATTATGATGCTGTAGCATATTTTAAAAAAAATTAGGACAGAGATAACAAAAGACTAGCAAAGTTGTAGAATGCAAAAAAACAACTGTTTTTAATGTTCCACAGGTAAACAAGTTCATTGGTAGCAGGTGATAGTATCATGACTGGGTATGAAAAGGGTCCAGCTGCCTTCTTTTGCAGGTTGTCAAGTGGAAACTCCTACTCAGGCTGTAGCAAAGAGCGGTGATGTAGGTTACAGTGCTGAAACCTTTTACCCCCTCAACCTACGAGGTTGTTCGGATGGTTTGGAGAGGCAACATTTTGATGCTACACTTATGTACTTCATTTATCTTTAAATACATCAGGAAAACTGACAAGGACACAACAGAATGCTATGAAATCCTGCCAAATAAAAAAATTCTAAGCAAATAAGTGACAATAATAAATAATGCCTTTTAATTTAACACTTAAAACTCAGCAAATCTCTGTTATCATCACAACCCCACACTGCATTCTGATTCAGTTTTTCCAATCCTGATTCGTGCACAGAAACATCACCTTTTCCCAACCAAAACTGTACAGAAAAAAACCAAGACGTGCAGTTCATGAGGGGCCTTGTCACTTACACTGAGGAGCGGAGTAGTAAACAGTCAAGTGCTCAGGATTTGGACTCAGGACTGCTTCATAAAGTTAGACAAAACAAAATGGACGAAATGGGGCTCTTGCTGTTGAACAAAAGATGTCGAACTTATTATTTGCAGATGTCAACCATATTATCCGCATGCTGTTTACACCCCCACCACCCCCCGCCCCCCCCGGACACAAACTGAAAAAATGCACAGAATGTATGTTTTGTATTACATGAGGACTACAAATTTTCATATTGTTGTGCAACCCTATGTTGCCCAAGGATAAATAAATCACCTCTTACTTTGTTTAAGTTACCTCTGGCATTTTCTGCAGTTGCTTGCTAAAACAGCAAGAGAGTCCACACAATTCCCTGGATGAAAAGGGGCATATATTTTTCTGGAGCTGGCTCCTCGGCCAGCTGGAGAATTTGCTGGCACCCTTGAGACACTGTGCTGGCCGGCCAAGCCGAACTCCCACACTCTACTACTGTACACAGTTAAACGAGAGAGAGAGAGAGAGAAGAGCGAGTCTGTGCTCTAAACATCGTCTAGTTTCAGCTGACTTCATTAAATAGGCCAGAGTGATGCTCTCAAGACAGTTTGCGGCTTGATGTGGCTGAAAATATTTTAATTATGCAGGTGTACAGTCTGTACTGTGGACAGCGCACGGGCTGTGTTCTTACTGTCGCCTTGCATTTGATTTATGGTATAAAAATTATTTTTTGTTGCACATTCTTTTGACTCCGGTAGTTATAGTAGTTAGATATTATTCAGATCATATTCTATAAAATATTTTACGACATGAATAATGTGTTTGCACGTGAAAAACGCTGCATCCACTCTGGTGTTTTCCTCCCTGCAGCAGCCTGTTTTCCAATCTGGCCACTCTCTACGCTCAGCTGTCCATCAATCATTTTCCTGGAGAAGAAACGTTCTGCTCACAGCTCCTCAATATGTATAAAAGATAATAATTTTGATTTTTTTTATAGTTACATGATGACATCACAATGCACTCTCTGCTGCTATAGAGCAACCTACCCTCCCTCAGGACGGTGAAGCCAAAAGAAACAATGGTCTGATTCATGGGTTCACAAGCAAATTCTATTCTCAGCGGTGCTGTGGTCTTTCGCCGTAATACCATACTTAGTCTGTGAAGACAACAGTGTTGGATTGCAAATAGAGTTTTGTCTATTAATGGATGGCTTGGAAAGTGGGTGGTATGAGAAAGAGGTATTTGTATATTAAAGATGTTGATAATAGCTGCTTTAAGTAAACAGCAGCCTAATATTCTTAGTGCTGTTTTGGTTCTGTGAGCACATAGTTGAAAGACAGCAAGGAGGCTAAAAATTGCAGCTGTCGAAAACATCAAGATAAGTTTTTTATATATTTTTTTTTATAGCTAACTTTATTTTATAGTTGAAAAGAAGAACACTGCAAAGTTTGTGGGCCTCAGTTTCATTCCAAGTTGCCTCTGAAGAGACGATACGATCGAAGCACTCTTGGCCTGGAGTGAACATGGCGGCTGCTGCTGAAGGTTGTATTAATGATAGTTATTTTCATCATAAACACTGGACTGGTGAACTACAATGCCTCCTCCTCCTCCACCACCACCAGGGCTCCACACACATCCCAAGAGGCCGTGAAATGACCAGAGCATAAAGAGGCAACCATGTCATCCTGCCTGCTAACCACTGAAGTTATCCCTGCTTCAGAGCCTGCTCATCCTGCCACGCTCTGTCAGCTGGGCCAACACTCCCTCCAGCCTCTGATTTCTTGAACTTGCATTGGATTTTCAGTCTATCTACCACCGGAGAGGTGACTTAACTGACAGTCAAAACAGTCAATATGACGAAGTGGTGATTTTTCCATGGTGGTCAACCTCCGGGCCATGTCACGCTCGAACAAGTCCAGCTTAGACTGTGTGGTTAAAGTTAGGAAACAGTCTGTGACTTTTACTTTCTCTCTCTTCTGTAATGCTAAATGTTTGGGACGGAGTCCAGAGCTGGCATTGTCTCAGGGAACAACATACTGTGTGATATAACAAGTCAAAAGTCAACTCGCACAAACTGAGGGGACATGCTGACGACTGATGGAAACAGTTTCTGTGCCATCTGTCCTCAGTCCTTTCCACCAGTGCTTGCCACAGCAGACCGAACGAAAAGAGATGTCATCAGTCATCTCAACACTCTACCTGGAAGGGCGATTTTTTTAATGCATTACCCTTGAGTAGACACTTTGATCTCTGACTGCAGAGTAGTTTATTTTTGTTGACAGATTTTTGGAAATAAGCCACGCTGCCGACACGTTTGGGCGAGCAGATGGCAGACTGATTCCTGTCAGATCCTGATTGTCAAGGTGTCATTTAGACAGGAACCACACAGCTGCTGAACTGTGGCTCTACTAGCATCTGTTAAACTACTAATGTGGATTTATTTTGTCTTATTTTCAATGATTATACTAATACATGCCTTATTTAAAGAGTCAAGAGTAACTTAATATCAAATTAAAACATGTTTTACTGGCATCTCTGCTTGAATTTCAGTTTTAACCTGCTTAACCTCTGACTACAGCCTGCAGCACTGATGATGATGTGTGGTTAGACAGTGTGTGACCTTGTATTGTCCCGTTGGCCCGTCACGTTTCATGAGCACATGGCTTTCACATCACAATGGGACACTAAGATTGGTCTTCTTCTTGCAATTCTTTCTGATCTTTAAACAAACTCAACCCTGTGGAAAATCACAAGAAAAAATAATGTGTCAAAATCCAGAAAATGTTCCCTTTTCCATCAGTATAAATTGAGTCTGAACTCTGACCTGCATGCGCTTTGAAAGGTTCACCAGTGAGCAATCAGTCAATATGGACTGATTTTGAAATATGGCAGTCAGCTGAATGAGGGGCCTCCCTTGTCCAGTTTTCTCCTCTTTTGATGTTTTGCAGTGGTCGAGCTGATGATAATTGTGTGAAATCGCTGTGTTCTCCTGCCTGGTCTCCAGCTCCACTGTCCGACCGACTGACGATTACATGTTGGTCATTTTCAAACACCAAAAACTTCAGAAAACCCCCAGAGACAGAGACAGAGACAGAGCTGCCTTTGATCCAAGATATCTGTGTGACTTTTTTTTTTTTAGCTTTGGGATGGCATTTGGACTCTGTGAAAGCAGAACAAAGCTTTGGTCAGCAGATGGGGAAAGTGGAAAATGTCAGCGATAAGGACTGACTCCACAAACCCTCTGTATCATATTAGTCCTATCAGTTCGGTAAGTTAGAACATTAGCATGAGCAAATTAATGACTATACAGTATATCTAGAGTGCTGAGGCTGTTATAGCTAGAGAGCATACACTCTGCATGAAGTGTCCTTGAGCAAAATATTGGAGCACTTCCAGCTTCTCTCAGGATGCTCCTCTGTTGTAGAGCACCAAAGCACATGGCTGAAGAGATCCCAATCCATCAAATAATCTTCAAAACAACACTTAATCTAAACGTCCTGGTCCGAATCTGTAATGTTTGAAAGCCAAAGGAGATACTGTGTTCTGGCGCTCTTCAGCTGCTCAATTCAGGGATTTTAAACACTCAGAAGTAGAGCCCGTAAAAGCAAGTTCAGACGCTGTTTTATCTTTATTGTATTTTTTTTTTAAAAGCTGATTTATGTACCCGATCCTCTCAAGTCCTCTTTGTTAAGAAATCGGGCTTCTTTGGCTGTGGGAACGTTACCTTTTGCTCTGCTACATAAAAGGAGGGAAGAAAGTCTGTGTAACAAACACTGGAGATCAGATAAAAGAAGAAATAAACGTGTTTGACATGGCTTAAGAGAAACTTGGGGTAGAAATAAGTGCAACACTGCAGCTCACATCTAAATTTTTACTAGTACTGCATGGTAAGAGCGTCTGCCGAGTGAGGCTGTTTGTCTTGATAAGCATGTACGAGGTCAAGGGTTTTCCATAATGGAGACCCGCACGGCTGATTTACTGCAGCGCGCTCAGATGAAGAGTGATCACGCCTGCAACATGAAGACTTGATGTGTTTCCCAGCAGCCATGCCTGACCAGATATCTCCCAGCACTCCTTCAGGCTGAGTCATCCACCAGTTTCTTTTTTTTCCACAGCGGCAAACACTGACATGTGCTTATCTAGGAAATAACTGGATTTCTATTTACTGCATCTGCAAAGTCATTATTGCTTTGCTCGCCTAAATGCAGGGTCTGTAAACTTTTAAGTAACACTGGCATAAATTCCTCCAAGCATCTATGGAGAACTTCTCTGTCAATATCTCTTAATCTGACACTCTGCCGTGATATCAAGGAAAGAGATGTCCACTCAGCTTGTACATAATACATTAGAGGCCTGTCCAGTTATTCTGGGTGAGCTCCTCTGGCGCCATGTGATGTCGATTGAAGAGGGCATTGCTAGCTACTAGGCAACTGCGATGCAGCGCAAAGCAGCACCAATGCAAGAGGAGCCACAGATAACACCCTAAGTCTCTCCTAATATCAATCAGACTTGTCTTTGTTATGTAAATATGGAAAGTGCATTTGTGTAATCAACAGTGTGCCAGCTCCTCCTTGCTGAAGGATGGTTTCTTGAAGCAGACATCAAAGCAGATCGGTGCATTCAGCTGCCAAAGAAAATTACTGGTGCTTTTTTTAACACAGTCACTCAATCTTTTTAACAGGATGACTTGGGAAAACACTCAAACTCTTTTGGGCCACACACTGACTCACATCAATCTGAATGAGAAAAAGCGAAGGAGGAAAACAAAAGATGTTCCACTGTGTGGGTTCTCTATTTTTTTATTTTCATTATTATTATTTTTTTTATCAGGGTGGCGGAGGGGGATCTTTGCATGTGGAGTTTAACTGAGAGGCAGAATGTTTTTTCCTCACGTTTTCCCACCACAGGCTCTGAAGTGACAGCTGAGAGAAGCAGCCATGTCTGTCCTTCTCCTACTTTTAGCACGCACAGCTATGGGCAATTGTAAGCTTTTTGTTTGGAGCTTTAACTATACCGTCTGTACCAACAACATCTCTGGATCTTTGCTGTCGCCTCCTTATTGTGGATACAGCACAAAACCTTCTCTGTTATTTGTGTCTTGCATTTTCAGCTGCACCTCTTTTGCCTATGCTGTTTCTGTTTGTCCAATTATTACTGGATAGCGTTCACTAGCAGGTCCAGTAAGTGCTGTCAGATACCATTTTTAACAGCACCTTCTAGTCATGGTGGTGGTAAATCACAGTGTTTCACAGGGGGGTTGGGGTACTGTTAACCTTGTGTAGTTTGTTGACATGCTGCAGGTGGTGGCCTGTTAAATATCCAGCTGAGACAGGAATGTGGAGGCTCTTTGGGTGCGAAGCAGACGGGATCAACTGTGCAGAGAGGAGAGGGCTCTCTAAATGGCTAAAGCTGGTACTGCTAGTATCGTGAGGGTTCCATGTATCTTCAAGATCTTGTTCGCAACATAAAAGCAACATGACAGACTTTAAAGCATTCAACTGCAAAGCAAAGACAGCATGCATTGGGGTCTTAAGGTCACAGTACACATCATGAGAGGGGTTTAATTCAGTGACAGGCTTAGGATCAGCATAATAGCAGCAAAGCTACACCATCTTAGGACCCTTTCCCGTCAAGCCCTGGGGGTCTCCTACTGATTTATTACTCTGCCTCCGACCGTCTGTGTCTATCTTTAGCCGCGCAGACTTTTATGAGCATGTTGAAGTGAAGGCGTGCTGTGACACTGTTGTCAGAGTTCCCTCCAGACGCTCGGACCGGCCTCCGTCATGACTCCCTGCATAGGTTGAGCAAAGCTTGCTTAGTTTGCGGGAACCCTGCAGAGATAGGCATGCACCAGAGGAATTCAGGGGTCCAGTAGCTGTGTTTTTAGACTTCTGCAGCTCATAACCACCGCTGTCCTCTAGCTACCCAGCGGTGGAAGTTAACTAAGAACATTTGCCTAAGTGCTGTACTTACATGTGCTACATGGATTTTGTAAGTGGTTCTGAATTTTTCTTGATTTTGAGCTACATACAAATGAGCTACATGAGCAAATAAGACATTTAATGCCTGCCAATAATATAATTAACATAATTATAATGGCAGTAGATATCTCTGTATTGACAGAAAGCAGCATAACAACAAGCTTAAAAGATAATATTGAAAGGCTGGTTGTGCTGTCGATTGAAATTTTGTTGACTTATTATTTTGAAGACATAACATAACTATGATATGTTGATAACTAACTTCAGCTGAGTAAAATAACTATTACAGAACGCCTAAATCTGTTAATTTGAGATAACAAGTAACCTAGATGTATTAAGTTAAACTTTTCTGCAACAAAGTTTACTTTATACCTTTTTCACATCAGCTATTAATCTTACACAGCCACAGATACACTGCAAATAGCTTTGTTTAAAAAAGAACTCTATTTTTCATATATTTTGTGTTTCTTTAACTTGATATTAAAATAAACACGGGTTCTAGTCAGATCAGTATCTTTAAGGCAGGACAATGTGGAAACACTTCCGCCTTTGTCCACAGGGGCCGCCAAAATCATTACAAAATGAAAGTTGTTCATCTGTTGTAACTAAATAATTTAATGGTTTGGACGAAACAGGCTATCAACAAAAATTTCAGCACAAACAAGCAATATTAAAGGTTTTTTGATGCAAATAGAGAAGGAAAAGATGATGCCATTTGTTAAAAAATGCACTGTTTTTTATTTGGTGCTGACATATTTCAGCTTAGTGCTCGAGATGACAGGTCATGTTGAGTAAAGCCTGACTAATTTTTCAACAGCATTCCAAAGCACAAATAGTTGATAAGGGCCAAGAAAACAGATTCTTACCAGAATAAATCTACAAACTGAAAGCTTTGTGCACAACAAATACTGTATTATCCCCCCAATATTCACTGAAGAAAGCATACAGCTTCCATATGGTGTGGTTTTACACCGGGGGAGGAACGTGCTCCCTTAAACTAGCTTCCATTAAACGCATTCCTTGTTAACAACCCGATAACGGCAGGCTTGTAGGTTCCCAGCTCTCCAGCGCAGTGACTCATCATTCAGGTGTGTTTACAGCTTATTACGCAAGAAAAAAAAAGAGGCATCTCTGGAGACAGACTAACACGCTTTGTAACATATGTTGCCAAGTTCCAAGAAAAAGTCAAAGCAACTCATTCTCTCAAGCGGTTATTCAGCGCAAATGTGTTGTAGGTGATGACCTTTTCAAACAAATGCTTTCACTAACACAAATTTGCTGGAAGAGAGGCAGAGATGGAGAGGGTGAGACATGTATGTGTGAGGCTGAGAGGCTTGAGGTGAGGTAGAGACATCAGCAGGGTCATTTGGTTTCAAACAGAACCATCAATTACATCCCACCTCTACCACTACATGAGCTTGTTGCCTTAGTGCAGTTGAGGCACAGCCAGCTGGGGCGGTGGGACGACTGTTTGTTGTCCTACAGCCTGAGAGATGAGAGGGATTCTTCACAGCTTACCAAACATGTCTCTTTTCATTTGATACAGCCGGGGCTTTGTTCATTACTCTGCATGGGTATCAATGGTGTGATGAGTGCAGAGATTTCAATCCTTGCTTTTACAAATATGGCACCAGAATTGATTTCAAAATAAAAACCAGATGACAACTATCTGAATAAAACAAATTAATCCAGCTTTACATAAGAAAATTACACACAATTTACTTTTCTTTCACTCTGTCAACTGAAAAGATGAACTCAGGAGCCTCAGAAAAACAATAGGGAAAAATTCAATTTTTCTGTAATGACAGCATCTCAGCTGCTCCTTCCTGATCTTTGCTGGTTGAGTGTCTGACAGCTTGGGACAGGTGTGAAAAGAAACACCTCTATTATACCTGAGAATTACTGTAAGAGCACAGAATAATCCTGTTGTGACAGAGCGAGCACAGAGCATCACAGCTTCCATTTTCTCCAGGAAAAGAGCTGATGTAAGAGCGATCTGGAGTGGATTTGGTGGAATTAAAGGCAGAGAGATAAGAGCTCACGACGGTGTCTGTTTGTATTTCTTCTGCTGTTGCTATGTATCCTCTCTGTTTATCGACCAAGAAAGCAGTCTCAGAGGTATTTACTCATTATGACTAGAAAAAACATCAGCAGACAAAGATTGTAATGACCATGCCGGACAAAAGCCTTGACTTTTTTTTTTTTTCTTATCAGGCTAACATTTGCTAAAGCCTCTTCATTTTTACCTCAGCAAAGCAGAAGGCATTTATGAGTCATTTGATGGTTGACCAAGAAAATGAGTTCTGATTGTTTGGAAAAAATCAAATCAAGTTAATTTGTTGGTACGGCTCAATATCACAAATCACTGCCTCAAGAGGTTTTGCAGTCTCGGCCTTTCGACCTTGTTTCCAATTAATTGTTATTTTCAGCTGATATTTTGATGTACTAGACGCAATTCTGAGGCAAAGCTCCATCGGTACACAGTTGCCCTGAGAGTTCAACACAAAATAAAAGAAACAAACTGTTGTGAAATTGTGTGCAAGTGTTTTTTAAATTAGGAATTTTTGTTTCCTACCTTTTCCAGGGTTTGATTTCTGTACTTGGAGCTCTCCTGGCCACCGTACCCATGACTGAGGTCATTAACAGTATCAGTCAGCCAGCACACCTGGAAGATGACGGGAATGCAGCATTCCAGCCGATGACCCCTGACCTTCTGTTCACCTCACAGACACGTTTCTCCTCTCTGTTGCTTCAGACCCAGAGTCTGTTCTCAGACACACTGTCATGTCATGTTTGGATCACGGCATTTTGTTTTTCATAAGACTTTGCCATTCCAGCAGCGCCTGGTGCTGAAAAAATAAACATTAAATTGATTAGCAGAACAATTTAGCAGGCTTCATTATTTATTTAAGTCTTTTAACATGCAAAAAATGCCAAATATTCAATTCAAGTCACTGAAATGTGAAAATTTGAGGGGTTCTATTTGTTTTTTTTATATTTTAAACGAAATATCTTTGGGTTTTGTGCATAACAGGGAATTTAAAGGTGACAACTTGAACTCATGAAAGATGTCATGGTCATATTTCATTACTTTCTTACATTTCATTGTTTTAATGGATTGTATAACTGAGTGATTCATTGATAGCTGTAAGTGCAAAATCAAAGATAACTGGACTTGTTAAAAAGGCAATAATTGATTTTTTTGGCCACATGGGGGCAGTGAAAGAAGTTGTAAACAACACACTCAAATTTATTAGACCTTTTTAGCTAAAACAGCTCTCAACCACCTAAAAAATAAAATAGTAAAGTGCCAAAAGGTGCAGATCCTTGAATGGCCATTTGAGGCAGGCTCCAAAGCAAGTGAATCCTCATAAACTCTGATGATAAACAGCAGCAGTTAAAGCAGAAATAAAAATGTTAACAGTCTGATTAAAAAAAACAGGTGTGATATCTAAATTTCCCTGTTTTTATCAACTTTATGGGGATGAATTTTTATAAAACTCCCTCAGTTTTATTAAGACTAAAAGTTGTGGTATGGCTATTTTGAGAGCAGTTGCTAGCTTCCTGTTTGGCATCTAACAGTTATTTGTAGGAAGGAGAATCCTCTCTGACTCCACCTTCTCATCCAAAATAAATTTAAAAACCAAGACGGCCACTCCACAATGTCAGACTTGGGAATTCAAATTGTTACTCCACAAACCAGCTGGTAATGACAAGGAAGCTCCATTCACTATTTATTATTCAGTCTATGTTTAGAGCTAATGGGAGACTGTGTGAATAATGACCAATATGATAACATTGATTAAAGATCAGTGTCTCGTCTCAAATAATCGAATGCAAGTCCAGTTACCTTTGACCATGGAACTTCACAGACAGGTTCATTAATAGGCTACTGAATAGTGAAAATGATTTTTAGCTGCAGCTCAAACATTCAACCAAAAAAGCTGAAATTCACCCAACCCTCACCATCTGATCTTGACAGAGCTAATACAGGAAGGACTGAAGGAAGTATCGTTACTATGTTTGCTAAGTCAATTTCCTGAGCTCTGGTTCAATCCATCTCCAGTGTGAGCTGAGTGATCAATCTGCAGCTCTGGATACGATATCATGTTACAATGTGAGACGACGTCGATGTGATGAGAAGTCTGCGTATTGACATTGCTGCTGAGGTGCAGGATTCGCTGTAGTTCTTTACAGGACCGGAGAGGCTCAGAAATAGATTGCTTTAGGCTAAAGCACCTCTCCTGTCCTCGTCCTGATGATGTCTCTCTCCTATCTCTCTCTCACCTCCTCCCAACAGTCATCCCAGCTCTCGTGGGACAGCAGGCCCAGGCAGGCGGCCAGCTGGTGGTGTCTCACTGGGACAGCAGCAGAGACATCGAAAGCGCAGTCAGATGTGGTATCAAAGACATCGTGGACTCAAGGGGGAAGATTCTCCAGAGACACACAGCAACATAGTTTTCCTACCAATGCACTTACAGTAATCCCCTCTAAGGTTTCCATACGGGAATGCTGGCATGATCCTGTTTGTGTGTCTGTTGGCATTTTAGCTTTGTAAATAGTTGTATAAATCTTTATATGCAAGTGTGTGCGTGGGTGTTAATGATGTGCAAGCATATGTCTGGATATACCCAAGATACCTCTCTCTATTGTCTTTGTGTGTGTGTGTGTGTGTGTTACTGGAAAACAGTGACTAATGTCTGCCTCTTTTCTTCCGTAAGCTGATCTTTCCCAGAGGTGAAAGCAAGAGGGCACCGGCTTTTTGCTGCCCAGTGATGCTTAAGAAAAAGACCGCACATGAACCCTTTATTACGGAGCAGCTGGACTCTGCAATCATGAACTCAATGGTGCCCATGAACAGCCGCTCTCAGGGCATCAATCTCTTGCCGTAAGGTTAACTTGGCGTCCATTACCTGACCTGCAACATCCAAGGGAGATGACCCATGCTGTGCTCAGACAGCACAAACTCAAACTGGCTGTGCAGCATTACTCAGTCTGTGTAAACAGGGGGGATAGTTGAGCGAGAGCAACAAAGACACACCTTTCAGGCCGATGATGCTCAAGTAGCCGTAACAATGACGTAATCAGTGTGTATAAGAACAGGCAAAGTGCATATTGATTGTGGTAATGACATAAGATCAAACACATTTTAATGCAAAACTGATTGGTGCTGCTCTGCATCATTTTGTCCGATTGCATGGGTGCCCTTTCTTAAACATGATGTCAGTGGTGCTCTTTCAGTGCAAACATATTCTGTGTGGATATAGATAGGGTCAAAGAGGTGACACTTAATTTACCACTGTCATAATGGGCACAGTGTCTGCTGCATACATAATTAATCAATCTCTGTTTTCCACATTGATAACAGCACGACCCTCGGTCCTCACTGCATCTTTGAATGCTGATTACATTCACTTTGCTGCTTATGTTACCATGAAACACACTCACAAAGAGACACTTAGAAACAACAGCAGAGAAGCTGATCATATGTGTTTCGTGATGAGAGCCGCAGCAATCTATACTTCATAACATAAGTGAGATTTACTCAGGTTATCACAAGTCCCACAACCAGTTATCATGGCAATATTCTCCTCCAAGATGCATTTGGAAAACTGCAGGTTTAAGGGGGAAGAGAGTGTCATATAAAGTGTAATAAAACTCTGTAAATAGCCCCACTTCCGAGCAACAAGTATTCAAGTGGTGATTGGAAAAATAATAAGACAAGGCAGGAGACAAGAGAAAAATATGTTGAACTACACCAGCAAAGGGAAGATGTGTTCACTCTATTTTTAACTCAGAATCTTAATGAAACATCCCCCTAGTGCCCATGAACTCCCTCTTTTTTTCCCCCCTCAATGAATTCATTGAGTTGAAACAGACTTAGGCGGTAGAATGAAAAATGGTGCATAGAAATGACTGGCTAGGTTTGGAGATTAATTTGACTGAGAGAAAAAGATGATCTATAACTGAGTCCTTTTCAGTCTGCACAGCATTGAGGATAAAAGTGAGGAGCACTGCTGTTGCAAAAGTATGTAATTACAGATTAGTCTGACGGATAAGATAACAGCTCTGAATCTGCTGGGTAATTAACTTTATGTTGGATGCACACAATACATCCAATTTATCTATCTATGAGTTATGAAATAGCTCTGAACTTGATGTTTCATATCCTTATTATTATGTTATTTCTTGTGACCAAACTATTTTTTTTCACATAAATATGAACATTTGCTTAAGATTATTTAGTAAAATCAAACTGAGAAAATGCATATAAAATTAGTTAATCTCAACAATAAAGAGTGAGTTCATCTAAAGAAACACATTATCAGAATACACAAGGTCACTCGCCATATAGGGAGATCACTTCCACCTCAGTGATTGTCTCCTCTGTGTATATAATGACCATTACAAACAGGCAACAGCTCAGTCCACTGTCCAATGACATGAGTGCGGGACAATTGATTTTCGCAGCAGCTTGGGTCGGGAAGGTGATGTGGGTGTTATACATCGCGCTCAGAGGGGATTGTGCAGATAGATGGTAAACAAATATTTGACAGCAGCAGCAGAAGCAGCGGCAGAAGCGGCAGCAGCTCTGAGCTTCCTCTGTGGTGTGTTTGCAGTGTGAGAGGAGTTGTCTCGGCTCTTCAGTGGCCAGTTTGACGGCCTGCTTGCGTCCTCGGAGAGGAAGAGCTGCTGTAATTGGTTTCTCAATGAAGGATCATCAGCGGCTCCCCGGAGGCTCGGTGGACTGTAGCGTGGCGCTGCTCTATCAACCGTCCGCTGGCCGGCTTTAAAACACCGCTTTGCTCGCTTCTTCTTCTGAAAATAAACAAGCGGACAGTGAAGAGGATTTTCGGAGCATCATCATCACCTTGCGCGTAATAAAAAGGGGGATTTGTTTTTCCCGTGTTCACAACCTGTGCGTGTGCTGGGAGTTAATCGTGTTTCTCTTTTTTTGTTTCTTTTTTGTCCACATCGCGGAGTTAATCGCGGCAAAGTTTAACGCAGATTTCAAGCATGAGTGACCTGGAGGACGACTTTGCCAAGATCCTGCTGCTAAAGGAGGAGAGGATACGGGACTTGGAAAGGCGTCTGGCAGACAGGGAAGACGAGATTCAGGAACTAAAGAGAAAATTACACAAATGTCAGTCTGTTCTGCCCAGCGCTCAACTTATTGGACCGAGGACCCGCAGGGCGCAGGGCATCTCCGCCGAGCCTCAGACGCACCAGGACCTGTCAAGGCAGACTTTTCGGAAATATGCCAAGTCCGACTGGTAAGACTCCTTTGTGCAGGCGTGTACTTTGTTACCCATGTGTCAGTTTGTGTCCGGCCTTAAGAGATCGTTCTCAATGTGTTCTCCTTCTCACTACCAAACTCAAAGGACTGGCATGAATGGTGCGAATCGATACTCTGCTGTTGGAGAGCTACAACTCTGTCTTTCAGTAGAAATGTAACTAGGAAAAAAAAAAGAATGTACTAACTATTATAGTAACTCCACACACTTACACACATACGGGTTCTCGTAGTACTTAAGTGTTTTGCCTCCACAAACCTTATTTGCATCTGTTTTCTACCTTTTCTTCGATTCTTTCTTCTTAATGTGAAATGGAGACGTTTGTCATGAATGGAAGAGCACTTTCATTCTTAGGGCCCGATGACGCAGCTCCAAGACGGGCTTCAGAAAGAGCTCCTAATTGATCAGATCCATCATGGCAGTCCCACAGGACTCAGACAGGAGGAAGTGCGATGCATTATTGGCTTTTAGTAGCTGGACGCTGAGGACCCGAAGTGCATGTCTGAGGATATTTAATACTCCATTAGAAAACGCTTTGTTTGGCCATATGCTTCCTTCACCACCTTTAGGTGCTCGTTTTAGCTTCACAGTATGGTTGTCTTGATTTCAAGGGTCTCATATGAGGCCTGTATCAGAACAGTTATCAGTTAGCACCTCATCTTTTCACTTAGTTTGAATCTGCTTGATGTCGCTGTAATTACTTTGAGCAAAAAGTTTCACTCCTCATGTTTAAATTTCTTTATTTCTGTGAGCAGAATCTCATCCAAATTAATGACTTTCATATTAATATCACACACACACACACAAGCAGACGCACACAAACAGAAATCCCTCTGCTGACTCAATTAATGCAATAGACAATGCAGTTAATTTTATTAAGATGGCTAGACAATTTCCAGTCATTTGCATTGATAAACTGCAGACAAGGAAGGTCCTCATATGCACCGGTTAGCTGATACTCTTTGTTCCTATCAACTAAAGTAAAAGTGCACACAAAGTCCTGAGGAGAATAAAACAATGACAAAAGGTCTTTGAGAATGAAGTATTGAGGTTATGGATGATGCAGGTTCATTGAGGAAATAATGACTACCAAGCTACATTCAATACAAAACAATCCAGCTTGTGTATACTAATAATGAAGTGTCAGCTTTCTCAAAGGACAAAGGTTTATTCTTAAAATGGTCAAAGTATGAGTCAGCTGCTGAGGCGCAAGAAGTGCTCGAATGGGCTTTTTTTAGGGGAAAAACAAACTGCATGTGGCCACATGTTCAGTGAAGTGAAGTAAACATGTTTACATTTGTGAAAAACACCAGTGAGATGATGTGATTGCTCTTGGTGCCACCACTGCCTGGAGGAAGGCCTCCACCTGTGCCGCCGTGCCAGTTAGGCCGCGGCGGGGTCGGAGACGGTGTGACCCCCCATTAGAGTCAGGACGTGGCACCAGCCGGCAGCCTGCCCTGCTCATCGGATTACCGCAGCATGGAGCAACAGATCCTGTTTCTATTGATCTGCATAGGAAAGGGGCTGAGCTGGATGGTTAGAGAGGTGAAATTTAAAGCGCAGAGGTGCTTTGAAGGACAGTGGGAGGGCCTTTTAATGATGGGAGGATGGAGGGATGCAACATTGGACTGTGGAGAGCCTGAAATCCCCAGCTCTGCCCATCACCTGCAGTTTTCTGATATGAAAGCTAAAGCTTTGCGCCCTGCACCTTTCCCTTAACGGAGATAAAAGAACAAAATATGGTTTTTAATTAGCTTAGAGGAGAAAGGTTGCCTTGGCTTCATTAGAAGTTTGGGTGTTTGGATTTAAAACAGATCTCTTCCTGGGAAACTGTTTGAATATAAAACTATTATTTTAATGGTTTAATGTCTTTATTTAGGCAATTAACTGGATTGGTTTTTTTGTTAAACTGGTGCTTTTAGAGTTGCTTTATCTCTTTTAAAGTCTCACAGAAAGCTGCTGTCGTGCATTTGTTTTCACTTATTGCACACAGAGCTAAAATGTCAGTGTTTGCAGTAAATGGACTAACTGCTTATCAGTCATTGATTCTTGCATCGATACATCCAACACTAAAGGATCATAAAGTGCTGGACATTTCTGCCTGCACAGCACAGCATGCCACCTTGTTGTGGTTTGCCCGAGGTTTTTGCATGGACTCACCACAAGAGGGCAGCTGTGATCTTTTATTCGACCAGCTGTCTCTGCCCAGAGTTGTTTACATGCTTTCTGCCAGGAAAAAGATGCTTTTTTTCACACTCACCAAGCACAACTATCCCCAGAGCCTAAGAGCTTTCGTTCATCCCGCCTTTTGTCCTCACTGTCAGCCTGCGACTCCCCACCCTCTCCACTCAATAATAGCTTCAGTAACTCCTCATCAGATCAGATGGTCCTTGGCAGTTTATCCTCCTCTGAATTTGTCCAGAGCGCATAAGGCCAAATCCTGTTCCCTGGGCTTCAGATGACTCACTGGGATAATGCAGACAGACAACAGCAACCACACATAAGATTAGATGAGGAATGTGGAGCTGCTCTGGAAGTCATGAGCCCTGGTAGCTCCTGTATTGTCATATATCTGCTGCTATTTAAAAATCTACATGATAATCAATTTTTTGCCTTGAGCATCTTTTCTTGCTCCAATGTGGAACCTGTCATGAAATGAATAGATGTTGAAGAGGGATCAGGGGAAAGCGGAACTATTCATTTCACCTTGAACTTACATTACATGCCTTTGGGCTCAAACAGCACTGGAATCCAGTAGTTTCAAATATGTTATATTATTTACATTAGAGTCCATGTCGAGAAAAACACAAGTAGTTCCACACAATATAAGCAAAAGAGCCTCGATCCCTAATAGATATTTATTTTTACATCGAGGTTCGTTATGTTTCCATCTCCTTCAACTTCCATTAAGGCTCCGGTGCTCATCTATTTGTAACTCAGCAGCCTCGGGGCGAGCTGCTAAGGTATGATGACATGGTTCCCTGAGTGGCTTTCTCACTCAGTCCATTATTCATGTGAGACGAGCGCGCCTCTCTCTGGAGTGGCAGACTGCACTGTGCCAAAGATTCCTGTAGGCGCCCTTCTCGCCATGCGCTCTCTCCGGGTCGCAGCCTGACGCACTCGGGGAGGACGGTCCTCCGCTGTCACACCGCCGAGGGAGGGAGAGCGAGAGCGAGAGAGAGAGAGAGAGAGGGAGAGAGAGAGAGAGAGAGAGAGAGAGCAGAGAGAGAGAGGGGGCAAACTTTGCGTGATTGTGGTTAAGACGCTTTCACCTTGGCAATCGCGGGAATCGCCGAACATACCTTCGCTTGAATTCCCAACATCCGCTGGTGACGGAGAGCGACGAGGATTCCCCCCCTCTGGAGAGACCGGGGCTGCATCTTCTGAAGCCGTTCATGCCGGATAAAGTTTCTGCGCGGCGTGGCAGAGCAGAGAGGATAAAAACTGGACTGCGCACCTTTCGGTAAACTTATTGGGGAGTCGCTTGTCGTCGCTAACTGAAATGGGCACCTTGCGTGACCTCCAGTACGCGCTCCAGGAGAAGATCGAGGAGCTGCGCCAGAGGGACGCGCTCATCGACGAACTGGAACTAGAGCTCGACCAGAAAGACGAGCTGATACAGAGACTGCAGAACGAGCTGGACAAATACCGCTCCGTGATCAAACCGGCAACCCAGCAGGTCCACAAGCAGAGTGAGCTGCAGGAGCAGCAGCGGACTAAGAGGCAGGCGATCTCGGCCGAACCTACAGCCTTCGACATCCAGGATCTTAGCCATGTCACACTACCTTTCTACCCCAAAAGCCCACAGTAGGTTTCAAGACTATTAATCCAGACTAATTATTTTTCTTTTCTTCTCTTATTTTTTGCATTTCCTGTTAAGCTCCATTACTGATTCCTGTGCGTAATTTAACGTGTGGCGCAGCAGGTATGGCACCTGTTGCACTTTTGGATGATGTGATACTCTACAACAAATGAAAATACACACTCAAGCACACACACACGCGCACACTCAAACACTCACTCACACTGGATACAAGGAAAAGTGTCATATGAATCCTTCAACCATGAAAATGAGAGAGAAAAAAAATCAGGAAACTCAGTGACAGTCATGGACAACAATACTAGCTGCTCAGTGATGAAATGCTGAACGTGAGTTAGTTTGATTATAGTCAAACATCAGAGAGGATGAAAGGTCATCCGGTGACTGTGGATGATAGTTTTAGAGAGTTGATGATGGCTTCAGCTCTGTGTAATGTACTGGCATGTATTTTATACAAGCTGTGATTCTGTGACAGCGAGTCTTAACAGGCTCTCTGTACATGTTTACCTTATGATGTGTCTGGTGCTAGTTATGCACTCTCTTCTTCTCAAACTCAAGCAAACACACCTCCTTCCTGCTCAACATGAGGTCTGGTCCTCAAATCTGGTCCTGAGACGGCCCTGTGAGTGAAATAATCCAGCCGTCCGTCGGATTAAAATGCATTTGAAGTCATTTGACAGGATGCAGAAAAACAGAATTGAGTGTTCAAATTTAAATTGTTGATATATTATTTACTTTTAAATCCATTTGAGTGTAATGAGAAATGTTTTTTCTTTTCTCAGCCTTAACGGCGAGATCAAATCTGACATATGCAAACAAACAAAGCTCCAAGGATTTCATCAAAGAAGATTCTCAATTGAGGGGTATTATTTATCTGAGCAGAAAGGCCATTAGTCTTTGTTAAACCTGTCAGCTCTGCGTGTTGGAAAAGAACACAGGAAGCTTTTCTTCTGTCTTTCTTTGTTTTCTTTGTCATGAATGAACACAAGACCCCTGGCCCCGCTAGCTTGAAATGGCAAATGAGAAAAACACAATAGTGACCATTTTATTATGATAATCGTTTTTATCCTAAAGCTTTTACTCTATGTGCCTCCATTAAGCTATTTCCCAAAGAGGCTTTTAGCGAGACCTTGACGGGAAAAACAAAAACAAGATCTCCGAAATATCAATTTGTCCTGAAAGTTGAAATTTTTCAAACACTAAACAAAGAATTTGATGTCATGGCTGGTGGAGAGTTTCAGTCCAATCATCTTGACAATTACAGTGGAAAAAAGGGTATTTTGAGATTTGACATTCAAAGTGACGACTGACCACGGTTTTGAATGATTGCATGGTTTCCGATGATAATCCTCGCAGGGTTGGGGCTGAAAGGAAATAAACTTGATGAAACTGAAAACTGCTTTTCTTTTTGTTGCGAAGAGGTTGTTTGAACTTCCATCAAAGCTTCTCAAAAGCAGCTTCAATTTTCTGCTGACTGACTGACTGACAAACCTTTTCTCACTCTCCATCTGGCAAAGAGCAATAATCATGTTAAATATCTCGCTTTCCTTAAACAGACAGATTAAAAAAAAGGATTGAAAAGCAGATAGACTGTTGAATGCTAATGACTGTAGTGAGTTTGGACTCTGGTGGTCTCTCTTTCATGCTAGAGATCAGAGCTTGAACATCCCGCAAAAGTTCATCCTCTTTATCTTTTTTTATGTGATTTTCTAACTTTTGTATTTGCTCAGTTGAGAATAGAGAGGTTTTCTTTTTTTTTCCCTCATGAGGACAAAGCAGCTGCATTACATTGTCATTTTGTTTTAGTTATTGGAGTGTTACGATAATGCCTATTGGACTGACTAAATATTTATATTTTTCTTTCATTCCCACCCACTTTATCTTCTTTACAAGGCCCATTGAGCGTTCTTTGCACAGACCCTCCCTCTCTTTGCCTCTTATTTCCGTTAGCCTCTCCCACTTTTCTGCCACCCCTCTTCTTTTTTCCTCTTAAAAGAGCATATTTTCTCCTTTTAAGGAAGGCTGGACTTGCTCAGTCCCAAACATCACTAGTAGATGTAGGCAAATATATCATCATTACAAAGGAGAGGCAGGCAGATGTTTTCATAAGGGTCTGGTTGGAGGACGCTGCTCTAACGTTGCTGTCAGAGACTCAAGTCAGAGGGTCCCGACTGGCTGGAAAGGCTTAAAATTTCCTGGGTGTTAATGAAACAGAAAGGTCAGGGATGCAGATTTCCACTTTGGAAATTAATGAACTTCTAATTTATCCTGTTAGTTAATAAAAAGCAGAGTTTTGCTATCACTGCATTAACCCTATTTACAAGCATCTCTCAGTTAGGATTAAAAGAATCATTACAGTCCAAAAAAAACCAGCACATTACACTTTAATCAGGGTTTACTCCTTTAAATCTGATGAGAGCCAACATTAAAGCCAAATCATCTTCCCCCCATTGTGCAGTCTCTGCAGAAAAAAATGAAGGTGGTTTGGGGAGCACAGAGCGCATCTGAACAGAAATCGTGAGATGGGATAAAAATAGGAGAAACACCTCAGTCTTTTCTTTTCAGCTCCCTGGAGTAACTTGCTCTGACTCTCAAGGGCGGAATGAAAAATGTCTAATAAGGAACCTTTGGGTCCTCCTGGTTGCTCTGTTGGAGGAGCAGCTGCCCCGTCCTACTGTAGGTTCAACGCAATTATAATTCTGAGACTTTGGACTCTTGTTACCCCACTGTCTCCTTCACCTTTCTCATATCAGTACAATGTCTAACAAAGGAGAAGTGCCCTGAAATCTATTCTTGGTAAATTGCATATAGTAAAAGACCTTTAAGGGAGAAAATATAATAGACTCAGATTAATATATCCATCCTAATATGATATTTAAGAAATATCCCTGTGAAAAAATCAAGCATGACAATATTTTGTGACACAGATTTGTGACTAAATTAGTAATCAATGTTTTCCAAAAGGTTTTAACAGCTAGCTGATGTTGGTCTTTAAGGATTTAGTTCATTACTTTAATCCACAAACGTCAAAAAAATGGAAAGCGGAGCTGTTTTAAGGAACCAAAGGCGCCAAACAAAAAAACCAAACAAAAAAATCATCAGACTGTTGAGTACAAAACAAATATAATGAGTTTGCTGCTTATTCAAACAGGAAGCCTTAAAAGAATGAAACATCTGCAGCTTGTGAAGGTGAAGGGGTCCAGGAGCCCCTCACCCTCCAGATAGAGGACAAAATCAACTCCTATAAGCAGAGTAAACGATTGTTATTTCCACACAGTGCAATTTTCATTAAGTATGTCAAACTCAAAACTAGACGCCAGCCCTGTTGGGTTTTTACATGGTGCAATTCACGCCTCTTTATTTTCTACAGTGCCGACTTGCTATCTGAAATCACACACTGGAGTAAAATTACGCTGGCTTTGTTTGGTTCGATGCAAAAACACAAAGACTATACAAAGAAAAGACTCGGTTGTGGTAGAATTGCACAATGTCTTGCATTTAAAAGGGCTACTAAGTCTGCACAAATTTGATAAGGCATCTCCAGAGTTAATGGAGAGGCAGTCACATGACCTTAAATGCTTTGAACTTTAGTGCACACATCTTAAGAAAAAAAAAACCCGGGCACTGCTGGTATTAAATCATGGCAGACACTGAAGTTTCAGAGCTTGAAGTTTTTGTTTGTGCAGCTGTGCGGTTTGTGTAGGATGTAGCTGCAGGGTGACAGCAGGGCAGAGAAGCCAGTTTGTGGTGGGAGCGTGCCTCTTAAATGCCTCCCAGGTTATTTGCTCTCTTAGCTATAGACTCGTCAAGTGATCAGTGTCTGAAAAGGGCAGTGAGCAGCAGTTCACCAGTGCCTTCTGTCAGAGGATGGAGAGCTCTCTCTCTCTCTCTCTCTCTGTTGTATAAATTAGGGTATGAAAGCTTCACTTCTCTGTAAGAGGGACTCCTTGTCGGATTAACCTTGATACATATTATTAACCTCATTCATCCAGCCGCCACTCTGTCAAAACTAGCCACGCAACAGTCAGACGAGCAACCCCTGCTACCACAATGACATCCTTCAATGAATGAGAGATCTTGACTCACTGCTTAGAAATTGGTCAGATTTCTCTGTCGTCTCCTCTCTGACACCTATTTGTGTACAAGAGGATCAGACTGACGCTTACTGTGATGGTTTCGGTCCTCATCGTGTCTGGCATTTCTTCATCATTGTTTGCGTTACGCTGTGGCTCAAGTTGCCGTAAGCTGGAATGAGCAAGAAACACTCGACTTCTCTCAATAACTGGAAATCATGCACAAGTGCTCCCAAAAGATACATGAACCCAGTGGGTCACATGGCAGTGCGATAATTTATGCCCAAAAAAGCAATTTTAAAAAGGCCACACCCATCGAGCTGTAACAGGGACTGACTTCAATGACAAAATATGCAAATGTATCATAGTTTCAAAGTACTGACGCTCAACTACGCTGGCTGAACTCAGTCCTTGGTTAGATTTTTTGAACTTATTCATTTCTGGAAAAAAAACAACAAAAAAACCCCAACTAGAACCACAAACATCATCTGTGCTGATTGTTGGGCTCTTATCTAAAGCAGCTGGCAAAATGCTTTCATAATACAGGATAAAGAAAAAATCATAGAGAAATAACAAGCTCTCCCACTGACGCTCATTCATTGACAGACATGTTTTGCATTTAGCATCGTAGCAGCAGGATAATCATCTATCAGAGGTCTGTTTTTTGACATTGTGTCTTTTTAAGACAGTTTGGCCTAAATAATGATCCCAAGTGAAGTTTTTAGGTGAGTTAATATTTTTGAATCTCATCATCACAAAGTATTTCTATTACATTATATAACTGTGACATAACTTAACTCTAGCTAAAACCAGTCTTTTGTTAATGAGCAGGCCAACTAAAGTGTTTTTTTAGCCTGGTTCATAGGGGGCGCCACAAATATGGAAATATATAATAAAAATATCTAATAACATGTAATAATAATAATATCAAAATTTCACTAATTCGGGTGTGCATGCTGTAGGAGCAGAAATTAATGTAGCCATATTGATTGGTACAGCTGGGCGTGGCCTATTACATATTTACTCATACATCAAAATGCCTTTTAGGAACCCTGATGAAACTCGCTGTACACATCTTGCACTATCTCTTAAACTTTCACTCAGAGTTTTATGCAAATCCAATGAAGGGGTGACAAATGGTGGACAGATGATGAAACAAGTGTGCAATTGGTCTCACTTCTTCTTTAAACAGAGCTATAACCAACTGAAGTGACTTTGCTCACCTTTGTGAATCCTGAAACCTATTCACTGGTGCTAGCAGATCTAATTTTGAAGGATTGAGCTGCTCTATTCTTCTCACCACCAAAGGGCTTGAACCGTGAATCCCTGCTTGCGGTTGTATATCCACCTCTCCCCGTTTTTCCTTTTAACTCACCTGACAAAGTGCTCTTTCACCTGTTCACTGGTGCACATTTTCTTCCCATCTTGCATAGTCATTACAAAAATAAACCCGTGGAAAGCCCTAATGACTCCACAGTCAGATGACTCCACAGTGTGAAGGCCTTTTTGGCTTTCAGAAATGCACCTCTGAGTAGAAACAATCTGCTTCCATTAGGCATTGATTTTGCTATTTATTGACTTGTTCCAGCATTTGGTGGGAATAAAAAGGCTTCACCTCAACATCTTTGAAACAAGGATATATTTTTTGAAAAGCTATTGTGCAGTTTGAATGAGACTTAGATTGCCTTAGAAATAATCAACATATATGCCTGTTAAACTGGTCAACAACCTTCATTTGTACCACCTTCAGGTATTTGTGTGATACTTCTACAAATTTCTCTCATCAATGCCATATAAACTTGTGCTTTGTAGAGGTTCAATCTCATATTGTTTCACTTGGTCTCCAGGTCTAAGGATCTCATCAAGGAGGCCATCCTGGACAATGACTTCATGAAGAACCTCGAGCTGTCGCAGATCCAGGAGATCGTGGACTGCATGTACCCCGTGGAGTATGGAAAGGACAGCTGTATCATAAAGGAAGGAGATGTGGGCTCGCTGGTCTACGTCATGGAAGGTAAAAAACACACATGCACCAAGGTAAAATATTGATTCTTTAGGTGCATCAATCTACACAAGCAGAAACAGTTGAATAAACCCAAAGAGAAGTATATTATAACAGTGTATAATAGATAATGGTTGAACTGGTTTGAAAGGTTGAGTCTGCACAGCTTTAAGGGGACCTTCATGACATTGATGAAAAAGAAATAAAAGGGCATTATTGATGAACTCTGAAGGGCAGTGAACTAAAACTCATTACTACATTACTTTGTAGGGCTGTATGAGTCATTCATCTCATGATTTTAAGTTGTGTGATTTGGTAAGCACACCACGTCCTTCATGTATTTTCTCTTTAGCAGTATTATTGCTTATTGGTTCAGCATGTATGTTGTATGTTCTTTCATAATGAGTTTTGATGATATGGTTTGTGGATGCTCTGATGCTAAGAACAACAGTGCAAAGTCCACGCTGGGTGCTGATGGGATTTCTTAAAGGGCGTTTTTGCTACAGGGTTTGTGACAAGCAATACTGCTGTCGAATGCTCAGACAACCATCATCCATGACAACAGATTTGACCTCAGAGAAATGGCCTCAGAGAAATGGCCTCAGTCAGTGCCCACACAGCGTAAGTGAACATTATGTAGGATTGAACTTTGACATTCACAAGCACAGTATATATTAAACTACAGGAAGATTGAACATAGAAATCTCTAAAACCTAAACAACCTTACAGAAAAGTGCAAGAGAGAGACAAAGAGAAAACAAAGAAACGGAAAGATGAGCCTGAATTGAGTTGTTCAGCATATGGACAGTGCCATTTAAAGGTTAATATTTAACTAGGAAGACTGCTGGTATTGATTGCTCCTATCGTTTCATGCTGGCCGCCTATTTTGATTATCCTATTGGCAAGACATTTCCTAGATGCCCCATCTGTTCAAACATGGTTAGGAGTAGATATGTGGGACTAAAATAACTACACAGCAATTTTTACGAAACTCAGAGAGACTTTTTTTTTTAGTTTAATCCAACCACAAATCTGTAATTCTATAAAAATATACTCTACGCTTGGCTGTCTGGAAGCAGAGGCAGGTAGGATTTGTCACATCTGAGAGAGCTGCAGAGACAGACAGTGCCAGTAGAAGTGTTATGGCTGCTCTCTGTCTTCATCTGGTCTTTAGAGAGTCGCTGGGTCTGAATTCAGAAACCCTCTGTGGTGCATCTTGGACCTGTGACTTTTAAGGTTATTATATTAGGGAGCCGACTCAGTAATATTGATCAGTGGCCTTTTACTCTGTTTTTTTTTTTCAATGATTAAAATAAATTATATCATTGCAGAGAAATAGATATGTGTAATTATATTAAGTATAGTATAAAGAAAGGTAGCCTGGATTTATCTCTGGACTATTAAAAGTATTAGACAGACTCAGTGTTTTAGCCATGCTAGCAGTGTAGCAATGCCACTGAGTTCACCACCTGGATCCAGACCAAAATATCTCACCAAAATGAAAACTGTTCACATTTATGTTTTCTGGAGGATGAATCCTTCTGACTTGCAAAATCAAATACCTGCTAAACTTTCCCATCAGCCTCCTCTGTACTTTGTTATTTGTGCTAATTGGCAAATGTTAGCATGGTAACACTTTAAACTATAAATAGGCCTATTATACCTGCTAAAGATCACGCTAACATTGCTGTGTGTTAGCATACTGACATTAACATTTTGCAGCTATCTTGGCTGTAGAGTGCTCTGAACAATCCCAATACCCACACATTGAGCACTCAAGTTTACATAATTCAGCAATGAAACACTATTTAATGCAATATAATTACACAATTATCACAAGAACTGTTTTGTGCAGATGTAAATAGCCTACATTTGGCTGATTATGCCTCTATAAATTTGCTTAAGTAGGGCCGGAATGCAGGACTTGTGCAGTATTTTTTCATTGTGCTATGTGCACTTTACTTCAGTCCAGGATCTGTGTGGGATTTTTGTGCTTCTTCCACCAATGGTCACAGCATTGTGACCTATTGTCACAAGGTGTCAATTATTGTCCTTATCTGTAGAGTGAAGATTATGTAAAGTCAGATATGCAAAGAGCCTATCGTGTAACTGGAATAATGCAAATAAAATGCAAAGCAAAACTGGTGCCTGTACAGCAGTGACCTAACATGGAATTTGGGAAAACAATGGACACTGTAGCACAATCAAGGATTGCATCTTTAATTCACTGACAATCAAGGAAAGAAATTAGAAACTACGTGTTAATTATTGCATCTCTCCCATCTGTTTAAGTTGTGGATGAAAAAAAAGAAGAGAGAAAAAAAAGAAACAGGTGCAGTTTTCACAGAAAGCCAGGATGTGAACCTCCAGATGTTAAGACAATTTTCTAAAAACCTGTGGTCTTTTGATAAACACTGGTCACCCGTTCTGAAGTTAATGAGATCTGAGTCTCTCTCTGTGATAAAGGCTTCAAGATGTTGATTGTGTCAGAGGTGACTTGACATGCGAGGTCACAAATAAGCGAGTGTCACACTGACATGATGAATAGGTTTCTCTTGAGCTCAACAGAAAGAGAGGAACAAATGATACCAATCTCTAAGAGAAATAATTGTTGAGGGGCTTTGTGATTTCCTCTCTGACAGTAGAAGAGAAAAGAGCTGTAAAGTAATTGGAAACAGGCCTTCAATTCAACAGTGGTCATATGCCACTGATGTCAATGTGTGGTTAATTATTTCCCATTTTTAAATCCTTTGGGTAGGCTTAGCAAATTTTTTTAGTAAACATTACCATTTGCTCTTGCTGCCCCTAATTCTTGTCCACTTCACTTTCTGTTCATCCTTTTTCTTTTTTTTTAATCCTCTCCCATGTCCTAGCGTGTCCCTCGCCTGTGGTTTTCACCCCAACCGTCCCCAGCCTAGACTTGCTTTGCATAAAAAACAAAAGTTAAAAGCATTAGCCGAAGGGGCAAAGACTTTGTGTCGAGGTCTGTGCGAGTGCATCACAGTTTGTGATTTTTTTTTAATCCACTCTGACAGGAGGTCTGACTGTGGCATGCCATGTCAAACACACACCGTACATCATTTTCCTAGCAAATGAAGTGTTCACTGCCCAGGCGGTGAACAGCCATCTCTTTGAGACAAAGCTGGCTAATCATTAACGTTTTGCAGTGTTTATCACACATCCTGTAAGTCTATAAGCAAAACTAGGCTGCACCAAATAACTAAATACCTAAGATGTAATGAGAGACCAGAGCTGGATCAAATTAGCACAGCCTCCCTGTTTAAACAACCTCAGAGTAGTTAGCTTTTGTTGCAGCTGCACCTGATAATTAAAGATCAGACAAAACAGAATGGATCCAGGCTCTGGCGTGCTGCTATGATGGGGCTGCCTGCTCTGCTGTATCGGCCGTAATGAATGTTTTCCTCGTATTTTGGTTGCATCTACTGGGCTGTAACTGACAACGGCCCTCTTTAAAATACTGATTGCAACGAGGAAAAAAGCTCATGTTTCCATGGAGATGAGAGTGTTTTTGATTGGCCATGTCATCTGCATGGACCCGCACAGGTGGCTAATGATGATAACTTGTATAATCATTTCCAATTACAAGCAAGTACTTCCTGGACAGTAAAACCCTCACAGTTTCCTTCATAGTCATTATTCATTTTAATTTAATGATACTTTGTATGTCAATAAAAGTAAGGTAGCCTTGGTTCTACCTGTGTTGTAGGAACATGTTGTAAAAGATGAGGTGAAAATGTTATAGGTAAGCTTGTTAAAGGTTAATAATAACCTGACTCCCAGCTTTGAGAAGAGATTTAAAGCCTCATTTTGATGGTGTAACACTCTGAAAAATGCAAACCTATTAGGGCATCTATTGCACCTGTCAGCTGGGGAATTTTAAAAATCACTGACAGTAAATAGTTTTGCATTCTTCAACAGAAAAACCTCATATTTTATGTGTAACTAAAGTTTAAACAGCAAATACTGTATGGGAAGAGACTAGCTAGCTAATTATTAAGGTTATCATCATCTGTTATATCAAAAAAAGTCCATAATTAGGACTGCAAGTTTGGACTGCCTTTAATCTAAATGTTTTTGTATCACCACGGGTCCAAAACCCAAAGATGTACACTGTACATAACAAAAAAAATACCAACAAATATTTCCATTTGAGAAGCTAAAACTAAAGAAATTAGGGCATTTTATCAAAAGAAATAACTTACATAATTAATTGATCATAAAAAGTTTTGCTGATTTTTTTTTCTGTTGATTAACCAATTGATAATTAAATTGTTTCAGGTGTAGTTATCTTCAGATAAAACCCTTAAGTTGATTAAGTTATTGATTTGTTGTAAATGTAAGGTGAAAAATCTGCACATTTCTTCAGTCTGAAAAAAAGAAAAGGCTTAGGAAAGCAGATTTCTACTGCTGAGCAACTTTATAATGATAACAGGGGAAGTTAAGGTTCTCCTGCTTAGATTTCCTCTCGACAACTATGCATTTATATCTGATTCACTTAAGATTCCTTCTTTGTTGTGTACTCTCCATTCTGTATGAGAAACAACTGCATGCAGGGGGAAAAAAAAAATAAAAAATCTGAATTCCAGCCAGGTGGATGCAGGCATACGTGATGTTGAGTCTGAATTAGGAGATTTTTTCCCCCCTATTTGTTATCTCTTAGGGAGAACTAGCTTTCTGTCCTCACTGTATATTTTAGTTGTTTACTAAGTGCAGAGGGAGGGCAGGCAAATATATGAGTAGAAAGAGCCCTGAAAAGCATAAAAGTATGCGCCGGCTCAAACCCTCAAGTACTCACACTACATTGACAGCATCTTTGACAGGTTATTTCATTGCAACCACTGATGCACCATTTCATTCAGGTGGAGGTGTTCGGGGGATTCGAGAATACGCCCGGGATTTAACATTTTCTCAACATAAATTGGAAAGAGTCCCAATTATTTTATCTGACCTGCCGTTACGCGAGGAAAATATAATATTCTGACAGATTTCTCAAAGATGACTTGAGTTTTGAGGCTTAAATGGCATCTTTTAATGTGTGAATGACAGCAAGAAACATTGTGCTGTTTTGAGGCTCATGCTGAACGGCTCCTCCAGTTCTTCTCCTTTTCTTGCTGCTTTTACTGAGACAGACCTCTGAATAACAATGAATAGCAATGTGGCACAATTCTTCTCTCTGTAAGGGGAGTGTCTGATGTTTTTTATGATTTCTTATGATACGACACTCCAGATGATTGTGTGCATAAGCATCAAACACTGATCTGTTTGTATGTATATCTAATCAAATATGAACAGCAGTGGGAAACGACGGGCACAGGTGGCTGTTTACATATCATTTCATGGCATTTTTTATCCAGTGATAATCCCCTTTGGCTTCTACTAGCACCTTATCACCTTCCTGTCACCTCGTTCTGTACCATACAGGCTGATTTATTAAAGCCTGACATGAAAACAGATCTCCAGAGTTCTCCAGCATTTACTTTTTTATTAGTTTTATACTTGTTTTTTTAGCCTTGGTGTATTGTTCAACCAAACAATCATATAAGCTTACTTGCCACAAGGCAGAAAAATCACATGACCAAAAGACTGGTCTGCCAGCAGAACAAATATGGAGCAAACTCTCTATAGAATCTGTAGGACACAAAATGAATGAATGTCTCTGTCTGTGATTCTGACAGCATTTATGGCTTAAAGGACTCATCCTCTCAATAGGCTATAGGCAGGAGTCCCACTGTGCTCGCTGGCCAACGAGGCAGTGTAAAGGGAGATGGGCTCCTCTCTCATCTTGAGCAGATCATAGAGATGTTATCAACAGGGGCTCTGGAGTGTGACTCAGTGTCAGAGGTGTGAAAAGACACGATATGTAAAGCCAAATTAGAAGGGCTTTCTGCTATCACTGAATTACAGCTTCTATTACTGCCACTTCGAGTACAACTGCTGCAGCCACCGCTGTTTGTAAATTATCAACTGATCTTCTTAATTATTATGATATATTCGCATATTAATAAGATGATATGAAAATACAGAATGCATTGGTTTACAGAAACGTGAGTGCGCAAACCCGCTGCACCGCATTGTTGCCTGGCAACTTAACTAATGCAGCTCAGGCAAAGTAAAATGTTGAGGCTCACAGATTTTGGTCTGATTGGCCCAGGAGAATACAGTATGTAGTCAACATTCAATACAACAAATGCTGCCTGTTGTACCTTTGCAGAACTGCACAGCTGCCAATTTTAAGCGAATAATGAACCTTAACCCACCTCTGGAGTCCAGACTCGCACCTGCTACTGTGAATGCATCCCAAGGAACTCAATTTCAGCTTTACAGGACCAAGAAAATCGAATGTAAGCTCAACTCTCTGTGTGCGGTTTGTATGAATCCTCGCTTATGTAACATGGAGTGCAATACCATCATTACAAGGCGACTGAGTCACATAAAGCCGACTCTTCTTCGAGGCTATAGGCTGTCATGATAACCCTAATGAGGATCCTGGTGGAAGTTCATTAAGGCGTCATCTGGGAAAAAGGTGAGGGGTCTGTAATTGGAATGACATTTAAGCCATCTCCCTAGTTATCTTACACACATACACACATAAAAAGTAACTGTCAGGCTCAGGTGTTTTAGGTCACCCTGAAATCCCCCTACTCAATAATACTGTAGAGGCAAGTGCAGAGAAACAACAAGTTGCACTTTAATAAATGAAACATGTGTGATATATATTTTTTTCTTTGTCGCTGGTGCCTCAAATGTCACGCTGTTTATATGAATATTTGAATATATACACCTGTACCGTGTTCGTGTGTGTTCTGTTTATGCGTTTGACTGACAGCAAGTCAATGCAACAGGCATTACAAACTGATCATTGTGAAGGAGCCTGCAGACAATATTTGTACTTTTTGGCATGTTGCAAATTTGACATCTAGCTCAAAGCTGAGATTGTAACAGTGAATTAACCAGAATGTCAGCAGACAATAAGAAAGGGAATTTTTAATAAATGACAGCAGTGAAAGGAGAAAAATTGTAGGCAAAGACAGGAATAAAAAAACAGAAAATAAAGTATTTATTACGCTGCAGCGAGTTCAGGTAGCTTGTTGATTTTCAGAAAAACTGATAAACACCCACCTGCGTTTGCCACAGTAACATACAACATTTGATATTAACATCTGTCCTATTTTGTCCAGTGGTGAGCTCTGCATACAATATGCGCATTCACACCTGGCATTACAATGTGTCCTTGCATGTGTCTGAAGTGACCATTTGTGAATGGATCCTCCTTGCTTTATGTGCACAGCAACAAACTGACTTTGTTAGATGGAGAAAAACAGCTTGATTTATTGCATTTATTGCCAAAAATTTAAAAAGGCATGAACGATTCCCTGCAGTTTCACAGTTTCTGAAGTTTCTCATCGCACAATAACCCTTAAAATTGTTTTTTTTTTTTTTTTGAGTGAGTCTTAGAAAGCTGGTGAAATCAGCTGAAGCAGACAATGCACAAACAAACACCAGACAGTGTGTTTCTTGTGTACTTACAGAAGATGCCAGTTGAGTCTTTCACTTTCCACAGTCTTACACTGTAGCTCAGGACACATTAGCATACACGCTGCTTAAAGAACGTGGCCTTGGGTGTCCGAGACCACCTGCAAATAAAGACACACTGAGTGCATTCACACCTGCACCTAAAGTTGTTCACTTGTGATCTGATTACCCAGGAGGCATGTTCACACCAGGCGTGCACAGCCTCCAAAACACTTCTGTAAAGTCGAATATAACTTCAGCTAATGTGTCATTTATGTGCAAATAGTGTGTATGCGTGCACTGCAGACTAATCATCTCACCTGTGTTAAGCAGTGCAACGTCTGCCCTGAGCACCAAAGGAAAATACAGTCTCTCTGGCAATTGTCTTTTCTCATTTGTCTTCTCTGCCACCAAGTCGCTCCCTTTGTCACTTTCTCTCTCTTTCACCCTCTCACTCTTACTCTCGCTTTCACACACACAGACACAGAAACACACACACACAAGTAGAAGTTATCAATTCAAAATGCTCAAATATGAGACCAGAGGCATGCAAGTTTCCCTTTATCACTCCCCACATTTTGACCCGAATCTGTCCTCTTGTCTCCATCCTTTCTCCACTTGATCATCACTTCCACTTTCACCCTACTGTCTTATTCCTCTTTGTTGCTCATCACCCATCTGTCCATGTCATTTTGCTTTTTTTCTCTTAATATCCTCGGCCTTTCTTTCCTATTCGCCGCCTTCCACTGTCTCGTTCTTTCCTCTGATTATTGAGAGGTGGCCTTTGTTTTTTTCTCCCTTAACTCTAGAATAAGAATTGATCTCCATTTTTACTCCACAGAGGCTGATAAATGCACCTCAGAGCACGAATTAATGAGTAATTTGTGAATGATCTCTGAGTCTTTATCCCCTTTGTGGCTAACCCTGCTTCAGAGAGTTCCTCATCTGGAAAAACAATGAAAGCAGTATGTGTGCATATGTGTGTGTGTGTGTGTGCTGGTATGTGTGTGACATGAGAGGAGTGGAGGAGGAGGAGGAGGAAGGAAAAGCAAAGACAGACAAAAAAGAGATCACAGGCATCATATGAACCGAATATTATGCAAGTGTCTGAAACTCAATTCTTTGCTTTGGCTTAGAAATGGATAAACTGTTCTGTATTGTATGCATACTGCGTGTGTTTGTGTGTGTATGTGTGTGTGTGTGTGTGAGATGGTGGTGGCCATAGACTTGGCGTAATGCTCACAGTCTGCTGTGGCTGGATAAGCTCTGTGTTTGCTGAGGTTCAGACTCGAGGATACAAGATAGGGCACGAGTAATCTGCTGTGCAACAGTGACGGACAAATCCCTCCCTTTACCTTTGGGCCTCATTCAGACCAAATCAGGCGTTAAGACGAAAATGCAAGTCGTCGCATTTATCTTAATGTTAGGAGTCTGTTCAGGCTGTGGTGATGCGGACCGCGGGGGGTTTTGGAAACAGAAGCTGAAGCAGATTTAACTCTTGAAGAAACACAATCCAACATCACGCTGCGGTTACACATCAGTTGATCAGATCAAGCGGAGCTGAAGAACTCTGCCGGTTTGCACAAGGACATTAATTTGCATTTGTTAAATGGCCGAAACTCCCACGCTGCCACATAACCTAAGGTGCTCGCTTCAACGTCTGACTGCACACACAGACATTTGCCTCTTGTCCATAGGCAATGACTCTTAACAACGTCGTTGCCTGAGGATAGTCTGACAATGTCAAGTCCTAAAGGGTCATTAGTATTCCTGGCTTTTATTGTCAACATACATACTCGAAGAAGCGGAATACATCGAGTTGAGCTTGGAAAGGACAGGTTCATCAATCAGTGTCAGCAGAGTCAAGGTTTCAGAGAAGGGTTTCTTTTAAATGTTTCTTCTCCCACTTCATAATTCTTATTGAGGCAGAGTTCATCTCTTTGATCTCTTTTTGAACTGTGATTTTTTTTTTTTTTTTTTTTGTTAAATGCTCTCATTCCCAGCAGGGGAACTCTCACATTTTTTCATCAGGTCAAAAGTACAAATAAGTGTTCTGAGCTGACTTTGCAGATGCAGATACACAGGGTCCAAACTTTTATGGCCAAAATAATTTTCAAGCGGCCGTAATCAATGTAATTACTAATTAAATAAACAATACAATGAGGTCCAACCACAAATGAGCAGGTCCTTTTTTTCTAGTACCTTTAGTAAAATACTAAAAAGTCAATCTCTGCTCTCCTGCTCATCTGTGAAGTTCTAGGACAGCGAACAATGAGGCCCAAACAAAATTGCAATTCAATTATTGACAGTCATAACCATTAGTGTCCAAAACAAAATGCAGCCAGTAAACCTTTATATTCTAGTGATGAAAAATTGTTGTGAATTTGGCTGATTTTAGCAACATCCTGTTTGTGGTACATTTGGCCTCTACATATATACAGTTGGAACATATCGCTGATGCATCTTTTATCTGAACTTTTCCAATGCAAAGAAACAAAGCCTTGTTGAACTTCATAACAGTGTATTTTTTGATAAAATCTTTTGAAATGACTACATGGTATCACAAGGATATAAAACAATTCTAAGCCAGTTGAGCAGCGTTTAATCTTTAAACAATCAGGAAGGAAAGAGAGAGTCAGTCGGCAGTGACAGTACAGAACATGGCTGTGTGGATGTTCATGTTTAATTAAGGTCTGTCAGTCACTGCACTTTGATCCAGGAACAAAAAAAAAAAACTTTGATGACCAACTGACTTTTCATAAAGTGCCATAATCAGGTTGCTCATTTGTCCAATTTTCTGGTTTGTGTTAAAAACTTACAAAAATAATTTGTTTGGCATTCCCATCAGCCCCATCTTTACTATGTGCTAAGTGCTAATTAACAACAGTTAGCATGCAGAACATGGTCACCTTCCTAACATCAGCATATTAGCTTTTAGCTCAAAGCAACAAAAAAAGCACAGCCTCATCTGCTAGTGTGTCTGCAAACTTGTATATGTATACATTCATGCCTGTAAAAAAGTCACGTTTATGTTCGTGTAACTGTCTTTGCCCTCAACGCTCTGCATCTTAATTTCCCTGTAAATGCCTTCTCATGCCTGTGGTGATACTGAAACGAGCGCAGGCTTTGGAAATAAAAGAGGCCCTTTACTGTAGTGCCTCAGATCTCACATTAATACATTCCGATTTTGAAGCTTTCTAATTAAGTCTGACCTCCGTAAAAGAACAGCTACAGTATGTACACATGGCGTGGAGGCTAACTGCTAATTACAATGCTGTGATTTGGCCTGTGAATACAAAATGATCATTTTCACTGCCCCCCTGCTCAGGCAATCAATCAGCTTGTCTACACAGAAGCTGTAATCTGAGTTTGATGACTAGGAGAGTAGCTGGGATGAAACCAGACCTATTATAATGCCTTAATGAAAACTCAGATAGGAGAGGGGCTTCCAGGCGAGGGAGTTTAGCTGTGGTGTCTCACCTCACATGTCCTCTCACTCCCAGTGAAGGACGGTACCCTTCGGTGTGAGTCTGTGAGGCCGGTATGATGGTATGTTCTTGCCGAATTCTTTCCTTCAGGGTGAAATGATGTAAAAAGTATGAAACCAGCCGTTACCTCCGTATCCCATTGAAAACACACTGTTTAGCATCCTTAGTTCTCCCAAAGCACTTGTGCAAAACTTCAGTATAATTTTTCCACCACGCTGATGCTGGAGCGCGCCGCATGTGGGTGCCTCAGTTTGAGTGAAAAAGATTTGAAGTGCTCTCATGTTAAATGATGTGATGTTCAGCCGTACTCACCTTCTGCATAGCATCAGGTGTCCTTGTGCAACTTTCTCCCCCCCTGCTGTCCCCCCCCCTCGTTTCTTTTATTCCATCGTCGCCGCTGCCTTCTCATTTTTCACTCCACTTCTCTTGACTTCTCCCCGCTTTTTCCTGCTCCTTTTGTTGTTCCTGTCATAAAAATGGCATACACTTAAGGTGGCTGCTTGACGTCAGCTAGTTTGTACTCACAGCCAACCTGCAGATATATACAAAACTGACAATTTGAAAAAGAATGGTGGTGCTGGTGTTTCTTGAAAAGACACACGCACACACAAAAAAAGTGAACTCTCCCTTTTCCACTTTCAATTGGTGTGATTTCTGAAGCAGCAGAAGGCTACACAGATGGCTCCACAAGTTTGTTGACGGGAAGCTGAAAACAGTATATAAGCCCAGTTTTTGGAGATGATGCAGACGTGCTGCTCTTTGGAACAAGGATGGAGGACTCAGGGCAAACATCAGACCGTCTTTATGTTCACAGGCTGCTGATATCCACCTATGCTAATCACAGTTATGGGCCTGAATATAGTGGGAGGTACTGTGGTTAAAACAACAGAGAGTGAATGAAGGAAGAACACAATTAATACTGACATTTTAGCTAACTTATTACATTGTTTATTGGCCTTTACTAGATAAACAAGCGCCGAAGTAGATGTTCCTTAAAAGTGTTTTTCTTAACTGATTTACAAGTGCAACTGATGTACTCGGTTGCCAGTTTATAAGGTACACTCAGCTGAAGTAAATGCAGTTTAAGACAACAGTTCTGCAGTAAAAATCTGAATTCATGATGGTTTTAATATTCAGTTTTCATGACAGAAAAGGTTTGTTTCAACTTTATGTTAGTTATGGAGACTGCAGTTTGTGTTGCTGTTGAATTGTGGCTTTCTTTACACAAACAGATATTTCTATTATTATGACCCCCTGATTTATTTATATAAGGGTAGACTGAATAACAGAAACATCTCTAAAAAATTGGATTTTCCAGTCAGAGTTAATTTACTATGATATTAGCTTGCTAAAGCTGTTGTATTGATCTTGTTATGCTGCTTACCATGAAGCAAAAACACCTACTACTTTGCTACGTGATGTTGTGATTAAAGTAGGTGGATGGCAGCAGCTTGCACATGTTGCACAAGGTTGTCAGTGGGACTGGATGGAGCTGTTAGCCACGACAGCACAGTTGCACCCCGCTGTCTGTTCATTCAAAAGCACCAAACACCAACATCGCCCAGTGGCAGTTGCAGAAAATAACCACTCACTGGCTGGATATATCTAACATTTGCATTCCTCAAGTCAAAGTCGACGTGTGTTTCAATCACACTGCATTGTGGGCACTCTGTATCCCTGCTCAGCATCCTGCTGTTTGTATTCTTTCAGCCTGCGGTGATACAACAACGACGCTGCCGGGGTGATCTGAAATTCAAGCCTCATTTCCATTAGCAGCCTTCTTCCCTGATTAATAGCATAACAGTGTTTTCACTCTTTTTCTCTCTGCCTTTCTTTCTGGGTTTGTTGTTGCTGTTGGCTTCAGCCCACACCCGGATTTTTTCTGTAAGTCTAGGATTTATTTTGTACTTGACTGGAGAGAAAAATAATGCAAGACTTGTGTTTGAACGTTGGTTCAGAACAAGTAGTTCTCATTCTTGAACATGGTCACGGTTCAATGATCAGGAGGAATTACCAAATTTTTACATTTTTCATTAATAACAACAATAAGGTCAACCATCAATTAGCCTCAAACCCAAACATCCATCCCTTTAATATCTTTTTTTTAACTGAATATGAAGCAGAAGGCCACATTCATCTTCAGATCACTTTATTTAGTCTTTCATTTTCTGATCTCTGCTTGTAGTGTGGGCTCATGTGTCTTATTCTTGTTTTCAGAACAGCTATGAATATTTTTGCTCTGCTGAAAACGTGTTTGGGTTTCTCTCGGAGGTCACATTGTGCTCTTTGAAAAACAAGGACCTAACAGAAATTACTGTTCAGTCAAACTGCAATTTTACAAGATCTTTCAAACCACATCTTGTTAAGAAATAAAGACCAGATGGTGGTTTTTTTTTTAAACCCTGGAATTCTCTGAGCCCATTTCAGTCTCTATTGAATTGATCCCATGATCAGTTTTCTTTGCTCATAGCTTTTTTTTCCCCTTCATAACAGCATTCAAACTGTCAGGCAGAACTGGAGTGTTTTTCTCACAGGGACAGACCTGAAGTCAGAAGTCTCAACATGAACGGTGTACCACTTAAAACCTGTAGTGGTAACAGCCCTGCTTTTTGGCGAGGATGAAAATGTTCTGCTCCATTCAGTGTCCCTCTGTTGCTCTAATGGATCAGGATCATATTGGGTAATCTGACCCCTGAGCAGTGGCGGAAGAACAAGGCCTGTCAGGACGGGATGCTTGTTGTAAGTTATCCTCTGGGGGATTTAAACTCCCTTACATCCTGTTTCTTGATGTCCATTGCGTGCTTCTTGAAAAAAAAGGAGAAGAAGAAGAAGAGGAAGGAAAATTAAAGAATATCCCACGCCTGACCCCTAAAACTCAACTTTATTTATAGACACAGGCTAATGGCCTCAGTGTGAAAGACTCCACGTGAAGTTAACAGATGTCCTTGTTTTCAGATTTATTGTGGAGGTGACAGAGAGCCTTGTATCACATGCTGCTTGTAAATGAGTGGACCTTTTATTTTTAACCAAATCTCGTAAGCTGTAGGCATCAGTTTTGGTCTAAAAGACAGATATCCTCATAGAAAATAGCTGAGAATTGATCAAATTTGGTCAGGGCACTCCAGTTACAGGGTTAATGGAAGAACTTTCACATTGCATCTCATCTGTGAAGTCTTGTGCAGCAATGTGAGATAAAGTCAAACCAGCAGACGGCATCTTGTGGATTTGAAATGCAGCCAGAATCCCATCTGATCTTGAGCCAGAGGGAAGTCTGCTCTGGGGTCTGTCCTGATGCCCTGGTATGTGAGGAGCACCACTGTGTGCATCCAAACGATCAGCCATTGACACAGTTACACCACCTCAAGTGGAAAAGACATGCTGTGATACATTGATGGGGAAAACACAGATAACATCATGCATGCATTGTTTTTACGCATTTTGAGTTTATTTTAGCTCTCTCTAATTGAGTTTTTCATATTTCTTCGGACAGGACAGTGTGCAGCTATTACATGGCTCAGTGAGATGTGAATATGCTCCTGTTTGATATGAGATCGACAGGCCAATGAGAGAAAGGTCACTTGCTTGTTGTGTTGTTATTTGAATAAGACTTGATAGCACTTGCATATGAGAGGTGAATTTGAAGTGAATTTGAATCAGCTGTAATAAAGAAGTCAGGTCTAATTAAGAGACAAAAAGGGGTAACAAGCTTAACCGTGTGTTGGTGTGTGCAAATGGATTCATGTGAAATCTTTGAATAACAAATTTCCTCGGAAAACCATTTGTGGAATTCCAATTGCAGTATAATCTGACTGGTTAATTTCCGAGCAATTCCCTCACAGCCCGTCATCAGTGAGTCGCCCAAAACAAACGGTGGGCTCAGACTACTCACCTTTGTCAGGAATTAATTACATGGCTATCCACAGGAAATTATTAGCTCTGTCTAAAGTCAAGCATAAAGGTTTTGGTACCTGATTTGTAGCTTTCTTTGTCCCTGCATGAACCCACCCACAGGACGCCGCCGTTATTAAACCACAGACATTGCACTGCAAGTAATGAAGCTCCGTGTTGTGTGTCCTTTTTAAAATAAGGTAGCAATCACTTGTAGTGATCCAGACACATATTGCATCTACCTTTGTCCTTATTTCATTGTAGAGACTTTTTATTTTTTTGCAAGCTAACGACGCTTCTCTTTTGATGATGGATTAAAGTCTATCAACAGCGGTGATTTGAAAAGGCAAGGCTCAGAAAGCTCTTTGAACAGGACGATCTGTTGTAACAGACAGTTCTTCACTTCACTTAGAGATCAACACGAACCATTTTGACAACTGATTACATGAAAGCATCAGACGCTGGCTTGTTATTGGTCTCTGCTTTCAATTTCTGAACTGCAAAAGCGAACTGTTGCGGGATCAATTTTCATCCAAACTATTTATCGTTCATTCTCTCCTATCTATGACAGCCAGGTTGAATAGTTTATAATAAGGGCTTTTGAGAAATCATCTGCACTCCCCTGACAGTTCTCTGATTAGTCTGGCCCATATTTATTTGGCTTAATCGATTCTCAATGGCTGTTCTCCAGATTTAAATCTTGCACCGAATTGATCTCCCTAATTACGGTCTTCATAGACTTTGCAAGACTAGACTCACTCTGCTCAGTTTATGAAACATTTTACAGTTGCTCTTGTAAACAAGCATCAGGGGTTTCCTCTCTTCCTGGGAGAAATCCCAAGGTGAGTTTGTCTATTTTATTCTGAAAGAGGCAAACGTCAGCTTGTTTAGAGGGAGTATAAACATGAGAAAGAATGTGAGAAACAACATGGTTGTTTTCATATTTTCAGGATGTTACACTGAGAAGAAAACTTCAACACCTTGCTGTTTTTGTTGAATTTAGACTCAACAAGTTTGTAATTATGCTCCATTGTTTATGATGTGAAAGCAACATTTCAGTGAGAGATTTAAGTGAAAAATACACTCTGTGCATGTTTTTTTTTTAAACAAACTGTACTGATGCACCAAGCACAGCATTGGTCATTTTTTGATCTCCAGTAGTTTTTTAATCTCAGGGAAATGAGAGACGAGTGTCACAGGAAGTTATGACGTAAAAAAGGGCTGTGAAACAGGGGCAGTGAACACAGCAGGAGAGTAGACAGTAAGATGGTGACACACTTTATGAGCCAAAGATTTTCTCTGCAAGCAGAGTTTCATGCTGCGTGTTAATGGATGATGTATTGTCCACCGTGGAGAAAAGAAGGCACACTAATGTTCCAGTAAGTTGGGAAAAGCTATAATTTGGAGAACAAAAGGACGAACTAATGATCCTTAAACATTGAGTTGAGTTGTTATTTGTTGTCAAAGGTGTTTATTGACAAGATCACATGTCAAGAAGTTTCCCCTGTGAATGACTCACCTGCTGTTAATATCTTTCTGTATTTTGTCAGTCGCCTAGAGCTGACTTTAACCGTTTCCTTTGTTGTTTTGCTCTTTGTGAATCAAAGTTATGGTCCCGCTGGAGTGCTGGGTTTCCAGGAAAGCATACATACTTGATGAGGCTTGTCTAAACACAGTGGCAGCAGTTATCCCCATCGTCACGGCACCAAAGAGCCTCTTAAAGTGTCGAGAGGAAAAATATAAAGTTGCTTGCTTTATGATGGAAGTACGCGTCTCTGCGCTGCATGTAAGAGAAGCTGCAGGTGTTGTTCAGACGCTGGGGGCTTAACGTTAAGCAGCACATCCACCAGGAAGCAATGTGACATTCATAAATCACAGCACATCTGTGAAACATGAACGATTTTGAATTCATCAGCATAAATGGAGGGGATAATAAATGAAGGGTGTTAACATTAAGTGCTCTCAAGAGGAATTTAGATTTCCATGCTTTGCTAGGAGCACCTATTAGATAAACAGGGTAAAAACTGTTAGTGAGTCCAAAATTATGGCTCTTCATACATGTTTAAAAGTGGTATGTCATAATTTTTTTTTTTTCTTGCAAAAATATGTTTACTTTAGAGGGACATCTGGATTGTATACGTGAATCCGCACATGCTGCAGTAAAATACTTAAGAGCATTCCTGGTGAATGTCTCAGTCCTGATAATGTGCACATATTTTCACATATAGTATATTGATTTCAGACTCTTTTCCTTGAGGCAAACCATATTATGTGAGTTATGGAGTGTTGAGCTTTAAGTAGATTTTTTTTCACGTCGCAACTGCTGCTTTTAACAGGGCCACGTATGGGCCTTGGTGGGAGGCCAGTAGCCCTTGGAAACACCACACACTGCAAAATAATCTTATTTTTTTTCCAGCCCAGTGAGTCAAGAGCACTGTGGCTGGTTGCCCCCGAAAATGAAGCAAAAGCCCCCAGACATCTATCATCTACTCCATTTCATAACCGAAACTTTGTTTGCTGTGCATATTGAACGCAGCGGCACACTCACACACCTGGGTGATCAGGCAGGAAAATAAATGAGGAATTTAAATAGCATTATGCTTAATGTTGTACCTGTATTTCTGTGCATGTTTCAGACGGGAAGGTGGAGGTGACGAAGGAGAGCCTGAAGCTGTGCACCATGGGGCCGGGGAAGGTGTTTGGAGAGCTGGCTATTCTCTACAACTGCACCAGGACTGCCACTGTTAAGAGTGAGTGTCTGCCTGAAAAAAACATCCAGAGTGTTCAGAAGAGTCTGTGTTGATATTTCTACTCTCTTCACACACACACACACACACACACACACACACACACACACACACACACACACATCCACAGAAGTCTGTTCCCTTGGTGTAGAGGATTAGGGGTCTCTCTGTCTGTAACATCTTGCTCCTCCATCGACACACAGAGAGGGATCACACCATCACCCTCTGAATGGGGGGAACACAGCGGTCGTGATGAAACATTACCCATCACCGCCATGTGTTTCCACGACACTCCAGTTAAGTGTCTTAGGAGACCCCCAGCGAGCTGAAAGTCAAGGTTTACTGCCTCTGCACCGTCATGTGTCAAAAGCTTCAGCTATGAAGGATCCACAGTGGGTAGACAGGTGGTCTATCAGACTGGCACGTTGAATAGTCATCCAAATTAAGCAAGGAGAGGAGACTGGAAAAGGACAGGCCAGATGGTGTACTACGCACATTTGAGACCTAGTGTGTTATAATAGAGTGTGTCAGAATGAAAAATGTGTGTTTATGCGAGGCAGGAAATGGGACATAGCTGGATCATGCCTTCGGATGGAATAATAAATGGACAAAGAGGTGAGATGAGCTAAGGTCTGGTGGGTGAGAAGTGTTTTGTGCACATCAATGCAGCTTAAATTAAAATAAATGTACGTGGGTCAGCGACTGAGTGAGTGCTCCAGTTGCCACCAAAGATCACATGTAATCATTATTCAGTTTCATCACCACTGACCCGGTGAATAATTCCACACCCTGTGAACTGGTTGAGTTTTTCCCTGCTAGCGATGAAGATCTAGGTGTGATCCAGTTATGAATGATGCATGAGGGGCAGAGGGGGGGTCCCCGAGGCCTGCAGATGAGGGCATGGAGGCCTGATTTGGTGGAAACGAGGTGGATGAATGATGGGAGCAAGGTTGCGCACCCCTATCTGGAACCTTTTCATGTGCTATGATCCCGTACCACTGACCAGACCAACGTGATGGAACTCCTGGCTCCCGTTGCTATGGCAACAGGTACCCGTAGGGAGATGAGCCAACTCTTACGGGATAAAATATTCCCCTTCCCGAAGGCGACGGAGTGTCTGTCTTCTTCTTTTGTATATTCTTTCGCCTGCCACTGGCCCACCAGCCCGTACTTCCTGTCACGATCTTTTGAAGTGTACGTCAGTGCTTTGTGGCTAAATAAAAACTCAGCAAGGAACGAATGATGTAATTGTCTACATGGGCAGATGTGTGTTTATAGTCTAACAGGGCCGTTTGTGCTGTCTCCAAGGGTGGATGTCTTCTGTTGAATGCATGTCTCTGTGGAGGAATTTACAGAGGAATTCAGCCACATGAGGGAGGTGATGCCTTCTATGGAAATCATGCAACTGTGTACCTTCATGCAGCTTCCTATTAACCGGTTAAATATCATCGATGTGAGATGTGAGGAGACATCCTCAATGTAATTTCAGCTTACGTTGCATGGTCTCCTTAGTTGAGTGCATAAGTAATTACATCTTGGTGGAACTGAAATGACGAACCTGCTAATGTGGACTCAGAGGAGCACTCACATGAAGCTGTGTACAGGATCCCCCTCTCTCCCTCCTTGAACTGCAGAGCAAACTCACAATATAATGACGTTTTTGCTAACTGTGATGTGGACGACTTAATTAGAGTTTTTCACCTACTAAGAAAACTCACGGAAACAATTAAGAGTCATTATGTGCGTGATTTGAAGACAGTGCTTTGATTACAGTCAAACCAATCAACTCAAAGCCACCTCAGAGTCTTTAGATGATATTACAATGAAATTTTCTTCGTTTCAGCAGTTGTGCAAAGTGCTGTGTTTCTTTTGAGCTAAACAGGCATGAATGTTTTAAATTTAACTTGAAATATAAGAGATTTCATTAATGAGATTTAATTTGCTAGTCCAATGTAATCTAAATCCAATCTAATTAGTTCCAGTGAAAGTAAAATGATCTTGAAATGTTGAATTCCAGCTTCCTTTAGTCTTAAAGCACTCTAACAGTTATATAACACAATTTCTCATTTAGTTTAAGTTATATTTACAATATAATAGAATCAAAAACTTTTAAACTTTCAAAACTTCAAGGCATCATCTGGTTTCTTTTCATTTTCAGAGTTATAAAAATTGCAGTCCTTAAAGTTTCTTGGTTTAAGTAATTCTTGTCACAGAGCTTTGTGTCTGATGGCTTTTGGAATCAATCTGCATCTAAAACTGTTGTGCAGAAAAGGTATGAAATGATTCTGCCAACAATAAAAGCAGACATAATTTTCACTTAAATAGATTATCTATAAAACATTAAATTTTTCCATTCTCTGCAATTTTTTGAAACCACACAGTCAGATATCACTCTAAGAGAGGGAAAAACACATTCATAAAAAACCTTAAAAAAATGTCTAAAATATTCACACTCTCTGCTGCCAACTGCAAATTATATTTACAAAACACACAAAGAAGGGTCAGTAAATTAAATTAATAATATACATAATCCAAAAGCTGCAAAAAACAAACTTTGTAATTGACCATTTTATGTGAGAAAATTTTTTTGATTGGCCAAATGTGCAATTATTCAGCCAGTTGTCCAATTTTATGCAGTTTCTCTCATCCCTGCAAAAATTAGACGGATCGGTTAAACTTGTGTGAAGTCTTGCATTTTAATGACTGCATATTCCTGATGGGGATGCAAGGATACTTTTTGGCAACAAATTTCCCTGTGCATCCACTGTGCACACTGACTGTGAAATATTTAGTGTGTTTTGGTCCCTTCAGTCCTCCCATCAATATTTGTTTCTCATCATCTCCCCTTCCTTTCAGCCTTATGGCGATCTCCAGTGTGAGCTTTTACTCGTTTTCTTGCTTGAGGAATGGATCCTGTGCAGTAAGTCTGAGCAGAGCATTTCAGGCATCGCTTATTCGCTGTCTGCACAGTGCAACCAACAAGGTCCTCCACTCAATATGTTATGTTTAGCTTCAGGATACAAAACTTTAGGAGTTAGTGGAGAGTTATTGGCACATTTTGGGTTTGGTTCTGCCAGTTTTAGCAAGTGAAGTGAGGTTTTACACGCAGCCTGGGAGAAAAATGTTGCCCACTGCAGTTTACAAAAGCCATTAAATCAATGTCGCTTTATTTTTGCACGATCAGCATCAGGAAGATGCTGTTAGAATTGAAGAAGAAGAAGAAAAGGATGGGAGTAAGAGACAAACAAGCAGGTGGTAAATACAGGTCAGCAGTGACAGCAAAATGAGGAGAAACCTCAAGGGAAACGAGACAAAATTGGTATCGTTTTTGATCTGTTGCCACAAAAGACAGGGGGACAGATGCCTTCTGCTAAAAATTTTATTTTGTAGCTTCAAATTGTAACTGTTTCCATGAAGACTTGGACTTGACAGCATAACAGGATACAATTCAGCATGGTGCGACAGAAAGCTGTGCAGCAATTGCAATGTTTCCGTTAAAAAAACAACACGCAGCAACGGCCTGCTGCTACAAAATAATGGCGACCGCTGCTTCAGAAACGTCACGCGGTCGCTGTTACACGACTCTACTGAACTCTAACAGTCATCTTCACTCTTTCCACTGTCAGGATAAGCAACTGGAAGAGTGACAGGAAGTCAATCACTTGTGAAGTCGTGACAATTAAATAAAAGAGCAAGTAAAAAATTTTTTCCTCAGGTGGAGTGACAGACTGGGCAGAGGATGGCATTATATTACCCAAGAACAAAAAAAGGCATTTAATTACTTCACATCAAAGATACACTTATTTTTTTATAGGCTTTTGAACAAACAATGAGACAGAGCTCTTGATACAAATCCATATGTTCACCTTTGTGGTGTTTATAGGAGAACAAAGGTGCAAAAAAATCTATTTATTTATCCGGGTTATATGATCAAAACTGCCTCCAAAACATGTTGCATAGTGATTCCTGTAAAGTTAAATAGATTTCACAGTTTACATAAACATGTATTCGCCAAATGTTTTTTTTCCTATAAATGTTCTTATCCAGCAGGGTCTGGAATTAACATCCACCAAGCAACAATTACGCTGTGTTGTTTCTGTTTGGTGCATCACTTACATCTCAAAAGGTTATTTGCCACACTGGAGGGTTTGAACCGAAATAGACATGTTTTAAAAACAATGCTAAGAGTCTGAGAGTCATTTTGGTGTCAATTACAGATGTACTGCTTTTGTTCTCTGCTGCCTGTTTGTGTCAAGAATTTCTCACCCACAGGTACAGCTTCATGGTGCATTCAAGTGCACATTGGAAAACTTAGAAATTTAGTGTACATTGGCCAGACAAGAAAAAAAAGAAGAGTTTCCATTTTTTCTATTTTCCTTTGTTGAAATATGTTGGCCTACATTTTACTTCCTTTCTTGTTCTTTCAACTACTTCATATTTTATAATGAGATACCAAAATCATAAATTACTATCCCATCACTTTTTACATTGGCAGACTTTTAAAATGAACTAAAAAATGTTTCCAATTATTATCAGAAAACTCAACTATATTCTAGTGCAGCAGGTCTCAGAATAGCTCTGTGAGTATCAAATTCCATAGTCATATCTAATTTGCAATATGCAATATGCAAACAATTTGGCCTGCAGAAAATGTGCTCAGCTGTTGGATATTTTCTAGTCAAAAAGAGACAGAAAGTTAACTTTGAGCTTCAATATGAGCCACTGTTGCTTAAAAGAAAAAAAAACTGACGGAAACATTCAATTTACAATAGAAAGCATCATTGCATCACAGTAGGAGATCATTTAAAACGATAATACTTGTTGCTCGATGTAATTCTTTATAAGGCCCACTTAAGCTGTGGAATCCAAGCCAACCAAGCATGTCGTCACAATCTTGAAATTCATCGTAAAAAGAGTTACCTAACAACCAATTACTTTTGTTGTCAATTAAGCTCAATTATATTCTTGATTATCGAAGGTAATTCAGTTAATGTTGCCTTACAACACTAAAAAGCAGCAAATTCACCCTCTGGAGAAGTTGTTAAAAGGTACTTTGCTGCATTTTAGCCTGCAAAAGTACTTTAAAAGAACTTAAATAGATTATTGAAGCCGCTGCCAGTTTGTTCGATCAATTATGCATTAAATAAAATGAATAAAAATCTAATCATTTATCATTTCAGCAGGAGAAGACACAACATGTTCCAACACTTGTGCCTTTTATAGGTTCCTTAGTTTTTTTCTAGCAGTCACTTGCTCAAACTCACTCTAAATGTTATCCAATCAAAAGTAGAAAGTTGTTTGCTTCCCTTTAATTTCTGAGTATTATCCCCCATGTTTAATTGTAAACCCCTTTTTACACATCATTAGCAAATCAAACGAGCGTCGGGAATTCTGACGTCGTTTTGGATCAGTCCTCTTTTGGAGAGTGAGGTCACTGCCAGTCACCACTAACATAATCAGCAAGACTGATTATCTGTGTGCTCCATCTTAATGATAGTCGACGGAGTCTCAGACGCCACTGCAGAAACTCAGCTGCGCTCACAGTGAGGATGCACAAGAAATGCTTTAATGTATGACAACAATAAAATACTTTTCTAATAATAACAATATCATAAACTAATTTGGGATGTTCTGGGCCTCATTAAGACATGTGAAAGGAAATCCAGAGGAGGTGGGATGCAGCATGCCTTTGAAAGGAAATCCTATTTATTTCTAGCCTTTAAGCATACTGTTGGGTATTTGCCTGCTGTACCCACACAGACATGCACAAAGGCATTCTGAGTTCATACAAGTATTTCTGTCTTTCTGTCAGTCTCTGTCACTCACTCTCTCTCACACGTACAGAGAGAATATTGTATAGTGCTGTCAGGTGTGACAAGCACTTATTTTAATGATGATCAATGTCCAACTAAGGTGGACCATTTTTTTTACACCGGCACACCTTCTCTTTCACGCTCCTGTGCACATCAGAGAATTAGGCTTTAGCTGTTTAAAGGAGCGTGAGTCTGCAGGTATTGGGTAAAAAACAGGCATGGCTAAGAAAATGATTGTATTTAATTGACTGGAAACTAAGTGACTTGAGATTGAAGCTATTGCATATCAAACGTGTGGTTTGTCCACCAAACAAGTCAAGGAAGACAGTTAGTCTCGGGCTGGTTGGAGTTAAAAGCTTAAATTATTCGACCGTAGTGTGTTGTTGTCATTCTGCAGATCACTCCACAAAATGAGTGAAGTCAATACCTATTATTTGTTAACATAGAGTTGTAGCATTGAGCAAACTATTCCTCGAATTATTTGAGCAGGTACAAAAATGTGCACTTCACTATATCTGGACCTGCTTTTGTTCTTCATTATACCTGGACATGAGCTGTGGTACCTAAATGTGTCAGTAGGTATCTCTCAGTCATTTAGAAAGTCATTTAGCTCATTTGCAATCATTATCATCAAAAAAATGCATCCTCATATTTGTGTTTACAAGAAAAATAAACAAACTTGATTAAAAATGGGCATATTGCTGATCTGCAGCATATTTAGCCAAAATAACAATCAACTACCTGCTATGATTGAACTTCCAAATCGTGACATAAAACAACACCACATGCTGCAATTGTGAATACATAAAAACTCTTAAGCTAATGTGAAGAAAAGTCAACAAAAATAGCTAAAAGAAATGGGATAAAAGGTTAAAACATGCAGCTTCTGCAACTCCAAGTGATGAAAATTATGACTTGACCAAAGCTGGTGAGGAATCAAGCTAAGCGTCAACTGTTGCAGGGTCACCAGGTCTTGTATGAAAAAAAGTTCTGTCAATGACTAAACTTTTATATAATGAATCATTTTAAATATCAACCGTTAAAAGTACATTTCAAAAGATCACTGTTGGTGTCTGATAATGTCAATGAATATTTAATGCATAAATTTATTAGATGCATGATGCCTATCAGTCCATACATAAACATTATATACTGTGCATCAGATGCTCGGCTCAAATTGACATTTCCTTAATGCAAAAAATGTGACATTTATACTCTAACTCTCCCAGATAATGTGGACTTGGGACAAAAATATAGGCGCAAATCTCAATGAATATGATGGAAGAGTTTCATTTCGAACAGAAGGGTGGCCATCCATGACTGAGTCTGTCCTTCAAGATTAAGTTCTCCTTTTTCATGAAGAGGCATGTTGGCTGATGGGGTAATGGCACCATGCGCCGTTGCCTCATGAATAAAGAGCTCTAAGAGCCTCACTGCCAGGAGTTAAAGGCCTGTTAACATGCCCTCATGACGCTTGTTTTTTCCACAACATGTGTAACTACCCTCTGATATTCGCACACGGGCTTGCATTTTGCAGCGCAATTTCGTCTTCGTGGATGAATCAAGGCAGTTGGCATCAGTATTCACGCTCACACACATGAATTACCAAACACTGCACTTCATATCATGCTATCACAGAAAGAAAATTAAGCCACAGCGGAGGCATTGTTCTGGAGACTTCTGAGAGTGGCCCTCATGTGTGATAGAGCTGTATGAATCCCCTTCCTTCCGCCGGGAGAGAGCGAACGCTTGTCTTTCTCATCAGCCTGAGAGGGGGGGGAATGTGCATGTTAGTATGTGTAAGCGTGTGAGCTTGTGTGTAGTAGACGACGTCTGCTCAGTCTCAGGAATCACAGTGAGTGAGTCTTGTTTTGGCAGAAAGAGATAAGTTACAGGTTTGACTCCTTGGAGAACGAGACAGCAAGTTAAACATCATGACCGGTGCGGAAAGGCAGAGAATGGTGGCTTTTTTCCTGGGAACTCTGTTTTTGTTGAGGTCGTATATAATAGATTAGAAACATGTTGCTTGTGAGACTTGTCATTGGCTCACACTCTAACTCACAGAGCCATTTTATGTGTGTATACATCTCTCGTCTCTTCCATAATTATGTCCCTGATTGTTATTCTTGTGTAACATAAAAATGCCCACAACTTGCAAAATAATCCCTCTGCATTCTGACATATTTCATGCATGACTTGATAATGAACTGTGAGATCACCACTTTCTCACTTTGACACCAGTGTGGTTTCAAAACATCACTGCCCTTTCTTGGCCTCCTCTTCCTCCTGTGACCTGCTCTTATGTTGGATCTCTCGCAGAATAGCAAGCACCAGCTATTTGTCTTGCAGGCAGAGAGAGAGAGAGAGAAAAAAAGCATTTTATACAATTTGTTTTCATTGAGATTAAAATGCAGGCGCTCAATTGAAAGCCCCCTCTAAACAAAAGCCATTACTTCTGTGCTTTTTAAACAGCAGAGTGAGTACTTTCCTACATAATATGTTGGAGCAAATGTTAGCTCTGTCTTCAATTAATTATGATTATTAACAACCATAAGCAACTACATTAGTCACATTTGGCATTAAAGCACAACAATTTGTCTCGCTGATGATATAATGCAAGCATGAGCATTAGTTTACAGATACTGTTATTTCAGTCTGCTCCTCTCTTGTTCCTGTTTCCCAAGAACATCTATAATGCAGGGTTTATGTGCTGCTCTGCTCTCTGTAATCGGCTGGACTTAGGTTTTCTAGCAGATTGAACCCTACATGCAGCCATCTGTGGAGGTGCTCTGGTGCAGCAGGGCACTGTAAGCTCTTCTGTCTGGTGGACAGCTACTTATTTTTGTTACTTATTGGGTGGTTCTCGCTCACAGATTAAGATGAAAGAAATTGACAGTGCAGGAAGAGGAGATCAGTTAGTTTTTCTGACCCCAAGTTCCCCCTGTCGTGTTGTTTTATATTTTTAAATGTGTGACTTAATGAATGTCAAACTTTATCTATATAGGTGCTATTTCATCTATTTATATTTTTATATAAAACAACACTTTCCTCTGCTTATTTTTCATGAAAGCGTGGAGATAAGGTTAAAAGAAACATCCCTTTCAATATGATGCTGTCATGTCATCATATCTAGTGATTCCAAATAAATCCACACTTCAGTATTTAAATTTGTAAAGTGAGAAAAAAGTCACATTTGCTGAAAAAGGCACATATTGTAGGCTACTCTTGAATAAACAGATGAAGGACCTTGGAAAGTAAAAATAAGCCTTAAGGGTTTAAAAAGAATACAGGCGCGAGATGTTAAAAACCACTGCAGCTTTTAGGAGAAATAACAGTTATATTCATTGTGTGAGCTGAGGGTGGTGGAAATAAGGGCCCTTCGCATCAGGGCAGCTGGTGAGTGCACTCTTAACAAGCAATGCAGAGGCATCATCTGCTGTGTCTTCTCCAATCTTAGGCTACTCACCGTAATTAGAGGATCAACCAAGAGCGGGAAAATGCAAGAATGACAGGTTATAAAAATACATTTACAACGTGCACTTGTGTCAAAAAAGAACTGTATAAGTGCAAAAAGTGACAGAAATGGCGAATGTATTGTACAATTCATGCAGGCATGCCATATGGGCCACATTTAGAAAAAAAAAGAAAAAAGGGATTATAGTTATGTGAAATTACAGCGTTGCTAATGATTGAAGTCTTTAAAAAAAGAAAGGCATATTTCTCACAGTGACTGACATTTCTTTTGTGATGTATTGATATTTCCGTGTCAAGGTTTAGGCACCACCATCGTTCTGTCCCATTACATCACCTCATGCTGATGTATGCAGAGCTCCAGGAGAAATACATTTCCATAGGCTGAAGGCTTTCACTGGACAACCAAAAGAAAATGCAGTAACAAGGACACAGAGAAGAAGACAGAAAAGAATGGCTCTGGTAGATGCAATTCCAGTGGGACATAGCGGGGAAAAATCCTCTCTGTTTCCATGGCTGCCATGGTAACACTGTTGCCAGCATGCAGCAGGAAATGTGGTGGTAAAATGGTGATGGTGGCAGGGTGGCCCCCACCCAGCTGTTAGAAGTCCCTGCTTGCTTTTTTGTCTGATGTTTGTGTTTTTAAACTTGCTGGTGTGGCTTATTTTAGTTGGATGAAGGAATTTTGAATATTTATGTGATTTTGTGTTTAAGTGAATGTGTTCGAGGGTTTTTCTCAGTGTGTTGAGATGTCTGTGTGTGTGTATGTATGTGTGTGTGTTTGGACTGAGGGCCCCTGCTGCTGTTGTTGTCCTGACTCTCAGTTGGAGCGCAGGTGTGAGCCCTGAGCAAGAGGCTCTTCTGGGGCTCTCGACGGCTTGAAAGGTTAAAACACAGAGAGTGAGCCAACCTTAGACAGCAGCAATGTATAAGTCAGTCAGTAAGAAAACAGCCCTGCAGGTGTTGCTTTAAACAGCTGCTTTTCTTTGACAATATTTATGCTCAGAGTCTCGTGTGACTGCATGTACAGGCTAATAATAAGAACTCTGATTTTGCTCTGGGGGAATGTCGGGTAGATGAATTGAGCACTCCGTGTTTCATTATCCAGGGGAAAGTTGCTTTGCTTGCCTTTTTTGAGGCAGTTTCGAGACATGTTTGCTTTAGAACAAAAAGTTATACGCCAGTAAAGTTAAACCTCATGAGGCAACATGGTTTAGAAAACTGTGTAGCCGCTGAATCAGGTATTTCATGCCTGCAATCTTTTACCCATTTACACAGTGGTTGAATTCAGACTACATAATATACTTTAAGCCCAATAATAGCTTGACCCGACATGTAGAGCCTCTAGAAAAGGGTGTAGGGTTTGACAGTTGAATGTTTTATCCTATTCTAGTCCAAAAAAAGACAAGAAATTCCAAATTGTTTTGCTTTCCACAAAGTAATAGTTGATCTTGACCAATAAAGCACAGAGTGATTATCTACACACAGCTGCAAACATGGTGAAAGAGGAGAGATGCTACTGATGCAGCGAGCTGTGAAACAGAGGGAAGGTCAGAGTGACTTTCATGTTCTGATGTTAGGCTTTTAGATACCAGCAAGCCAGTGTTGAACATGTGACGGTAACAATTTAAGAGAAATTGTCTATAATGACACTATTTTAACAAGCAAAAATACTGTACATTTTGAGCTCTTGGCATCAGTTAGTTAATTTTTTTATGAATGGAAAAACAGATCTTCAAAAAGCTCAGTGTATAGATGAGATGCATTTTGGCCAGATTTAGCAGGTAAACATACAACTGTGGATACAAGACACTTGCAATCTCAAGTGTGAATAAGATGTCAGATACTAATAATGATCTCTGGCAGATGCTGTTTGAGAGCAAAAAATAAAAAAGCTCATTCCCCACAGAGCAAACTGGAGCATGCATAACTTTCACCCTTGGCTAATGGACTTATAGACGTATTGATTATACGAACTTGTTGCTCTGTCTATGGAAAAGGAGCCTTGAAAGATGTTTCGATCAGTGTGGAACATGTCTGTTACAGATTTATATGAAATCTAGTCGGATATTCCCAATGTGAAAACCTTGATTGGTGTGGTCCAGCAGTCAAGGACACATGGTACCAGGTAGCTATTTTGCAGCCAAATTGATGGATTCACTAATGCTGATACCAATCTGAGAGAGAAGGTGGGACTGACCTTTCATTCAAAAAGGACTGTTTGTTGATTTTTAACCAGTTGGGGGGAAAAATACAAGCAACACACATCCACAGAAACACTGCATGGCCAACAGGAAGTGCAAGAAAAAGGTTAGAAGAGTGCAGTGCTTTATATCTGCGGATTACTTTCAATTTATGGAGCACTAATGTTAGCTAACTGTTTGCTCTTGCAGCTTTTCTTGTAATCTTGCTCACAATGTTTCCTGTGTTCCATTTGCTTTTGTCTTAAAGTAATTTTTTTTGTTTCACTTCTAATGAGAACAGGAGGAGACCCTGATGTTTGAACCATAGAAATACAATTAAAGTAACTGACTGATAAGCAATGAAATTTCTATTTTCTGGCCTTCAACCTCCAAGAACCAGGCTTAATTTCATGCCCCATGACACAAGAATGGTAGTGAATAAGCTGTGATATTGAATATCATTTATACATTGTTATACATTAATCTTGGGCTTTAGCTTAAAAAGTGTTTTCCCACTGTTTAAGTTAAAAGAGGAATGAAGGCCCCTCCTTCTCCTCACTTTATAGCTACTTTTATTAAAAAAAAGTGTAAATCTTTTCACCAGTTGCTCATTTAGGCAAATAGGTTGCTCCATATACTAGGTTTGGAATTTTATTTGCCTCGGGCAATCAGGCTGCCCTTGTCGATAAGCTCTGTACTGTAGCTAACATCAAAACAACAGTATATCCTGACAATCTAGAGACAGTGAGACCAATTACTGTTGGAAAGTAATTTAACATGACAGACATTTTACAAACATGGTGAATATTAGCAAACAGAAGAGCCAAAGACTGGCCTCTTGGTCCTGTAAAGCAGAGCAAAACAAAATGTTTCCATGCAGAAACAGAGATAACTCAGAATCTCTTTAAAGCGTTTCCACTTTTAGAGTTTTGTCTGCAGTTGCAGTGTCTCACCAATGTTAATACGGCTCCATGTCCTTGCCTGATTATGAAGCTTAGTTTTAAATTTTTATTCCAACCTTCTCCTCTCGGCTGTTTTTTTCAGCAAGCTCTCCTTCTTAAAAAATAATTATAACAATAATGAATGAGATTATAGATTGTGGTCTAGACCTACTCCATATTTAAAGTGTTTTGAGACTACTTATGTTGTGATTTGGCACTATATAAATAAAATTGACTTCACTTGACTTTTTAACAATATGATTACATGTTTGTTGTCCCTCTCACTCCCACTAAGCCTCCTCTCTGTCCTCCCACCTGCTTCCTGGATGAGTTTGAACACCACCTGTTGATTGGCTGGTATAGTTTGTATCCCATTCACAGAGTCAGGTCTGAGTACAACCACTGGGTTTGTTTCCAGCGCACAACTAACAGACTATGAGAAGATATTCACTAAATCTGGCTAAAAGTATATTGAGTTAGAGTCTCTGACCTCGCCTATGAGAGACACATACTTTATTAAACAGTAAAGTCGATACCTTTAGGTCAGATGGTATAATTATACGTTATATTTTAAATAAAGCAGAATTGTTTCTTTCACTCAGCCATCACCCTCACTTGTTTAATCATTGTGTGTATGATTTACATCTTTTTCTCTTATATCACTTTGTACATGGATTTCACAGGAACACAGTGCTTGTCAGTCAAGGCAGAAAAAAAGGAACAATATGGGCATACACACATTACATGATGAATATGCACAGACATGCTGGCCTGCAGTCACTCATTCACACACAGATACATACTGTATATCACATACTTATGTATATAACATGACATATATCACATATATACCTATAACTAAGAATTATTGCCTCAGCAGGTTGCAGGATCTCAGCCTTACTGACAAATATTCACAAATAACACGAGTTATTTCTTCTTGATGTCTGAACTAAAACAAGAGAAAATACTCACATCTGTGCAATGATTTTAGTTTATGATGTATTATGTTTGAAACATGGCACAATGTTTTTTTTGTATTTATTTATTGAACAGAGAAAAATAATTATCTCCAGGCCACTCACTGCTTTGATTATTGTGTGCGTGGTTCGCATGTGAACGGCTTCTGCGTGGATTTCACAGAAACACAGCTGAATGCAGCACTCCTGCAGAGTAAAGAGGCCTCTTGTCAGAATAATTGCTGTTTCTTTAAAAAAAAAAAAAAAGAACAAGACTGACACAGGCACGCGCAGGCATGAAGTCACTTACACACACATAGATGCATATATCCATCACATACTTGCAAAACAGAATGAAAGCTTTGATGTTTTTGCCTCAGCAGGTTGCAAAACATCAGCCTTGACTGAATTTCAGCAAGGTCACAACAAGTTACGGTTTTTTCTCCTCTTTTCAGGACTGAAAAAAAGAGAAAATCCTCATGTCAGTGTAATTATCTAAGTGTTGCTACCAAAGTACCAAACTCAGAACCAGAACTGACCTGTTACCTTCAGTTATTTCCATGTGATAGCTGACAGTTGCTTTATTTTGCTCTCACATTTTGAACATGTGGAAACATGAATTCAAATCATGATGAACTGTTGCCTTCCTGGCAAAATCAATCATCTACTGTGCTACTGCAAAATCTCATCTCTGGAGTCTTCCCCTTGTCACTTATTGATCATGGAGGGGATCTCCCCTCTGTTCAGCAGCACAGACCCGGCATATAATGCGTCTATACACCTATGTTTTGAATTTAGTTCTTGAAAATAGTGAAAATTAAACCAAAGAGCAGTTCTTCTTAAAGAGGAAAGGCAAACAGAAAAGAAAGAGAAAATGGTTAAAGCATATGAGTCTCCAGATTTGTGCTAATGCACTAATAATTACAATAATTACTGTAGCTTCTTAATATTTTAGAAAAAAAGGCAAGTCCTACAAGTCATCAGTTGTGAGTCATAAATACTAAATCAGTCACATGAAGTCTTTTAAGTCAAGCAAGTCTAATGTTCCTAAATTTGTAACTTAAATCAAGTCCTTAGCTAAATTAGCCGATTTAGAAACATTTACATTTCTGACCCCCCCCCAAAACACACACACACTCACTCACACACACATACTGACACACACCTGCTGCTCTCTTGCATTTAGTTATTTTTTTTCCATGTCTGCACCTGTGGATTATGTAAAATTATCTAAATAAATTCTGTACCATAATAAAACTCTTTTGTTCGGCCGGTCAGACCTGATGCAGATTTACACAATGGTGAACTCATTCAGAAGGATGATATCATGACATGTTACATGATTAAATGCGGTTGGCAATCTGCGACACACTGTTTTTTACATTGTTCTCAAGCTGTTTGACTGCCTGACAAATCAAACAAAGCAGCTGTATGGAGAAATGTCTCACCTGACACAACCTGGGCCGAGGGCCTAAAAATAACCTACTTGCTGATGAATAGCAAACACACTTCATTTCCTTCATTTGATTTTCTGCAGCCGGGCACACTGAAATTTATCAGGTTATGCAAACTGATTTCCTCTGTGGCCAATAGTTTCTAGTTAATTGTCTATATTGATGAGGACAACAAACAATTAAAATTTATCTCACAATCCAATGAGAGAGCAATCTATGCCGAAAAGCTAATTTTTTATGCTAAGGGGAGTGGATGTAGCCGTAGATGTTGCCCTTGTTTCCCACTGGAGCGGTTGCTCTCATCATTGACGTCACCGGCTCAGGTAGCTCTTCCCACATCATGACACCATGAAATGAAATCTCAGTGGAATAAAAAGGGAGGAATTCCTTTTAATGAAAAATGTTTTGGAGGAAGAGGACCTGTTAAAAATTGGTCAGGGTGATTAAAGGCTGTTTAAAAAGAACTCTGTGTTAGCAGGGTTTTGCTCTATTTTTCTTCGAAGTAACTCACTGCCGTTTCATTCTTATTCATTTCTGCCTTTTGTGTCAACCAATTAACTCCTCCTCAAAGAGATGTGTCACTTTTCTTCTTGCCCTAACAACTGATGTAGGTACAACTTATGTTCATTAATTATGACTCATAAGCCTGAAATCGTCTTCTCCATTTGTATTTCAAAAAAATTTACCTGCTGTTTCATAGTGGTGTTGCAGCACGGCTTTTTCTTTTAAATAATAGTCTGCGAATGTGGAGTTTTGCACAAATAAATGCAGTGTTTTAGGAGGTATTAAGAAAAAAGGCTTCACATATCTTCCCCACTTTTCCACCCACTGCTTTGTATTTTGTTTTAAATAGTTTTGGGGTAATGGAAAAAATGCAAATGATCTTTTGTGTGACAATCTCACCCATCATGACTGATTGTCCACAGAGAAATCACATCCCATCTAGAAAAAGCTAATCCTTGAATAACCTCAGTAAATGCCATCACAGAGTGTGATGAGGTCCAGTGTTTACTGCTGCTTCAGGTATGAATAACATTAGCAAACCTGCCGTCACAAAGCGAAGCTTAGACGAACTGTTCTCTTTTCAGGATAATGGAATAGTGATCCAAGCCGTCCAACCTCCATTCCTCCAAATGTCCGACTGTTTATAATAAACCTCCAAACAAGATGAGCTAGAAGTGATGAATAAAGGTTGGAAGTGAGGTTTGTTAGTGTTAGGGATGAGAGGTGAACGACGTTTTCATCCTCGGAATCTCTCAGACAGAGAAAGTTAAAAGCTTGATTGCAGGAAAACTCCCATTCAGTATTCAATCAGTCTGACAGGAAGTTTCCAACAGAAATGCAAAGAGAGTATCCTGTCTGTGCTCACTGTTGGATTTATGCACTTTTTATTATGACGCCCAAATACCTATGCATCTTTTTCATTTTTTTAATGGTGGACATTGTGGGACATAAATGGTTTCAAAATTAAACTCCTTTATATCGCACCTTCCAAAGTATAAACACCTTCCACAGCAATCAAATCTATCATATTTAAATGCAAAAGATGATTTATCCTGTGTGGGGGTGTGAGCGTGCATGGTGGGTGGATGGCTGGTGTATCGGCTCATTATTTTCTCAAGCAGCTGCTGCTCTGAGTCGATGGACTCCTGTCTCCCACATGGGGTGAGCATTGGCAGAGTTGGTAGCTGGAGACAGCAGCTGATGAGGCCGGCTACTTTTCTCTGCTGCGATCGGCTGATATGTGAAGGCTGTCATAAGAGCACAGGCTCAAGTTCACCACGAATCAAGTAAATCATTACTTCTTGCTTTCTGGCTCACGTGCCAAAACCTAAATAACAATAAAAAATAATGAGATCTATAATTGTGAAGAGGATTTTTTAATGTTTCTTTCACTGTCTTGTGGGTGACTTGTCCTGTTTTCTCACGCTTTAAAGAGCTCATCCAGATGTAATCAGACTTGGCTGATGTTATTAATGACTTAGGGGGAAAGGAGATTACACTCTTCAACCTTGCAGCCCTGACAGCACTGCTCTCTTAATGCTTTCCAAAACAAGACATGTAGGAAGCCTCTGAGGAGTGGAGCTCACGTGACTGTGTGATTTTAAGTGTGTATGCGACTGTGTGTGTGTGTGTGTGTGTGTGTCTCAGAGTCAGTGAGATGAGAATGGTTGATTTTCTCATTTTCTTACACATTACAGGGAGGGAAAGAGAAAATGTTAATGGGAGAAACTCAGTTGGAAGGAGCGAAAAAGTCACAGATTTAACAGTCGGGAAAGTTTTTAGAGTGAAAGGGAAAAACAAATTCAAATGTCCATAAACCTTCACATTACCATAATATTCCAGACTGAAAATTCTTATGGTGGATGCTTTCACTAATTAGTTTGGAGACGCCACTTCTTGTCTCGGAGCTGCATCACCCCGGGTTAATCATCTACAAGTGCTAAAATGATAACTGACGCTGGAACACGTTCCAATAACCAACACAGAACAAAAGACACATGTTGATTAATATTGCCAAGGTTTCCTACATGCATTCTTTTTGCTCTGTGACAGTGATTTATGATATTGTTAGAAAGGTGGGAGAGGAAAAAATAAACTGAAAAAAACGACTTAACACTGCCGTGAATAATATATGTGTGTTTATGTAAAAAATGCATCTCATCATCGGGTTTGATCTTATTATGGCAGTTTTTCTTCTCACATCTGGGAAAGGTATTTACAGGTGCAGCTGTAGGTGGATTATAAAAGCAGATTTGCGCTACGAATGAATCTGGGGAGGTTATTGTCTGCTTGTGCATGTATACACAGTGGCATACATAAGGCATCGCATTGTGCTGTGTTAATTTTATATTACTAACAAATTTATTTCTCATTTCAGTGGGAACAAGTTTCCTTGCGCACTTCACTGCTTGAGATCAAGGCTTAATCTTTCTTTAAGTACCGTTTTCATGAGCCCCGGTGGTGTTTTTGGAGAGGAATGTGACTTTTCTGCAGTGCAAATGACAGATGCTTTATACTTGAGCTGAATCATCACGGGCCAGATGTAGAAAGTTGTGAGTCGTTTTTAAAACTCCATTAAAATTTACGGCTCTCAAAACAGAAGTCAAGATTACAGTCAGTAATTACTGTAATGTGCCAAGTTTCAATGTTTCCAAACCAGAGACATTGTAATTTTTCCTGACCAGTGAACGGAGGAGCAATTTCGTCTTATATTTGTAAAACTTAATGAGCAAAAATTAGATAACAAGAACAACAAAAGAGCACACACATCAAACATTTGCATAATTTTCCTGGACAGAAATTCAGTTACAATGAATTATGACCGAGTCAAATGAATGAGTCACTCCATATCCATTCCACTGCATGCATGCCTTGTCCTGCATTTTAACTTGTTGGCAACATCCACATATTATCTGTCTTTTCCTCAGGCTTAAAGAAAGATCTTCTCTTTTGAGGTCAAATAGAACTGGTAGTTTAGCTTTTGCAATTTTAACAATCAACACTATTGATCTATTGTTGGGGGAAATTGAAGGGTGAGGGATTACATTTACTGCATCAAGGAGAAGGAGGGAAAGAAGAAGCAGGAGCGAATCAGAATAATAACATGATCGGCTGTGGCTGGCTTGGCTAGGCTATGCATAGTCATCCTTTATACTGAGGTGGGATTACATTCATTTTAGAGGAGCTTTCAGGGGCAAAGAGAAAAAAGGTGTTAAACAGAGGTCAGCAATGATATTAGACTTGGCATGGTTTTAATTTAGGGAGAAAAATTTATAACACCAATGTACTTAATTAGTAATCTTTACATTCACCTCCAAAAAATCATTTATGTGGAGCTGCTGTATCAACCTGCTTTATCTGCATGATGGCATGGGTGCTACGAGCATCAATTAAGCACATCAAATACCTCGACGTACCACAACAGCACGGGCGTGTGTGGCACTAAAACCATTTTTGACATTTCCTCAACCCTTCTGAAAGAGAATGAATGCATATATTTTAAGCCTTCCACCATAGAATATACTGCAAAACTAAAATAAAAATGACTTCTGTTTGAAATGGAAATTGAAAAACACTGAACTAATTTAACTTACATACATTGCATGAATTTGGCAGCTGCTACAATATGATGCAACCATTCAATTAAATCTGGAGCAACTGGCCCGAGTAGTTTGGTACTTGTTGTCAGGCCTCGGTTGGATTGCATTAACTGGCACAAGTTTTCCAGTTTTGTATCGTGCACACTTTTACTTTTCATGTTGCACGCACCAGCACTCAACCGCTGCATGACCAATATTCATTCCAGTGCAAAAAACATTCTGAGAAATTCCTTAAAACCTTTAAAAACAACATCCCCGCATCTCTCCAGCTCTGCCTCTGGTGTCATGTGTATCCAAAAAGCTGTGAAGCTAATGGTCGACAACCCATGAGCATTTAGACATTCATCTGCGCCATCACTACAGGATAACTAGCTCCCCGAGTCTCATCGCAATTTAGTCAAGCCACCGAATAATACGCTTACCTACTGTGGTGCGCTGCGGGCTCCCCACATATCTTATTTCCCAGTGTCCCACACTCCCCTCTCTGGTACTCTCAGAAAACACTTGGTTGCACACTGCATAGTTGGCAATGACGTCTAACCTCCCACTCTTGTTGCTCTGGGGTCAAATTAGAAGGCTACTTTAATATTTTCTCTCTCCACATATCTCGGTTTAACAGGTTTCTTGGGTTCACAGTCTAGTTTGACCATATCACACCTATAAAAATAACCTTTAATGAGACTGACAAGTAGATCCAGATATGATTGTTTTTTCAAGTAACACTTCTGGAAAGCTCAGAGGGAGGAGAAGTAAAACATTTTGAGACACATGCTTGGCCTCATTTTTACAATCTACTGTGCCAACTTTTTTTACTTGACATGTAAGATGACTGCTAATTTATCTCTGTGTATGTGCGGGTTTATGTTTATGTTTATGTAAGAGCATTAGCAAATTTTTGTGTTGTCACAAAACTTGTGCATCTTTTGTGTGTATCTGTGTGTGTGTGTCTGCTACCTGTAAGCTCTTGTACAGGATGTCTGCATGTGTGTGTATCCACATGTCTGTGTGTGCAGACATTTTTTATGTCATGCTGTGTGTTTTGGGGTTCCTTCTCCAACAAAGTGTCTCTTACTAAAAACGGTGTCAGTCTGTGTAATTAGGGCATTTCTCCTGTGGTTTGGCCCTATTTGAAAGTGCTGCCAAGCTCTTGGTCTACAGAGAAAGATTTGTAGTGTCTGCAGTAACACTCACACACTCATGTGTGCATAAGTACATAAATACCTGAAGTACATGAGTTTGTGTGCATTTTTGTGTGCATATTTGCTTGTGGAGCAGTACTTAAATCAGTAGTTTTTGACAGGTTATTACAGACAGCATTTAACTCTATATTTAGCTGTTATTAGCCAGTACCTAAAAAGTATTTAAAAACGTAAAATGTTCACCTTGAATGAATGATAACCGTCCTGAATCATCTTTCCATGCAAAAAAAGGAAAAAAATACCAACTCTTATAAGATAAACCTTTGTACTCACAAGAATAAAAACAAGAGTTGACGTGTAAAAGAAGTGGAAACGAGATGTGTTAAGTGAAGATGATCAGATATATTCTATTAAGGGATGCCCATTGAACTGCAGGCTCAGGCCCAGCAGTCATCCTCTTGAAGTGTCACACTGATTTCCCATCGACTGCAGGGGTGCAATTTAACAGCTAAGCTGCACAGTGAGCTACAAAGAGTTTATCCTCTTATTAATAAGTACCATATTGTTAATAACAGACCTCTCAGACCATGTGAGGAGGTGCACAGGGAGGATGAGATGAAATGAAATTTTACAACAACAGACATACACAGATATTAAGTAGACAGATTCTTATCTGATGATTTTCTCTCAATCTTACTACATGTGTTGGGATCTTAAGAGGTCTAAGTGGAGATTGGAAAATTGTTTATCATAAACTGCAATTTGTTTAAAGGATTCACAGTGCACAGCACACCGATGTGCTTATCTTGAACTCTTCAGGGTTTATAGTATTTTTCTCTATTATTCACACCGTTTATTTTTGTATTTCATTCGATTTGGTATAAGGATTCAAATTTGTGGTCATTTCTATGTGATTGCATTAGTGAATAGATGTAGTTATGTTGTGCAGTATCAACACAATGTTTCACTAACTTGGTTTTCATATGAAATGTCTCCTCTGTAATGAAAGCAAAAGGGAAAAAAAGAGGTGAAACAATAATAAAAAAAAGAAACTGAATGTTTATGTAATAGTGTTACATGTCCCTGTGGCCACAGGGCCCCTGGGGCTCTCCAGATCTGTTTTGGGACAGTCTGTGGTTTCTCTTCATAGCCTTTCTTATTACTCTTCACAGTCGACTGTACCGCTGCACAAATGAATATCTAAAGTCGAAAATAATAGCCTTTCTTGCAGAAGATAATGGTCCAGGCAATTGTGAGATGTCATTTTGGAATAAAGTCCATAAACTGTTACCAAAGTGAAGCACTGAATTCTGGGAGTCACAATCCAGTTTGTCTCAGCTAGATGTATCTGTGGGTTTTTTACATGCTTTGTTGGAAAGTTTTTGCCCCAACAACCCAATTTGGTCCATAAAATAGGGTTGAATGGGGAAATGTAATGACGTTGAGGTGTTGGTTTATAGGTTCATTTCTTTGATGAAAACCCACATGGCCTGGTTCTGTCTGCACTTCACAACAGAGATCTATTGAGGAGAAAATGTTCTGATCAAAAGTGACTACAGACCCACAAAGAAAGAGCCGCTCAAAACACTGAGAACTGAAAGAAAATGAATTTCAAAAGACCCAGATTTCCATCAGTCAATAGCCAGGCATACAAATAAAAAAGACTTAACAAGAGTTTTTTGCCTTAAGTGCTTGGTATTTTGCAAAGATTGCTGCAGTGCTATGTTTAAATTTTATAAAAAGACAAGTTAAAAAAAACTCTGCATACCAACAATTTAACCTCAATCTACTTTGTGTGTAGAGAACATTACGGGTTGGAGTCGGTGCCTTGGGGCCAGCACAGATTGCGATCATTAAAGGAACAATTAGTTCCAAATTGTTCCAGGAAATTGTACAGAATAATATCAGGGTAGCTGTTTGTGATTTAAAAAGTTAACATAATTTTTGTCTCACAGTTTAACAATTACCTTCAACACAAAGAGCATTAGTAACTCACAGGCTTTAAATGTTAAAAAAAAAAAGAAAATAAAAACATTGGCATAGTCACGTTGGATTCCTGACCTTAAACCAATTAAAATGCTGTAGCATGACTTGCAGCAAGCCATCCATGCAAGGTATCCAAAAATACCAATTAACTCCAGCTGCTGAGTAATAGAGTGAATGTCCAGAAAACCAGAGGCTAGAAAATAAATTTAGATGACAGTTATTGCCACTAAAGAAGTGGCTTAACTTCAAGGTTCAAAAGTTTTCTCCACACTGACTCTCTGATGTTTGATGCAGAAATAATTTTTTGTTTAAATTCACTCACACACGCCGCATGCCATGACACAACTATGATTTATCTCACGTATCAAGTTCACTACCGAATGCTTTATAATGCATATGATATTCCCTGTTCATACTGTATTGTGCATGCATAAATCATAAAGCTGTTGCGGGGCCATGTATTATATGCAAGTGCTGCTTTATTATTCTGATTGCCTGAGGGTTGTAACAGTCTTTCATGACACTGCTTTTGTGTTTCCGTCTTTCCAGCTCTAACAAATGTGAAACTGTGGGCCATCGACCGACAGTGTTTTCAGACGATCATGATGCGGACGGGTCTCATCAAACACACAGAGTATATGGAGTTTCTGAAAAGGTGAGGATCCCGAGTAAATTGTCTCACAATTACAGACAAATGGCCTCAGCAGAGCTTTGATCTGAAATGCAATGAATGAATTAACAAAATGAATTCACAGGAATACGCGTGAGCTGTCTCTCTGAAGATTCCTCAGTCCTCGTTTTTTGCCGAGAAAAAAAATCTCTACATTAATTTTTGGTGCATTGACGAAGGTGCCATTCAGATAAGAATACCTTGTTGCGATGTCATCTTTCTTTAATGTCCTTATCTGTACCAGAGAGCCCCACACCCCAATCACTTCTCTATAGAGGAGCCTATTATCACTTAAAAGGCTTGCAGACTCTTTTTTTGGCCTGCGTGGAGTATAGCATAAAAGAAGGAATCATCAAAAGACAGAGGGAGAGCAGTGTGCGGTGATCAAGATGCATGAGATGCAATTACAGTGTAAACGTGTCACCCCATATCTCTGGATGACTTTCCTGTTTTTCTGTCACCCACTTTAAACTTCGTCAGGCCAATTATGAAAATTAGAACGCATCTTTCCTTACATGTGCCTGCTGCATTTCCACAATTTCGTTCAAGATCCAATACTAGAAGTTTCCACTGTGTCTTCTCACTTCCTCTCACACATGGATTGTGACTGTGTTCACATGTCTGAAGCTCACGGTGTATCAAAGCACACGCTCTGCCTTGGATCATTCCTCCTGAACAAAAACTGACAAGTCATTGTGATCATGATCAGACACATTTTTTTTACAGAGTTTTTTTAAGGCACTTAGCTGAATTTAGCACATAGAAAAACCATCGTTGGTAAGATGTTTCCAATAAATCGTACCTAAGCTACAAAATAGGTCAATATCTTAAAAGCCGACCCATTTCACTACCCTAAAAATGATTCCTACACAGGTCTCATGAAGTACAGCCTTATAGTCATGTTTGAAAAATGAATGTAGTTGGCTAAGGTAAAGAGTAAGGTAAGGTAAGGTAGGTAAAGATTGCAGAAATGGGTGACAGATATCAATGTTTACTGTTTTGAAAAAGACAAAATGAAATAAAGACACAGTTATTTACACTCACTGCTTTTCTAAAAAACAAGATCTATCAGTTCTGAACAGTGATGCTGGAAGAGAGAAGGATTAGCCTGCTATTACAAAGACTAGGGGAATAAAGTGCACATTATTAGACAGTCACTTCTTAAAGGAATTAAACATGTTACACTTGGATAGTCATATGGAAACTACCAATGGTGTATAATGGTGTGAAAGAAAAAATAGAACAAGAAAACACAGCTGGCCAATCATGTTGTGTAGGGGTTGTAAATATTCTTTTGTCAGTTTTAAAAAGTTGGAGAAATGGGCACACAGTTTCGCCCAACACGACACAAAAACTTGTGATAGATGGAGTTTCTGACCATCAGACCATCCAACACCTACGTCTGTTCAAGTGAACACAGGTCTCTCAAGAGATCTGCAGCAGAAAAACACATCGTACCACTAATGATGCTGGACAATCACAACAAAACTAGGTTAGGAAAACATGAACATAGGCGGTTTGAAAAACTTGTGTTCAGTCAGTCTCAACAAAACCACTTCAACCCTTGCTGGTTATCTTCAGCAACGTTTTATCATGATGTAGGAGTATAAGACATACTGTACAGAACCAAAAATACATCCAACCACATGAAAAAAAACCCATTAATCTTACTTTTATGTCCTGTACTGGAGCTATTTTAGCGTTTGCTTGTTCTAAAAGAAGACTCAAAACACTTCCATCTCTTCACTGAGTGTACTGTCGGCTCTACTTCCCAGTGGCTCTTGAATAACAGTCCAACAGATAGGTAAATATTTAATAGATGTGCGTACTGCTTGGTTTGGTGTCCTCCTGTGTGTTTGGTTTATAAAGGGGGTATCCATGGGGGAACTCAGAGATTTATAGCAACAGTTGTTAATTCAAATATTCAGATAATGGTATTGCTGTTTTGTTTCCTAGAAGCAGATCTAATAAAGGAACTGTAGTTTAAGCGTAAAAACAAACACATGCCGGACTCCCGTGAGCCTTCTGCCCACTCTTTAACTGCTGTGAAATTATATATTTGCTTTCACAAGTTGTGGGGGAGGAACACAGATGAAAAAAAAAAAAAAAAGAAAAAGACTGAGAAATCCCACATTGTACAGCATACGGGAAGTGAGTGTACTCGTGAAGACATTTCTTTATTACGCTCTTTTCGTCATTTTGTTTGTTTTAAATCAGACAAACACGTTGCTCCAGTAAGAGTAACTGCAGCTGATAAATAAGGACTGGGTTTACAAAGTGTGTACTGCTGTAAATGAATGGTTTTAAGGTTGGCAGGCTATTACTCAACCCTCTGACCTGCTCAGTCCCTTCCGAGTTTGGCTAAAAGGCATCAATAAGGTTTGTTTTTCTAGGTGTTTTTAAGATCTTTATAAAAAGTGACAAAGGTTATCCCGCGCTTAAATCAAAACCACAAAGTGCCTTAAGTGTAGCGATAGTAGAACATTGAAAATGATCAAAAAGTACAACATTAGTGAGACTGCTTTTCCCCATCGGCCTTGCGTAATTAATTAGTTTGCTGTAACACAATTAAGCTGCAGGATGGGATAGTCACTACGACAAATGCTAAGTCAATAACTTCACAGCTCGAGGGTTTGAAAGTCCATATGTTTCATGTAGTGTAGGATCATCCGTTCACTGCATAGCTGATTAACCGGTGGCTCTGTGGAGGAAGCAACAACACAGGGATCAGAAGAGCGGCTGGGGCCAGGGTTGGGGGCCGAGCCAAGATGGTTCAGATTACTGTAATAAAACATGGAAAATGAGGGGGGGTGGGTGGAGGAGATGGAGAAACCAAGAGGGAGAGATAATATGGGGAGATACGTCCTTTGTTCACCAACACGGGTTATTTTCTCTTCTCCTTGATAAACATTGGGCCAGTTTTATTTAGTAGGCTTGATAACAGGCAGATAGCATTCACTGAGGCTGCCGGGAAGCAAACAGAACAAACATTAAAGCCTCATACTCGTGTATTCAACCTCAGGATCTGATGCCCTGCTGTGTAACTACAACACTGGCCAGTTTATGCTAAAATATTTATACCCACATATTGTAATACAGTATACAGGGCAGCTCCTGTAGCATAATATTGATTTTTATTGCCTTTTGTTGCCTACATTTATTTTTCTCACTTCAGATCACAGTCCTGCTTCCATCTCTACATCTTTTTTTTTTAATCAGACAGCCACAAAAGACCTAATCAGTATTATATTTATGTATGAATCTATCTGTGTCTCTATCTAAAAGATTTCTTTTCTTTCTCCTGCAGCGTACCCACTTTCCATGGTCTGCAGGAAGATATTCTGAGCAAGCTTGCAGATGTCCTTGAGGAGGTAAATGCCTTGTTTCAAAGCCTGTGACATCTGCAGCACAAAGCCGTCTCCACACATCTTAATAGATTTCCATACATTCATTTTCTGTTATTGCATTGAGAGCAGGGACCCAGAAGGGGAATGAAGGAACATTCCAGATAATGAATTAAGAAAATTAAGATAATTTGATGGGATAATGAACAAAGTTGTGCACAGTTGGGATTTTTTAGAGCAAGTATTACTTTTTTTAAATGTCTGTTTTATAGCATTGAGGAGGGTTAGTTAGCAGAATAAGGCAGAAATGGGATATAATGTTCAAAATTATGTTTTAATTTGTTTTAATCGCCTAAAAAATATAAATCGTTGTTTTCTTCACCTCAGAATGGGTCTTTTATAGAGACAGTGGGTCCTTTAATTGAGTTTGCAATGTGGCACTACTATGTTTCTACATTAGCCAAGAGTAGGTTAACAAAACACTAACTCTAGATTTGGAATTTTGTATTTTCGTGAGTTTTATGGCCACTGTGGGTTGTACTACACGCTCATAGGGAAAGGGTGAGTGAAGGGACTTTAATTTTGGTTGCAGTTTGCAAGCTCATAATACCAAAAACCCCACCAATTGGACTTTAAAAGTGTGCTCAGATAATCAAGCTGCTGCACATCATATCATTATTTGCACCGTTGGCTTGAAAATCAGCATAGTACCCTACTTTCAGCATTTTCCTATCTTAAAACAAAGGTTCTTGACTTTTTAATTTTTTTAATCCATTTTTTTTTATAGCATGCATGTTTTTCTGTTCATTCTTACAGATACTGGAATAGCTCCACCCGTAATATTTGCTTGATTGGTGTAATCCGTCCAAGCAAACAAGATAGTTTCAAAGTTCCGCTGTTATATTGTGTTAATGCAGTTTAAGTGCAGATTGATATGAAGAGTCTGCACTGCATTACCTCATAACAATAACGTAACAAAAATGAATGCTGTCTTGATGTTTAGTGTGATGGATTGCAAAACTCAGGCAATTTTCAAGAGTCTGCTTATGTAAACGAATAGAAACTAATGGCTGCCCGCAGGCAGAAAAATACATTAAAAAACCTGAAACATTAAAGCATGTTTTGCAAAATGGATGGCAGTTGTGAAATGCAATTTGTAATAGATGGAGATGGGATGCCTTTGTTTTTTTAATTTTCAAATCACTTTAAATCACAAAATCCAAATTCAAAGCCAACAGACTGATGTGGCCAATTATAGAAATACCACTAAAAAGGATTTTAGAATCATTGTTTAAAAATTCAACACTAATCAATATTGTTCCACTGCAGTTTTCTGTATTTTTCATAAGAGCACAGCACTGTTTTTTCATTGTTGTGTCATTGTGCTTTTTGAGCTCCATGGCAGTATAGAACTGTCAGTGCTATGAAGCAAAGTGTTTGTACCTTGACTATGGCTGATACAATGGCCAGTATCATTATGTATTATTTACAAAAGGTCTTTGCCTGGTTCAAGGTAAATTGATAATAATGCAAAGACTCAACAGTTACATGGGTCAGCAGGGTTACACAGAAACTCAAGAGAGGTTCGTCATTTCACATGGCAGAAAATGCTGGGATGCTGAGAAGCAGGAGAGCCTGACAAAGGAGCTCTGTGGGCTTTCATAACAATCTTCATGGTGAAGAATAATGAGTTTAAAAAAAGGGAGGAAAAAGTTATGGGAAAGTACACTGACAACGAGCTATTTCACTTATGATAAAAAATAGTTCAATGTGTGGCAAATTTTTTGAATTTGAAGTTGTTACATAGGTGAATACCTGCTTGTCTCTGGTGCTCAGGTAAGCCTAATCTTAAATATTTTGTCAGCATGTAAAACAAGCCTGTGTAATGATAATTGTGCTGCATATGACCTTATCAAACAACCATCCATCCCTGTGATCAATTTGGAAGATGTAAACTACTTTGAAAGCATCTCAGTTAATGAGGAAATCAATTAGTCTGATGCGGAGGGGTCGTGTGTTTTGGAGCTGAAAGAACACACACGATAGTGATGTTAAGAGAGTTAAAATTAGATGTTTTGCATGACATTCTTGTCATGCCTGTAAGCGTGCTCTGATTAATGTCTGTGTGCTGAAGGAGGCGTTCAGTGAATTCATGTTTATCAGCTTCATAGACAAAGCAAAGTGGCAAACATGACAGTTTATGCAATGTATTTCTTTGCTGCCAGAAAAAAACACAGTGTTGACCAGGACTTGTCCCACCTTTAAATAGAAGTCTTGTCTTCTACTATAGTGGACCATTGAAGGCCTTTGATTATTGAATAGATAGATCTAGCCAGTTTTTATCTGTTTCCCTCTACTTGGAGACATACTTGAGGAAAAAAAGGGACCACATTACATGAATAATAACCTGACATCATACCCACAGCCTACTATTAACATGATGATTTGCTTTTGGGTGGCGCACAGCAGGCATGAATGACACACACTCTGCTCAGTGGGAAGCAAGATGTAAGGTATCTTTTTCTGAGAAATGGTGTGAGAGCAAAAACCCAGGGAATGCAGTGTGTAATCCTATGATCGAACAGAAAACGTTAAAATCTGTCTTCAGTCTAAAAACTTTGCATGAGGTGCAACATACTGTGTACTTTGCTCAGGAAGTGAAAATCCCATAAAAACTTTTATTTTGAAAATAAAAACTAATGTTACTCATTCTACTTCTTAGGCAACTTTGGTGACTTCTTGTACTTTTTAACCATATTCTATTTTTTTAAAAATCGTTATTCAGTTATGTCACATTTCATACATCTCTTGCCCTTTATGCTGTACTTTAAAAACGCAGTCCTTGAAACTGCTGCATTCTGTAAACTGCACTGAAGGTTCTTCTCAACACAAGTCACAAATGTGTTTGTTAGAGTGTTTTTCTTTACATCTGTGTTAACCTGGTGTTGGTCGAGCTATGGTCTGGGCTAGGGCCGGACTTATGTGTGACCGATGAAGTGAATTTTTGTGTTTGACTGGAAATAGACCCTTTCTATGTTCATTGTGCGCCATTTTTGTACCAATATGACTATTGAAAGGTATTCAGAAGGCTAGTTTTGTAAACAAATAACTTACTTTATGAAAAAGTTTAACAGTTACATGTGACCATTTAAATAAATAAATTAAATTATTCAAATTGAGTAAAAACAATGCTTACACTTTGTTACACCATTTTTAAATCACCATAGCCATTGTTCTCTGTATTTTATGTGCTGTAAAATAAGTTTTTTTATATTGGAAAACATTTACGGAGATACAATATATCTGTATATCTGCCCTTGACAGGCCAATAATCAGTAAACCGATATATCAGGCTGGCACTAGTTTGCACCATAGCCTGTTAAATGTATGCTTGGATATGCAGCACCCATAACCCTCAACAGGATTACTGGGTATAGAATTAAATGATAGATTGTTATCCTGTATTAGTTCTACTTCTTGAAAAAGAGCTATGATTTACCTTCAGATTTGATGCAGCAGCATTCATTTATTTCCTCATTTTCTTTGGCTGCTCATTCATATTCAAGGTCGCAGGCATATTCAAGCAAGTAGTGGGTGGAGGGCAAACACTGTAGGCAGCTTGCCAGTCGGTAGTATTAACAAGGAAAGAGCCTTTAATTGGGATTTATCACACTGTACTTAATTTAGCTTTACTTCCTGAGAAGAGTAGATTTTTGTCACAGATGAGTTCCTCAGTGCTGCTGTGACAAAAGGAGACAAAAGCTCTTAACGTTCCTGAATGACACTTCTCCTTTATGGTCTTTTCTTGCCTTCTGACAGACACATTATGAAGATGGGGAGTACATCATCAGACAGGGAGCAAGAGGAGACACCTTCTTCATCATCAGCAAAGGAAAGGTGAGAACGGCACTTCCAAAAAGGATCATCGTGACGTTACGCTGCAGGGAATCATGACAACGTGCAAAAAAAACACCTATCTGTGCAGCAAAGTGGTTGGATTTTTTTTTGGGTGGAGGTTGGCTGTCAACAGTCATCTGAGATAGGGGAGAGGAGAGGAGAGACAGGAACACCACCTCTTTAATCTTCTCATGCAGCAGTGTTGGTAGCATCCAGAAAGGGGAATAGTGTCACTTTCATTTCATTTCATTTCTCTGCCATCAACACTCAGCACAGGTGACACAATGTAACGTCCAGTATCAAAACCGTTGGAGGGCTTTCATGTGTAGATGCATCATCTTCATCTACTTCAACCCTTTCTTTCATGCCTCCTTCAACTCTGTCTTTGGTCTGTTTTATTCTTGTTCCTTCACTTCTTCTCTCACATTTATGTTTCTCTTCCATCCTCCACTGTGTCTTATCATCGTTATGAGCATTTGTTAACAACATACAACAGGTAAGATTAAAAAACATGGCTTGCTGCGTGCTAAAATGGATAATAAGCGAGTCTTCAGTAAGCAATATTCCCCCTCTAGTCCATGGAGTGTAACAAGTTCACTGCTTTTTTTGCAGCAGTTCAGACCTCCAGTATGTAGCTGTCATTGTAAAAGATGAAGATACATTATGTTTCCTGTCTTTTTTTTTACTCTCCTTTGACCGTAAAAAGAAGCAACCAACAACACAAGGTCGGCAGAACTGCATCGAACAAATACACTCACGGATGCAGACGTGAACACATGCACTTACACCAACACACATAAACGTACACATACGCTCATGCACACACATACACACACTCTCCTGACCTTATCAATGTTTTCTGCCTGGCTGTTCCCACATATCTCACTTGTCTGTACCCAGACCACAGACAGTGCACTTTGTCTAGAGGACATTCCTCCAAATTTGGGCATCTCACAACACACACGAGCTGCTCTTTAGTCCACACTTTTTTTTAACCTTCTTTAGGCCCTCTACTTCATCTTTTTGCCTTTTTTCTGCTCCCACATGATCACATTAGATCCAAATAATTACGCTGTCACTCAGGTTTAGACGGCATTACAATGTGCTGCTGCTGTATGCGCGGCTACACCTGTGCAGAACTGACTAATGGATGGAGACAAGATCCTTCATTAGGCAAAACGACCATCTTCGTTCACTTCCTCTAAAATCTACTCAAGTGCCAAGTCTACCGGCACTGCGCGGTGCCATCACTCACATGTCATCTGGCTAATGAAGTGGTCAGCGGCGCCTCCCAGATCATGTACAAAGAGGGCTGTCACCTATTTGTAACAGACTATCCGTGCATATCCATGAGGTGCTTCTCTCCTGTTTGTAGCACTGTGATTAACCCGTCATGCTGAGAAACTATGTACATTTCACTTTCCTTGGGAAGGTTGTGCAATGAAATGTTTTTTTCTCTTATGTTACGCTTTCTCACTTGACTTTGTTTCATCTTGGTTCCAGTTTTCTTGCTTTTAACCCTCCTCCTCCTCCTCCTGCTTCTTTCGTCAGGTTAATGTGACAAGGGAAGACTTGCCTAATGGAGAGCCTGTCTACCTGCGCAGCCTTGGAAAGGGAGACTGGTTTGGAGAGAAAGCACTGCAAGGGTAAGATTACCTAATAACCGTGGCTCCCTGAAGTTATATCATCTGTTCTCCAACTGTTTCGGTCTCCTTTCGCTCCTCCCGCCTCCTTTCTAATTTTCTTTCGCAACCTGTCTTTGATTTTCTTCCTCTTACACTTAATATGCATCTCTCCTTTCTAACTCACTATCAATCAACTTCCTGCTCTTACCTGTTCCTATTTTTCCCCTTGCCACTTACTCTTCTTGATAGGCGTGATGACTTGCTGAATGTTTGGAAAGGGTGAAAGCCAGGTGCACATTACACAACTTTAGGCCTGATTTACTGTAGCTGCTCCAGCCGCATTTTTAAAGGTGTGACATGAAAATTGTCTCTGAACCAAAGAAACTTTGATAAGCTTGAGCTGATCAGAGGGACAGAGTCTAGTCTGTCAAAGAAATCCCCCCAATTTATTTATTTATTTTTTTAAAATCAGATTAGACTTTTTTCTGCAATTGAAAATGTGTTGAGATAAGTTTGAGCGGCAACTTTTTAAAATGCCAACAGAATTGTGTTCGGTCCCTGACAGTGAACGGTCTGAATATCTAGAGATGCAGCTGTTTGTTTGCAGAAAGAAAAAAAAATGAGAACACAAATACTGTGATATGCTCTTCTTTCTCAAGCTCTATTTTGGCCCATATCAGAAAAAAAGTGATTATGTTCAAGTGACAGTGGAGATTCCTCACAGGCAAACCAGGTGCCATTTGTTGCACATGACTGTCACACAGACCAGAAACTGCAAGGAAAAAGTGATGCATCGTGAATGGAGTTTGGTGTTTGTTTGTTATCTGAGAGCTTCTTAGATTCTTTTTGTCTTTTCTTCTCACTGTCTCACTTCATTGTCGATGCATCTTCCATCTTGTAAACATTTGTGTTATATACGTGAACACAGTTGCCGCTGCCACTTATATTGATAGAATAAAACATGCACTAAGTAGCTATAAGCCGAGCATGTACAGTATCCATTACAGTCATTTGTAAGTCTGTGCCAGGAACAAGCTTTCTAGCTGTGAAGATGTACTGAAGCAAGTTTGAAGTAACCAGGCTGTATTTAGTGCAGGGATCAAATGATTCATGGCCACTGTGAACATTGGGTACCATCTGAGCGCTCAAATACTTTCACTGGAAGAATAACACTCCAATGCAATAAAAATATTTTATGCAGGTTCTGGCATCAAAGACTAGTGTCCTCAGGAGGTTTTTAAAGTCTGCTATTTTTTTTTCCTGCTCTGTCATGACTGTGCGCCTCCATGGACAATGTATTATTAAAACAGAAGGAGGGTAGAGATTAGAAATAACAGGTAGAGAGAAGCAAAAAAAAAAAACTGAACATAGGTTCTCATGCACATACAGTTGAGTGTATGCATGTATGTAGCCAAATGTCGCCATCTTGTGGCTGCTACATGGGAATATTAGCATTCAAGCCCTAAACAATCATACCTCTAGAGCATATAATAAGGCTTTAAAATGCAAATAAATTTAAGTCTAAGCAAAGCAGTGTCCTGTGAAAAATAAATTTCAGCTTATGAATTGTCAAAACACCCTGTAATTCATTATTTTTATCTCAAAACCAAGCACCCTTACCGCTCAACAAGGTGCTCTGGCAACAGCTGGATTTGCACAGATGGTTGGGCTTCCCCCATATGTTAAAGCTAATGACTATAGGATATTAATATGACAGAGCATTAAAATGCATGTGTGGCATGTGAGGCTTTGAAAGCATGATCTCTTGGCAGTGGGAGGAGTAGGATGTTCCAAATAGAAATTTGATCCTTTTACACTAATGAGACATAAAAATGTGCTGTTTGATGAATGAGAGCGTGAGAGCTTGACACAAAGTGCTAATTTATAATGGATTGAGCAGCTGCTCTACTTTTGTGATGAACAGTTTGAATTTTTTAGGGAATTAAGTGACTTCTTGTAAGTCCTCGCACATATACAATACACTACATGGGCCTCTGCATACAGCTAATACATTATATATATCACATATATCCCTCAATATATCCATAAATTTCCATCAATTCATTTGTATTGTAGTGCTTTCTAGAGTGAGAATTCAAGTAGTCGGCTGTTTTTAAGAAGCCCTTCAAAGCAGCTCCGAGAACATTGCATACTTTAATTATCAAGAGACCTTTTCCGCCTTTTCTACATCCACCCAAGACAAAGTGCTCTCCTCACCACCAGGATCTGCTCGGCATTGTCATCCTATGTGGTCACGAGCGCCTTTTGTCTTGGAGTATCTTAGCCTTTTCAACTACACCTTTGATGGTCAAGCGTGTCTTTTAAATGATTGAGATGCTGGCCATCTTCGAGCCAGGCTTTTGATCAGAGGGCTCTTCTGCAGGGCCATCTTTCTAATTAGAAGTTAACTGTGTGTCTTGCTCATGAAACTCAATAGCCTCTACTCAAAGGCTACTCTGTCCATCTGAGGATGTTGGCTTTGATCTGCGAGAACAACATATTTACAAATCAAAGTCTGCTCTCCTGCCTGCCATAATGGTTTATTAGAGCTTGTGTGAGTGCTGCTGCTGCTGTTTGTGTGTGTGTGTGTGTGTGTGTGTGTGTGCGTATTAGGTTACATGTTTTCTCTAAAGGGTTGTGTAGCCCTTAATGAATACTACAGAATATATCTCATCCCAGTAGGTGAATGTTCCAGGAAAAAAAAAAAGTAGACTTCCAGTTTTGTAGCTATCATATGTCACATCCTTCCTGTCAGGGTGAAATGTGAACTTTTGGTTGAGGTGACGATCCAACAATAGCAGAGACAATTTGTACCCTGACCCCCCCGTCTGAGTGTACTCTGCTGGTGTGTTTGTGGTGGTGTTTCAGTAGCGAGTGAGAGACTGTGTGGATAAAAAAGTGTGATGTCACTGACAGAAATGTGATTGGTGTCAGTGTCAAACCGCTTTCAGAGAGGCTGTGGTAGTTTGAGTATGTTAGTACAGGTACTGGAGGGGATATGAAACAACCAGGGGGGTTAAATCAAAGGATTAGCAGGTGCCAACACCTCAAATCAGTTTCTGCTCATTTGTGGTGGTGTTTCACAAAACAACAACACAGGTTTGTCCTGTTTGGGAGAATTGAGCTTGATTTCCAGGAAAATATATCCTAATGATTTGAGCAGTTCCCAGACTTTTCCTCTGGCGCCACCATGAGGCTCATGTTTGTGCTTTTAGGTAAAATGTCTCAACAACTTCTAATTAATTATTTAACATAACATAAAAACTATTGAGAATCAATGTGACTCTTTGTACACACATTCATGTCCTCATCGGAATGATTTTGAATGACCTTGGTGAGTCATTAGCTTTCATCCAGTGTCATCATCAGGTCATTTTTTTTAATTGCAATATCAAACTTTGATGTATGACTGAACATGTGCAGAAATTACATCAGCCACAGTTGTATTTTGTTCAAGACTACATACATGCTAATTTGAAAATGTTAATATGTTAATGTGACATGTTAATTTGAGAAAATACGTGTGGTTAGCACAGTACCTGCTAAACATTTAGCTCGACCTATCAGAGCCAACAGCCTGTCTGCAGCCTTGTGTTACCTGATCTATGTGCTAGAACACATGTTTTAAGACATAGCACAGCTGGATTTTGCTTCACTTTGCTGCTGCAAAAGTTAAACCAGATTCAACCTTTAATGCAGGTTGACCATGTTTATTTCTCCAGAGTTTGTCACAGCCGTATTCATACCGAACCCACACAGTGCTCTTATTGAACGCAGAGCTGCAAATTTTTGATGAAGTGCTCGTCAGTCTGAATGTGGCTTTGTTGAATCCCCCCCCAACTGCCTTTGCTCCTCCGTCTTTAAATAGCTCGAACCCCATGAGAAAAAACATTAATTTCTGCTAGTTGCTATTAACAACAAATCTGTGTATTCAACATTGCTGCTGTATGTTTGTATATTAACATCCGCATCCTCTGTTTATTTATGTCTGAAGTAAACCACAGGTTTTTTTTAGACAGAAGACATTTCATATTTTATACAGTTACAGCATTCAGTTCATCCCATAACAAAATGAAAATGTACTACTAAAGATTTGATCTTTTTTTAAGACTGCTTGTCAAAATGAATCCCATGTTGCCTTTTTTTATTTGAGAAACATGCACAATTGTCATGTTTTATTGCAACTATCGAGCAGGGAGTGTTCCTTCGAAGTTTCCCACAGGCCAAACATTTATTTTAGGTGTTGGAACCCAAGGGGGGGTCAGGAGAGCTGGAAACAGCATTGAGCATTGAGAATCTGCTGCAGCCTGGGCCCACATGTACCATTCTGGCAGACTGATCTGTCAACTGCATGTCCAAGCAGAGATTTGACAGTGAGAAAAAATACAAACTACCATGAAAAGTTTATTTTTGGGCAGACCACTAAAATAAGTTCTATGCATGAGAAACGGTGGTTCCCAGTTTGTGTGTGTGTGTGTGTGTGTGTGTGTGTGTGTGAGACAAGCATAGCAACCCAATTCAAGTTGAAAATTCAACATTTTCTGTGGTTGAGATCTGGTTAGGTTTAGGCACAAACAAACACTTGTAAGGATAAGGATGATTTTTGGCTTAACATGCCTGGTTTTGCAGCTAAAAACACAGTTGGAAACTGTTGCCACAAAACCCACTGAAGAATCTCCCTTTGTCTCCAAAACGCCCCCCCCCCCCCAAAAAAAAACAAACAGTTTTGATCACCACAAAATGAATTTAAAATGTCCATATAGTTGCTAAAACTACATGAAGGTCACTAGTTTTAACTCATATCTGCATGACCTTCATTTGTTGTGCAACAATGGTCTCTTGTTTGGCAGCTGCTTACCGAGGCGTTATGTCACTGACATCGCTTCCAACCTCCTGACAAGAAAATTCAGCTCATATAGGCCTGCATTTAATAAGAACCATTTCACATTGATATTAATTGCTAAGATTAGGTCATGTTACATGTGAAATTTACATTTTTTGCAAAAATGTAAAGTAGTAATTTGCAAAAAAATGTAAACTGAAATTTCCATGTACTTCCATTACTTTCCATGTTCTTTTTAACACCATGTTTGGTCGTTCTAACATCATGGTTTGTTACTGAAATCATGTTAAGAATTTAACACTTTGATTTTTGTTGCTGAAGCTTGAAAAAGGAACATAAAAGGAAGTGTTTTTTAAGCAGTCATGTTTTTCATAAATTAAGGCTTGCGGCTGCTTGGAATAGGTGGAATATATTCATAAAGGTAAAAATGTATGGTATTTTGTGAAAAGTGATCACACTCTGCTGTTATGCAGAAAGAGCATAATTTGTAGTTAAAGGGAAAAAGCTGCACAAACAGCTCTGCACACATTTGCTTACGTACTTTGAAACCGACTGGTGAAGTTTCAATCACAGCTGTCTAAGCCCACCTGAATACCCCTCAGACACAGAACTGAAGCATGAATGATTGACTGCGTATCCCACGACCACCTCTGATTCTTGCCCCGGCCCTGACACCGGCTTTACCTCCCTCACTGCGGCCAATAGCTACTGCCCGACTCTCAGCCTCCAAGCCCGGACGTTATTTTCTTAACCCCTTTCCCGGTACACCAGATCACCGTCCAATTACCAGGTTCAATTCAACTATTAACTGGAAATCAACACCCCAGCCTCGCTCCTTTGTGAGTCCAGAGGACGTTCGAGACACAGCGTGCAGCTGCTTTGAGTGCGTCTTTGTTTGAGCATGTTTGTGCGTGCGAGTGTCTGTTTTCCAATTCATTTCTAGTTACAATTAACAAGTGCAGAGCCTTCTTTGGCTTTGGTCAATGACTTGGGCTCAGCAGCCTGCAAATGAATCATTCTGACAAGTAATGTTTAGGTATTGTGTTTCACGTAGACCATTGCTAGTATCAACGCAAGTTATTTTCCTCAGCTGCAGTGGAGCAGCAGGGGACAGGTGTGACAAACTGGTCTCTAAGATGAAACCCTTTGGGTCTAGGTCTAAGGTTCAGGTCTCTTAAGGATGATTCATGATTATGTAACCACCATTTCAATATAGCCCAAAGCGTCATGTTGTTTTGTTGCATCACCATGGTTAGTAAATGACACAAACAACATGACGCTTCCTTTTTTGGGACAGGTTTAATCATGTAACGGATTTTGGGCGTGGCTCTAGTCGTAGCTCATTACGACTAATGAGAGGCAGCTGATGTGTGTGTCTGCCTGACGAGTTGGCTTTTGTTTACCGTATAGAAAATGAATTTGTTAAAGTCTTTTTAAAGTTCAGTTTCAAAGTTCAGTTTAAAAAAAAAAAATCCTTGGGATTCTTGAATTGTTGACTTATGGCTGCTCAGTGTTTCAAATGGATAACTTCTATTTGAGAAGTGCGTTTGTTGTGTCCTTGTATGAATGTAAAAACCTTGTCCATATTGCACATTGCACAAATTGCACATTACAAAAGTGAAAGTTGTTTCTATTCAGCCTCTGAATATTTGAATAGTCATTAAAATAACTCTAATATAGGAGTCTTTTATGCTGTCCTTTATGAATTGCATGAATCTAAAATATCTCCTGTCCTTAGATATATGCAATGTTAGCTGCAGAGAACTTGTTTTGACTGACTCTCTCATCAATATTGCTCCCCAAACTAATTATCATACAATAAATAGTGATATTGTGTAAAGATAAAGTTTAAAACTACCTCTCTGTTCAAACTGGGACATTTATTTTTCTTTCACCCATTAACCTGGTTATTAATATAAGTGTGTTTATGGAAATGCTATTAAATGCTGTTGTGGCCAAACATAGAACAGCTGGATCAGTGTTAGCCAGAGCATTGTGCTAAGAGCATGGATCCAGGTCATAGGAGCTTATCGGAGGTGAATGAAATACTGTATGTGCTATGCTAGCTCAAGGGCCCCAGTAGTCATCAGTTAATATATCCCATGCCCGTGATAAACTCGGCCTTCCTCTCCTCCGCTCTGCTCTCCTCTGTAGTCCTCACCTTTCAAAATGAGTTGTTCCCCCACCAGCTGTGACCTTTATTTCAAGGGGTCAGCAGAAAGGGTGAGGCAAAGTGTGTGTGTGTGTCTGTGTGTGTGTGTGTGTGTGTGTGTGTGTGTGAGGGAGGGTAGCAGAGGGAGTTGACGTAGCCAGAGGAGGAATTAGCACCTCTGCCCATTGAAATAGGTTGCGTATGTCTGAGTCCAGATCAGACACAGAGAGTGATTGTCAGTTACTGTTAGCGCTTCAATTGAATTGAATCAACCTGCTTGAACAAATCCTGTTTTAGCTTTTATCTGCTACCCATCAGGACATGACATTCATTCAGAATATGATCTTTTTTTCCTGTTTTGAAAATATGGGGCATAAAATAGTGTTTTTTGGACAACCACTGATGAATTTCCTGCTTTTTTGTTATTATATTAGTCTCCGTTAAAGTGGATTAAACTACTCTTCATCTCGAGATTTATCTACAAGTACTTTAAAAGTGTTTCTTGTCGCAGGGCTGCCCTGTGTAGTGCCTTGGTTCAAGATAGAGCTTATCTCTGTTGGACTCTGTGTACGGAAATTTTTTTCACATTGAACGATGGATTCTTGGGATACAGACTCAGAGGAATCATGTGATTGGGGCGATTCATCAGAAGAAGCTTCATCATCAGAGGAAGATGAACATGATGTCAAATATAATAAAGAGTAATGCAATTCACGCAGTGCTGTGTGTTGCCTATTGAGAGTGATGCTTTTATTGTGTGTCAGTGTCTTTTGTTGGGTGAATGGAGTTGAAAAAGAACAAATAATAATGCTTGTGATCATTGGATCAGATATTAAAACTCTGCTGTTTTGTCTGATTGTGTTGTATGATCTTTTTTGTCCAGGGAGGACATCAGGACAGCCAACGTCATCGCCGCAGAGGCAGTCACCTGTCTGGTCATCGACAGAGAGTGAGTATTATTAAAGCGAATGTCCACAGAACATAATGATCCTACTGTTTTTTTTTAGCATTGATATGCTGCATTTGGGGAATGAGTGCATGATGATCGTGAGCAGCCATGCAAAACCAGCCCATAAATCCTACTTTTCTCATTATATTAAGGCAAGGACAGGCCATAAAAGTGCTGCATTTACTGGGACATAAACATTAACATGCTGCTACACCTAAGTGGATAAACTTGGCACACATTTAAGTGTCATCACTTTCAATTTTTTCAACTTAAAAAAACATCAGGGCTCGCATAAAAATGTCTGATATATTCCAAATTAACCAATAAATGTATTTTTCCAACAATAAATGTGAGGTGAGATATAGATTGTTCATATGCAGGATAATGCTTTTCTTTACTGTAATGCCTTCTTTTAATGTCTTCTCAAAAAGTTTGGGGAGTCGGAAAGAGCAACTGCGTCATCTCCTAAATTCGGATGATCGATTCAGTCTCTGTGTCCAGTTTTTCTGTATTATTCATGTAAATAGTTTCCAGACAAAAACAACTAAACTTATGAGATTTTGAAGTTGCTTAGTTAAGACGCCAAGATGTCATAAGAGCAGGTGTAAAATGTGTCCTAAATCCTCATTAAGCTTCAGCAAGGAATCCAGATTTATGCAAAAATGACTAAAGAGGGCTATTTATTATGTTGATGTTTGTCAGAAGATTATCAAGGAGCCAAACCATATTTTTTAGCTTCACATTGCCTTTTAATCCAATCTTGGCTCAAATATTTGCTGCTTCCCTTTGTACATTTTATTGCTATGTTTTTCGTGTAATAACGTCAATCCATATTCACCTCTAGCATTAAATCATGTGGTCAAAATAGAGAGACAGATGAATATGTGGCATGGGGAGGATGGTAGTTGGTATCAGCTTACCCAGGGCCTCCCTCTGGCCTCAGGGTACATGGCAGGCACAAATGGGCCATCCTCAGAGCTGGAGGAGTCCGCCAGACAAGTCCGCCTTGGTGCCGATGCGAGGTTGTTAGCATTAAAACTTTTGTAATTCCATGTACTTTTATTTATTTATTTTCCGTAAGTCCATACATGTGTGATGTATTACACAAAATCGTGCAGCTTAGGAGGCACAAAGATAATTGCTGGAGCCTAATGGAGAAGAAGGAGATGAGGGAAACAGTGGGAAGGAGACAGGGAATATTACCAAGCAACAGGGAGTCAAAAGCTCAGCGCAACAGACACCATAAGCATAGTAAAGCTCTGCTTGGAAAACAGCCCCAGCTTGCAGGTTTAGTGCTCTCAACAGGAGAAAACACCAGATATATTACCTCTTCTGGCTGACAGCGTGATAAGCTTTGCATGAAAACTGACTGATGAGTTAGTTGGTCTTCCAGGATGTTTGGAGTCTCTCTCATATGCAGCCATATTTCAGAGTGAAATGAGTCGAAGCAGAGTTATTATTTTTTTCTTGCAGATCTCCCCCATGAGTGCAACTTTGGAAGATTTTTATTTCAGCAGGATAACATCTTATGTTGCTTATTATTATCCAGTTAAAATCCTGCCATAAACTTTCTTTGACTTTAATATCATCACAAGTCGCACTAATGAAATTTAATTAAGTTCTGGTGAATGCCGCAAGAAAACTGAGATGAGTTATACAGCTCTCGTTACGTGTACATGCTGTTCATCTCTTTGAGACTATTGCAGAATGTTTGTTTAGAAAGTTCATTTAGGATGTTAATAACTTGGGATGCTTTGGTTTTGGGTAATTGGAAATTACAAGTGTTGTACTGCAAATAGAAAATAATAAATAAAAATGAACAATTCCTCTTCCACTTCTGACTTATGGGCTTATATCAGACAAGGAGATCCACAAGAACTTGGTGGAACACTTGGGGAAGGTGCTGCTTCTTGGTAGAAAAGTGGGCTGCTGAGTTTAAACATGGCAGAGAGAGCCTTGACGATGACTCCCACATCCTGAAAGACCAGTTGGTGTCAACACACAGGAGAGCATTGATAGTCCAAGGGCTTGATCTTGACAGATTGACAAATAACACAACAGAACATTGCCACAGAGCTGAGTATCTCCTAGGAACATTTCCCTGTAGTCTTTCACAATGCACTCCAGATGACAAATGAGTCCCGTAACTCCTTGGGCCTGATGGGAAGCAGATTCGACACAACAGGCACAATTTTGCCATTTTTAAACTGTATGTCTCCAGCAATTTGCAACCATTGGTGAGACTTGGCTCCACCACTTCCAACCAGAGACCAAAAGACAATCTAAACAGAGCTTTTCCAAAGAAATGTTCCCACTAAGCATTCCTGTTGGTTCATTTCAGACTTTTACACTTTGAAACAGTTATCTTAGCTTTTAAATTGTCAGAAGCTGTGGATGATACCAACAAAAAAAAAAACCCTTAACCGTCCTGTTTTTGTCCCTGTCAGTTCAGATACCAAGCAAACTGACCTTATACTTAAAAACTGAGTTAAACACTGCAGTCTGTTGATGGCTTAGAGAAAATCCGAGCAGCCACAGTTTTCTTGTCATATACACAACCAGTCAAAACTCTAACAAAATGTTTTTCTAGCAGTCTCTTGTTTACTTGCCTGTAGTCTTTTCTGAAACAAAGCTTATCCAATTTTTTGTAATAAACAACAACATACTGAGAAGAAAGACGATGAAACATGTGCGTAGTGAGTGTTTTGTTAAAAAGAGAGAGGGAGAGAGCAGCATGGGAGGGACAGTGAATGCTAGCTGAGCAGAGGAAAAGGTTAGCAGTAAGTTGTCAGTCAGTCAGTCAGTCAGTCAGTCATTAAAGGTACAGCAAAGTCTACAGTGAGTCATTTATAATTGTTAGTTTCTTCAGATCAAGGAAAGTCTTTTTTGTTGCTTCCCTGTTGCTGGAAAGGTGCAGGGGGTTGGCCTCAAAGCCTGTCTAACAACTCCACCTACATTCATGAGATGTGTCTGTGGTTGAAATGCTTTAGAGTTGAGGTACATGTTTACATGGATTGCATACATTTCCAAGAGTCAAATTTGAATTTTTTCTCAAGGAAATGGGGGTTAAAATCCACTCCTTTCACCTTAGGCCACAAACTTATCAATCATCCCTCGTCTCATTGTAAATTTATTGCAAAGGCCTGTAAAAACATGATTATATGATTTCTTACAGTTGAATGACCCAACTGACTCAATACTAAGCACTCAAAGAACAGAAACTATGATCATGTGGATCGTGTTTTTAATGGCAACTTTTTGGCTCGGCACAGTATGTTATCTGTTCTATAATTCATTTATTAAAAGATTTATGCACAGCCTGTACTTTTGCTCAAAAGTTTCCTCCCATCTTCTGTCTATTAGTACACTATTTTATACCTCTTCAGGGTACATTTGTCTACTTTTCTGTTCTCAGTGATTTTTTTTGTCTCTAAAAGCAGACTTATGAATATTTAATTGTAACTGTCAGTACTTTTTATGGCAGTATGGTCATATATTGCACCAGCAGTTTTTTTTATACAGTTCCCTGCAGTATCCAGTACAAACTGCTTTATTACCTCTTACCATAAACTATTTATTTATGTGTGTACTACTTTGAGCTGGATGCATTTTTTATTCTTGAACAAAATAGATCCTTGCTCAAGGTCTGTTTTAACATTTAATCTCTACGTTGCAGTTCATTCAAGCACTTGATTGGAGGTTTGGAGGATGTGTCCAGTAAAGGCCACGAAGATGCTGACGCCAAAGCCAAGTAAGACAATTAGAATTTATTGCTATGCATGACTCATTTTAAAAAAAAAACAACTCACTCTTAATTTCTTTTTGCTTTCTGCTGTAGGCTTTATTTTTGTTTTGTTAACTCTTTTTACGTTTACATTAATTAATTCTTACAAATTAATTTTCAGCCTTATTTCAGTACAACCTTTAATAATGTTGTACCACTTTGTGACAATCAAGCAGCTGCAACATTTTAGAGAGAAACGTGTTCCGGCGAGCTGTTAATGCATTGTGCCTTTAGGTCTGTTACATAACACACAATACCCGCGTGGCCGGCCAGAAAGCAGAGGCTATGACCTCCGCCTCTATTTCTGGAGGAATTAATATGTACTCTATTTATCGTCACCATGGAAACAAGAGAAAAGCACCACAGAGGGCACAGGGCACCTTGGCAATGAGGTGGGCATCTTGGGGCTCTAATATCTGGCTTGCTTGGTGTTATGCTGTGAGTCAAGGTGAGGAGAAACAAGAACCTGGTAATGAAAGACTACAGCGAGCAGGAGAGCAGCGGCGGCTTATCGCCACAGATATGACAACGTGGGGGGAGACGGGGAAAGAACAAGACGGGTGGCAGAGCAGACCAGACTCCTGTCCGATGCTTCGGATTTCTCGCTGACTGCCGGGAGTGTCAGTCATCGTTGGAGTCAGTGGAATTCAGTCAGCAAGGGCAGAACATAACACCAGTCACAGCGTTGGACAGAGGCACTGAGGAGAGAGAGGAGATGGGTATAATGGGAGAGAACTATGGCATTCGGCCTGGCCAGATGCCCCTTATGGCTCACTGCCACTGATGATTGCTTTGACAGCAGATGTGATTAATAGAAATAAACTTGCAGTGTGCACTCTCTTCCCCTTTGGTCCCTCCCGTGGCTCTTAAGGAAGCTAGTTTCAGATTGATTTAATGCAAACAAGCAAGAAATTATCCTTTTGCATGGCCATAATTTGTATTATCAGCCCTATTCTCTATGGAACCCTAACCTGAATGTACAATAAGGCCACTCCCTCCCTCTGCTGCCTGAATTCTGTCACATCCTAGCCTTTTTTTATATCATGTTTAAGGTAGCTTTCCCTGCTGTGTGTGTTTGTGTGTGTGTGTGTTTGTGTGTGTGTGTGTGTGTGTGTGTATTAGTCTCTTGCTCCCCCACCTAGCAGAGCACATTTGTTTCTCAGTGAGGAAAGCCTGAGTCAGGATCCCACGGTGATGGAAACTATCTCTAATTGGTCACAGTGGATAAGCACCATGCAGCACTACTGTTACTGTACAGCAAAGTACAGCTGTGCTCTTTTAGGCTGGCAGGTCTTTTCTTCAAAGACTGACTCCCTGCTGTGTGCTATATGTGCACATTGTTTATGATCACACTGCAGTTTCACTCTGCAGGAGGAGACACAATGTAGAAAGAATACACCTGCCTCTGCTGTCATATCTCACCTGTATCCCAGCATGGATAAAATGTGCAAATGTGGAAAGCAAGAGGAGAATCTGTTACTGGAAATTACCATATTTGTCAAATTCTAAAAAAAACCCCAAGAGCATTAGACCAAGTTATCTAAATTCCCTGGAGTGTATTTAAATAACTGAAACACAAAAGCAGAAGCTGTTTTAAAATTTATTTTTATTGTTGTTCTGCTGGCCTGTGAGTTATAGCTTAGCCTGTCTAATGAAGACATTAAAATGCCTTTAAATCCATTTTGCATTCAAATTGTCACCAAACTGTCTCAAATCAAAGTTTACGATATTGAGTACGAATACTTTACTTTCCACTTAGTTACTAATTTAAGCTTTTAAAACTGCAATAAAACTCTTAATAATTGAAGATTGATGAGACAATGTGTCCCAGACTGACTCAGCATGTCCCACGTCTGTTAAGGAGCTGTAGGAGTTTAGTGGGCAGGAATTACTGGTAAATAAAAATGGCATTTAATGAGAGTGAGCTTTAAGGTCGGAGATGCTGACCTGTCCTCTCTCGTCTCCCTTGAGTCAGACTAGACCAAGAAGAACCGGAGCAAAGGAAATGAGGATAATAAGACACACACATTTGCACACACACACACACACACACACACACTGGCTCTCAAATTTACACTCACACAGACTTGGACACATGAGGATTACATCATTCTTTATGATCTCATCCGTTCACTGATACAGATTATCTCCCACTGGGGTGCTACTTGACCCGGAACACTGTTGCAGTTCAAGTAATGGATTGGACAGTACTATTTATCATGTCGTTTCATCCTTATTTAACGGGCCTCAGAATACATGTACTTTGTAGCTACCCTGTGTTACATTACAGTGAAGGATGCAGCTATGCTCTGTGTCAGTTTTTCATTCAAGGTCGTAGTTTAGACATCTAGTGTAACTGCACACCCAAATTTTGCTAGCTGCACCCATGCCAGCATATTCAAAAAATGTAGCAGAGGACTGTTGGAAAATAGCCTTGTGAGTAGTGTGTTACGTCAAAGGTAAGGAGACAACAAGTAAGTGACAGACTGAACACTGCTCGGTGTAACAGGAGCAGCTTATAAAGGTGATAATGGGAGCTAACTAATCAGCCTCTCTGTCTGTCTTGGAAACACTCAGAGTCTGATGGAGCTTTGAATGTCACTAGAAGTTCATTTAAGGCCTTTGGTAAAAGTATTATTGTGGGTTATCTGTGGTGTAATCGACCAAACGGCAGAGAGGCTGAGAAGGTGTCCAGTGAGAGTGTGACTGTGGGGGAGTGTTAATAAGTAGCTGTAGACCTGTTGTTTATCATGAGATCATTATTAAGGAAAATAATGCAGACTGTCATTCTTCTGCAACCATCAAAAACAGACAAAAAAAAAAGTCTGAACCAAACATATAAAGCCAAGGGTAAGAAAACACATCTGGAAACTCCTGTAAACGACGAGTCTCGATCAGCTTAATTTATAAATGAGCAGTCTCACATACTCAAACTCAAACTCAAAGGCAGGGGGAGGGGGAGGTAGGCCACCCGCCTCTAAATGAGGGCGTCAACATTTAATTTTCATGATGTAAATAAATGGCTGTCAGCATGTCAGCACTGACTTGTAAAGTTCAGCATAATTTAAAACAGGATTTGACACGTTAAGTCATTTTCCACCCATGAAATGCAGATTTTTAATAAATACGGTAATAATGTCAGTATCAGATTACGTTCATGTAATTCAGTTTCACATCTCAGAAACATGTTTGAGTGTGCAGTTCCACTGAGAAGCACATGTATGGTTTGAGCTACCAGGTGCTCTCACCAGTATCATACTCGGTTTAGTGCTTCAGTCATTGTCAGTGATCAAGTTGTTTTCTGCTTGTCAGAAAAATATTATTGTATCAGTGTTTGTGCTGCAGCTTTAGTAAATAGCTCCACTATTCATCTGCTCCCAGAGAGAGTCCTTGACTCATAGAGTGATGGAAAAGACTTTTTTTCTTGGACAAAACTATTGATGACAGTTCATTACATCAAGTCTACCAAATGGTTTCATGGTCGTCAAATTCTATTCAGAAGAGTTCATCTTTTGCAAAGAAAACAGAATATAAAGGTTGATTCTTTCTTTGCCTGTTTCATGCAAAAGCTTCATTTTTGTAGGTCAGACTTGAGGGACTTTTTTCAGTCACTTTTTACCTTGATACATTTAATGGAGCAACACTGCCATCTGCTGGCTCAATGATACTAATACTTCTAATCTCCTTTTTAAGATCTACATAATGTAAAACGATCTGCTCATTCCTTAAAAAGAGTCTCCTCCATTAACATAATCCAGACATCTCATTCCCACATCTCAAGGACTTTGTGTGCTACTTTGTGTTTCTGTGTGTGTCTGTGTGTGTGTACTCACATAAGTCCATGTATGTGCACGTGTTGGTCACCCTGACATTAATAATAATCCTGTCCTGCACGTAGTAATTCATATGATCTCAGTCACTAGTCTCTGTCCTTTCGTTAAGCAGAGAGTATTTTGGGATTTGTAGCGTTTTCTGGGCTGGCTTCCAGACGATGGGAGGGAAGAATAAGATAAAAGGATCACCTGTGAATCTTCCATGCTAGTAGTAGTGCCTATACACACACACACACATAAACATAAACAGTGACTGTCCTGGTAACCTAATGTGTTTCTGAGAAACACCATGCTCAGCCTGCCAACACGTGCTGACACCGTGCCCACTGGTATGCAGCCCAGGGAAAAGGTTTTATTGTTCTGGCTCGCAGTGTAGCTGATTTATTCTGAGGATCTGATAGAGTAAAAATTCTCTTTTTCCCTTTCGCAGTTGGCCACAAAAGTTTAGGCAAGAGTAGGAGTCTAATTTGCCATTTTATGTATGAAGTTCAAACCAAGAACAATATAAAAACACACATTGTTTAACTTTTAGGTGTATAAACTTTATCCCCGCTGCTCTTCAAAGTAAGACTGCTGACTTTCTGGTGGTATTTTTGAATAAATGTCCGGTATTAGCATACGGCTGTGCTGTTTTTGAGCGAGAAAAAGGCCTGACGTTGAGGCGATAGTCTGTTCTGAGTGACCCAGATAGCGCTGCCCGGGCTCAGATCTGTCCAAAGCCCAGTGATCCGGAGACTAAGCTGATGAAACTCTGTCTGGATCAAACAATAACCAGAGAAGACATGGGGCATCTGGGGATAAGGGATGGCCACGTGAAACTATCTTAGCCGTCAGCATGTACAGGTCCAAAATGGCATGTAGAGGGTGTTTGCTGGCAGAGCCGAGGTGTGTCTTCAGAGCCAGCTGAGTAGCGAGCATCTCGTGTGACAGACGTCCCGTCTTTGTTCTTTGCTATCAAGAATGAGGACAAGCTGGGGACGGATAGTCTGAAATCAAAGCGAGGTCAAAGTTGTTTACCGGAGGACTAAACTCAAACACATCCTGTTCACGTGTTCAAATTTATACACTCCACATCCTCAATAACATCCTTGATAGATTACTATGAGTTAAATCCTCTAAGATCTGCAAACAAATGAGCTGAAGGGGAGACGGATATTTTGTCTCAGGTTGTTGAAAGTGGATTATCTCCTCTTTCATCCTTCATCTCATCTCTAATCCTGTTCCCATTCTGTCTTTTCTCCTTTTTTCCCGGCATCGCAGGTATGAAGCAGAGAATGCATTTTTCTTCAATCTCAACCTAGCCGACTTCAACATCATCGACACTCTGGGCGTCGGTGGCTTTGGTCGTGTCGAGCTGGTAGGGGGCACTGCACTGTGACAGCAGCAGACTTGATTTCTTCTTTTTTCTTCTTTACAAATGTCTAACAGGCTGTGCAGGTTAATGTGCAGACTGACCTTAATGGGTTTGAACTTCTTTTTTTCCCTCCTTAATGCAGGTGCAGCTCAAGAGTGATGAGAACAAAACCTTCGCCATGAAGATCCTGAAGAAGCGGCACATCGTCGACACGAGACAGCAGGAGCACATTCGTTCGGAGAAACTCATCATGCAGGAGGCTCACTCAGACTTCATAGTTAGGTACCAGAAAAGATTAATTGAAACACAATATAAAAATCTACTACCTTTTTTTTAATTATAGATATTCACCTAAAATTTTTGCCTTAAAAAATCTGTTTGAGAAAAAGTCCACCTTTGTGTTTTCAGACTCTATAGAACATTCAAAGACAGCAAGTACCTCTACATGCTGATGGAGGCTTGTTTAGGAGGAGAGCTGTGGACCATTCTTAGAGACAGGTGAGCTCGTTTTTTCCAGGTTGAATATAACCAAATTATATTAACTGTGTCATATTTTAGAGAGTAAATACCTCAACATGTAGAGAGCTGCAGTGACCTCAACTATTTTAAGATGTCTAGTTCTTTTCCCTTTGGGTTTTTTTTTTTTTTCCAATTTATCATGACAGCGATTTCTGTGGTTCACACCAGTTTAACATGTGCAGCTCTTTGACGTCAATTACACATTAATATCTTATCAGTGACTTTTGGAACAGTACACTGTGAGCTTTCTAGTTTTATTTCAAGTATGATGTGTGCTTCAGATATGGTGCTTTGGAGAGATGGTTTCTTGGAAAGAAGTTACTTTCTGTTTTTAACACTTAATACAGATTTGTCATGGGAATCTTGCACAGAGCAAACCGCCTTATTGCTGTAAAAAGACATTTTTGCTGAAGTGCTGCTGTTGGAGTTCATGGTTCAGCCCTGTTGTCCTGCTGTGCTTCCAGAGGTTCATTTGAGGACTCGACCACAAGGTTTTACACAGCTTGTGTGGTGGAGGCCTTCGCCTACCTGCATTCCAAAGGAATCATCTATAGAGACCTTAAACCAGAAAACCTTATATTGGACCACAGGGGCTACGCCAAACTGGTAAGAAAACTGAATCACAGTTTCTTTGTCTCTTTCATGCAAGTCAGAAAAGCTGCAAACGAGTGAAATCTCATCTCTGTGCGATGCTACAATGAAGGAATAGAGTGAAATTTGAACATTTGTTCCATGTTAGCTGTGAATAAAAGTAAAAATTATCACATCAAAAACGTATAATTGAGGTTAAGTTGGATTATATGTTGTTTTTGGGTGCCACTATTCCCCTTTCTCCTCATGGAGAAACCAGTTTGTAGCTTTTGGCAGAGCAGCAACCAGCTGCTCAATCCTTTCTAACCATCATGCCAAGGCGTCGGGTGAAAAATTGTTCTGTTGAAATACCATCATTACACACAAGAATGAATATGATCTGCTACAAACAAGAACCAAAATATTATGAAATGACCTCAAATTCTTTTTCACTTTTGTCTGACTGAAAAGAAAAAATGATTTATTATTTTTCTCAGGTTGACTTTGGCTTTGCCAAGAAGATCGGGTTTGGAAAGAAGACGTGGACTTTCTGTGGGACGCCGGAGTATGTAGCACCAGAGATCATTCTGAACAAGGGCCACGACATCTCAGCTGACTACTGGTCTCTAGGAATCCTCATGTTTGAGCTCTTAACTGGCAGGTACTCACACGCCCTGGCATGTCCATGAAATTTATATTTTAAGTGTTCCCTGTCATGGCGCACATGGTACCCAACACCACAATAAAGTCTATTCAGAGTTTTCTCAAAACACAGACAGTTAATTGTTTTCCACACTAATGTATTAGTCAATCATGACTAAATACTTGTCTATGTTCTTCAGCCCTCCGTTCTCTGGCCCTGATCCTATGAAAACCTACAACATCATTCTGAGAGGCATCGACATGATCGAATTTCCAAAGAAAATTACCAAAAATGCTGCCAACCTAATCAAAAAGCTATGCAGGTGAGTTTTAGTGCATCCAGCTGTTCAAACTTACTGATTTTCTCTGTATTCTCAGTAATATATGTGTTTATATATTTTTTTGTTGACTGCAGGGATAATCCTTCTGAACGACTGGGAAACTTGAAAAATGGTGTCAAAGACATCCAAAAGCACAAGTAAGCATGAGTTTGAATTACAGAATCATTCTCAATATGATCACAACACTCTGCCCACAATAATGACAGTATCATGATACAGCAAGTCTGCAGTGCTGATTCATTTTGATGCATTTACTTAAAATATGTAACAACGTCTGCATGAGTAAAGAAGAAAAAAAGGCAAAACAGAAGCAACATGTATTTATTCATTGCTTTGTGGTGTCAGTTATACAGAACCTGACGAATGAGATGAAAAACTACACAAAAAGTGCATTGAGTCTCAGCTTAGTGTCTCTTAAACACACACACCCCCACATAAACATGTCAGTGTCCATAAGTGTTGTCTTTCAAGTGTAAAATTCCATCAACTGGCCACAGCTGAACTAGTCAAACAAGCCCAAAAAGGGATGTATGTCATGAGGTAATGACTGTGGTAAATCTAATTAACAGGTGGAGCCATTAGAGCACCTTTATGTTATAATAACAATATTGATATATTAAAAATATCTGTCTCCAAATATTTATTACACATTTTGTTAGATTCCTGTGTCAATATATTGTCTCACCCCATAAACTATTGTAATTCTCATTTCTCTAGTGCAGTATTGTCGTGCAGTAAAACATAATTAGAAATAATAAGGTGATGCTTCTTTTCCTTTAGATGGTTCGAGGGCTTTAACTGGGAGGGCTTAAAGAAGGGGACATTGACGCCTCCTATTATCCCTAATGTAAGTGCACCCTGCTTTCATGGTCTCATACTCAAATTCCATCAGTTTTCTACTTGTGTAGTCTCTAATGTGAATGAAATCTCTTGTCTTTCTACCAGGTCACATCAGCAGTCGACACAAGTAACTTCGACAGCTTCCCAGAGGACAACGAGGACCCGCCTCCCGATGACAACTCCGGCTGGGACGTTGATTTTTGAAGTCCTCCTCTCTCCTTCAAACCAAAAGAAACTTTTCTTTTGTTGGCTTATCGGCCATCATGAGGATACGGCTGTGTTTAAAAAAAAAAAAAGGAACCTGTTAAAAAAAAAGAAAGAGAGCATATGGAAAAGAAGATAAATGGATGGATGGCAAACCCTCTGGGTCACCGATATGCCTTTATTTCACTGTGGCTCTGGGTAAAGCATTTATAATGGGGACTGCTGTAGCACTTCTTCAGTGTTGTCTTATACTCGGCTCTAAAGGCAAAGGCAGAGAAAGTGCAGGGATTCACATACACACACACACACACACACACACACACACAATACAATAGAGGCTGATAATGGAGCCAGGTTTTCCCATGTCACAGGGATGAGATGTTTAAGTGGGTGGATGAATGATCGATGGGATATATAAGAGTGTGAAAAATGTGATGATGGACCGCTCAAACGCAGAGGAGGCTGATGATTGATTTCTATTCCATATTTGTTTCTCTGCAATATTTGCTGACATATTTGGTGGACTTGGGGAGACTATAAGATGTTACTGCAGTAGCTCCCTGGTTTTTGACATGCAGCCGCTTGCTGCAGCCTCTGATATTTTCCAGAGATCTACAAACTACAGTTTGCAAGTAAAACTGGTATCAAGTGCTCAAGACTAACCTGAATGTCACTGATTTTCCTCTTATTTAAACATCCATATGGCATACAGCATGTACGGTACATAGTATTTGAATTTACAAGTTGCATTCTCACATGTGACCACAACTGGGCTAAAAATCAAGTACATAGTACATTTCATATAAGATTTACCTACCTTGAGAAGCACAAACACTGTGCATTCAGTGGAAAGAGGTGTGACTCTTTAAGTGCCCTGCTTAAAATTTAATGAATCACACACCGACACACATGAAATGTCAGCTAGTATTTCCATGAAGCAATGTGTCATTATGCACTTAAGACCATTAACTGAGAAAATCAGCAGTTAAAGCTAATTTTAAGCTTCAGTAGATGAAGTCACACTTGTTTTTTTGTTCTTTAAAATGCTTTTAATCACGCATATGAATGCCTCTCTACCTACATACTTCTGCTAAATCACCCGAATGCCTCGTCCTTTGTTTGCTCCTGTATAGTTCTGACATTACTGTGAACATGGTTTTAATGTCTTTGGTGCTGTTATTGATAAATTATAATAAGCGGTGGTGAGATGACAGTACTGGTTATTGTTTTTGTATAGTGATTATTTTGTGCTCGATTTCTTTGTAATGTACTTGACTTCCCTTCTTTAGAAAATTGGAAATTTGTGTCAATTTGTAAACTTAAGTGAAGATTTGTTTGATATCACTTGACACCATGTTATGTTGTGATAAGTGGTATTCTTGAGGTTTTTAAGTAGGTTTAACCATGTGAAGTTCATCCATGTGAGGTGACCATTCTCTTCTTTAGAGGCAGAATTGACCACAGTCATGTTATCTTGAGGGTTTCTAGGTTTAGATCATCCCATTGAACACTGAAAATGTCTTTTATAGACGACAGCAAAACTGAAAAGATTACGTTTTGTGAAAATCACAACTCAAATCAAAGCCACGACTTCCCATCCAGCTCTTCACCTCTCACGTCCAAAAGTCAGAGCATAAAATCTGAAGAAATTTTAAGTGCCTTAAATCAATGGCATACGAAATTAACATCGGAGTCCTTTTCAATGCTGCATGAACACATATACACCTCAAAAACTTATGTGTCCTCTTAGATGGCTGCTTCTCATCCTTTGTTATACTTAATAAACACATTAATCACAGTGGAAAGGCAATTTCTAGTCATTTGATGGCTGAAAACTGTATGTGAAATAAATTTCCTGCTTACCCCTTTGATTTATCTCACAGGAACATTTATTATAGTGGAAACATACAAATCCATCATACCTCACATGCCTGCAATGACATGCTTTTCTCTATATAGCTAATATGGTCTCATGAAGTCAACCATGACTGGCCAGATACAAAAAAATCAACAATAAATCACAGCTCAGAGAGACCATCTGTAACCTGTAATCTGAGCATTTAGAGATGGCAAGAATGATTTGCAGTTCCGCAGTTTCACAATTCCAAAAACAATATTCCTGTTTACCACCGTTGGCAATCTTTGAAGGTATGATAGCATCAATCATTACACATCATAATCCAAATTCTCATATAATTGTTTGGTTTACGTAAAGCTGAACAATTTATAGTTCATCACAGGAAGCCAAGTGCATTTGCATTTATACCATAAATCATTATAAACCATTGAATAGTGTTTTTTGGGAGCTAAAATTTGAAGAGATCCCACTTCTATAGGCGTACCACAAGTATTTTACTGTATTACAGTCAGGTTATGTTAATCACAAAGCCTTATGTATGCCATCACTTTACAAACCATTGGTTTTGAGTCTTACATTGACAGCCTTCAGCAATGTTACCTGATATTTGCCTTGTGTTATGTTGTTTATTCTGCTGTAAATCGATTTTGCAGAGTGCCACTGTGTAAGATTTTTAAAATTATAGAGTAAAAAACATTACTTTTGAGTGGTGTTTGTCTCTTAGTTTTTTGAAACAACTCGAAATGAACCGTGTGCTGTTGAGATTTTTACAGTTCGCCGTTCTCGCCACAGGAGGGAGCTGCAGGTAAGACAGAGTCTTCTCCCAGCCAACCACCTCCGCCTGATGTGAGCAGGTTAAGGTTGCCTGAGATCTAATAGTCAGTCCACGTGTTAATGTGATCCACTTAGTGGTAAGTGGCGATGATTCAGCTTCTCCGGTCTCGGTGTTATTCGCACAACAAATCTGTTTGGGGGGACAGGGGAATGGCTTCAGCCGTAACAACAGGGTGACACTTCTGCGAGATCAAAGGGGAACAAAGTGCATCAAAGAAGCTCACCTTACCAGCACTGACATTAAGTAAAGTGGAGATAAAAGCTTCACTTCAAAAGATATACAGCAATTCAAATGCGCAAAGTGCCACAGTGTGTTTGTCAGGTGTCTACGGCGCATCTCTGTCTCACAAACACTTATGCACGCGCTCGCACTCACACACACATACATACAAATCCTCACACTCAACAACAGGCTGCGTGACCAGCAGATGACGTCCAAGTGCCAAGATGTATTCATGGACAAACTTCAAGTGCTTGTTTCCACTGCGTACTTGCGCACCTGTGAGCTGCTGTCAGCATACTGAAAACTTACTCTTGTTTATTTCTTATTTCTCGAATGAGTAAAGGTCAGGGAAAAAATATTAACATACTGTTTAAAAACTTTAATGCTTGTCTTGAACATTTCAAGATACATTTTTGTCTTAGGATGGACATTTCTCGCAGTGGAGGAGCCCAAAGGGTCAGACGGCAAGAGACAGATCAGAGTGTCCTTTAATCTCAAAGTGCCAGTCAAGCCTGAAAGGCCTCGCCACGGAAGTCCATTAATTCGGTAAACTTTTTACACCCCTTAATGGTCTGCATATCCTACACATTGATGTCCGCCACTGGTGTAATCAAAAACACTTTGGAGGATAATTGCCCCCTTTGCAATCAGAAGGATCAAATGAAGTAGTTAATCGACGCAAGTAACTTCAATCACTGTCTTCACACAGCCAAAGGGCACTTAGGCTACTTGAATGTCAAAGAGACTGGAATAACCAAACAGCTTTCATAAAGACAGCTAACTGGGTGTATTAGAAGAAGGAAACACAAAACGTGACATTGTGAGTTACACTGGTGAGGTTTTGTCACAGTTATTAAGCTAAACCATTAAAAAAATAAAAAATACTGTAATATTCTGTGGCATTCAAGACCATATTAGCTCTTTTTGAAAAATAATGACTAAAATGATTTGAGAGGCTATGATATATTCATAAAAGGTGAACTGTTGGTATCAATATGTTTGGGATAAAAATGTAATTATTTGGATAAATTAAGGTCAAAACAGGAAAAAAAAACGTACTGTGAGCACGTCAATTAAAATCACAGCGTGGTATTTTATACATTGTAAGAGCTCTATAAACGTAGCAAAACTATTTTCCTCAAAAGTTGTTAGGTCAGTGTTGAACAAAGTGGAGTAAGGTGCACAGATGAGGACCCTGAGATAACGGACATTGTTTTTTTCAGAAAAAAAATAGTATAAAAGGAACCTAAATACATGTAATCATTTTCATTAGAGCTGTGATTTTAAACCAACGAGGTTCAGTCGGTCCTCTCCGTGGGTTTAATTCCAGTGTGCGTCACTGAGTGATGAGCATTCAGTAAGACTTTGCAGGTCATTAACATTACACAAACATTGTGAAACGCAGTCCTGTGCACGGAGAATAGATGGCCATTTCCGTACAGTGGGGCTCTCTTTGAAATTCCACTCCGCCTTTGTTGTGCACAGCGAGGGGCGGGAAGACAAACAGGTCCACATGTATAAAGAGATCATCCCAGGACTGTGAGGCAGGGCGCTCTGCAAGCATCGTGCTCAAACTCTTTGGAAACTTTCGGAATCAGGATTCAAGGCCGCTTTGGACTCTGTCTTCCTCGTTTTTTTTTTACTACAAATCGGAGGGATTTTTTCCGAGTGTTTGCAACACAGCAGATTTTTCACTGGAGAATCATGCAGATACCGTCGGCGCATCGCTTCTTGGCTGTGTATCTCACGCTGTTTGGATACCTCGGGGACGTTTACACGGGGACAGTCCTGAAGAACTCCAACTCAATCAAAAACTTGCCCGGTGCTTCGGGTGGCAAAGGTGCCGACAGTGTCAGCCCGAGTCCCCGCACATCACCCTCTGGAGGCATGGGACACAAACCCTTAGACACCTTGCAGGTATTTCTCGTGCGTAAAAGTCAGTTCAGTGCGCCACAATAGAAGCTGTGTTCACTTAAGTCTTAAAGATAGTATCTCAATACTTCAATGACACGCTGTTTATGTTTTTTCCAAACTATTTTAGTCAGGTGTTTGCACGGATGATGAGGACTGCGAAGGTGATGAATTCTGCAACGATGCCCGAGGCGCCTGTTTGCCCTGCCGTAAGAGTCGAAAGCGTTGCGCACGGGACTCCATGTGTTGCGCAGGAAACCGCTGCAGCAATGGTGAGCAGAGGCATCTTATCCGTCATACATGATTATGATAATATATCAATCAAGCTGTTGATAATATTTTATTATCTATGAATAGCCTGCATGTATTTATACTGCCCTATGAGTTTGCACATTTACTCAGTAATTCTTAACGGGTGTAAAAAGTTTTGACTTTATATTTACAGTGATAAATATAGATTTTAAAACAATTTGTCTTGATTTGTCTAGGTGTTTGCCAAGCAAATGACATAGATGGTACAGATGCATCCATCATCCACAGCTGGCACAAACACAACAACACCTTGGAGCATCATGCAAAGAAGCCTCCCACTGCCCATGGCCATCAGCCTTCTACAGTCAAAGGTGAGGATTGATTGTTGATCTCACTTTTTAATTTTTTCAAGTTCAGGAAAAACAAAAAAATAAAGTGAGACTTGTTTATTTGACATTTTTCCATCTCTCTCTTTTGTTTTTCTCCAGGTCAGGAAGGAGATACTTGCCTGAGATCTGCTGACTGCTCTGAGGGTCTCTGCTGTGCCAGACACTTCTGGTCTCGCATCTGTAAGCCCGTGCTGACGGAGGGCCAGGTGTGTACACGCCATCGCAGGAAAGGCAACCATGGCTTGGAGCTGTTCCAGCGCTGCGACTGTGGCGAAGGCATGGCCTGCCGACCAGAGAAAGGAGAACGTGACCACAGTGTCAGCAGGACAGCAGCCCGGAACCTACACACCTGTCAGAGACGCTGACACAAACGTGGACCCACTCAAGAGACAGATGTACACACTCCCTCACACACAAGACACACACACACACCCCCACAAATCAGTCAAAGACACTGACATACACTCTTCCGCCTTGCATACACCTGAGATGCTGACACCCACACACAGACATCCAACACCTAAGACATTCTTTCCTGCCTAAGTTGCTGACACAAACAGCATCCGGAAGGATAGACATGATTCCTGGAAAAGTGATACACCCAGAGGGATGCAACAGTGCAAGACGGACTGATCCAATTCCCCATCACAAGATGAGGAGTCGGAAGTTAGGAAGAGACATTCCAGAAGTCTTGGGAAGATCGATTCATGTCGTCGGTAATGGCAGAGCTGTTTTGTTTCTCTTTTTATGGAACTTCAAGCCTCAGTTATTGCAGTAAATTACTGTATTGTAAATATTATCTTGGAGGTGGCACTTAATTGAGCTATTGAATTCTGTCAACACCAGTATTATAAAAACATGGTGCTGCATGCATTGTAAATGTGTTATATATTGTTTTATAAGAAAATGTTATATATAGAAATTCTGAATATATTTGTTTTATTAAACGCCATGTGATAACCTCACTCCTTCTTCCTGCCCCTCATTTCTGGTGATAGCATTTCTGATCTGCTGTGTTACAAAAAAGCAAAAGAAATGCCTTCCTGCAAATTGTTTCTATGCTGATCTCTCATGATGTATCTCCAGCAGTAATTAGAGTTGAAACCATTTAGTTCAAACATTCACTTAATGGTTGGTATGAATGGGAAATGTCTCTGACCAAATAACAACTACCCCCCTCTGGAAAGCAAGAGTCATTCAAACAATCACTCAGCTGTGTTTAACTCATAGCACAGGATTCACAAATCAGTGGTTGAGGCTGAGTGGATGGTTTAAATGTTTGGCCCAGATATGCCTCTCTAACTTATTACACACATTTGCCAAAATATGTGCAGGCACACACTCACAAGAGGCATACTTACAACAAACATACAACTTTAATGACTCATTACTGGAGCCTCAACAGGCCACATCCTGCTAGAGGATGGTCCATCTGGGCTATGTCATCATGCAAACGTTAAAAACAAGACAGGATGCTGCCATATCAAATAACTGCAAAGAGGTAATAACAAAGTATGTGTGTCCTGGTGACTGTTTGCCACCTAACCCTTTGGTGTTGCTGGCTAGTTTCTAATTATAACTTCCCTGCCTTCATGTGCAGCAGAGCAGATAGCTAGCTATCCAAGCTAAAGCCTCTAATTACTTCATCATACTCAATCTACACAAGGATTCATGAAATGAGGTGCACCGCATGACTTTGAGTTTTTGTGATGCAACTCAAAAAAGGTTCTGTCCAATTGCACGGCTCACCCCCCATTTCCTGGCTGTTGTGCAATGGATGTGCTCTAATGTGTAGGCTATGAATCCACCCAAATACACCTTGGTGCCTGTAATTAGACCTGTTTAGATTAGAAGAAGCCAAGGAAATTACTGTACTTTCTGCTTGATTCTTGTGTTAGATCAAAAGGAGCACAAGACACGAGCCAGATAACCTCTTTATCTGTTTACATCCAGAGACATTAATTTGCAGCTTGTCTAGGAAAGACAAGGTGAGGTTTACTCTGAATGTCATAGAAAGTCAGTCATATAAAGGATCTACAGTCATATAGTCAAGTGCTGTAGTTAACTACACTATGTACTGTACTCTCTATGGTACTTTAAGTACTTAAGTATTTCTATTCTATGCAACTGAGTATTTTAGAGGGAAACCTTACTTCTGCTCAAGTGCATTGCCTAAGAGCTCTTTCAACAGTACTTATAACAGTTAAAACAAGCTGTTCACAGGTTAATGCATCAGCAAAAACTGCACAATAGTGTAATCTATGTAAGTAGGACACTCTTAAGATTCACTTTAGGATACTTACGGTAATGGTATAATGCTTAACAATTTTGCCAATAATGCTTAATAATGTACTTTCGTTACATTTTTAATGAAAGACTTTGCTTGTAATAGAGTATTTCTACATTGTGATATTGCTATTTTTACTCTGGGAAACGATCTGAGTGCTCATTTCAACACTGTTGAGGGCTGATGCATTGACAAGGAGGCAGGCAGCCAAACATAGAGACACACTCCGTTTAAACAATTTAGTGTCCATTCTTCAGAGTAATTAAGAGTAATGGGAGCATTGTCAGCAGGACAATATACCATGCATGCTCAGCCAAGTCATGTTTGTGGGGGTCCTGGAATCTGTGTGAGTGTGTGTGTGTGTGTGTGTGTGTGTGTGTGTGTGTGTGTGTGTGTGTGTGAGCTTGTCATCATTACTCCAACCACAGGCCACAGGCATGTACCCTAACTCCAGGAAGGCAGAGTGTGTGTGTGTGTGTGTGTGTATGTGTGCCACCACGCTGCTATGGTACATTCAGTGGACTCCAGAGAAACAACAACAACAACAACAGCATCCACAACAACAGACACACACAGTCATGTCCCAACATACCACCTTGCAGCTATTACACATATACAAACCCATGTACACATGTTCACACATGAACACACACAGTCACACACCCTTAAAGGGGCAAATCTTGGGGTGTGAGAGGTTTGGAGCAATAGTGTACTCGCCCACGCAATGGCATCCAAACCAACAACATTTAGTGCTGTCATACCACAAGAATGAATCAGCAGTTTCACTGACATGCATTTTCATGCTACTGTACTTTCAAAAACTAGAAACATGTAACTACAGCAAACCTTTGTCTTAGCGACACACATGCACACATTTGTCTGCATTTTGCTATGCATTTTCCGTTCATTTCATATGCACAGTTCAAACAAACCAGATTCTGATCCAGCTGGATTGATATTCATCCACTGCTGTGTATTATGATAACATCTAATATGCACAGAGACCCAAAACTTATTTGTTCATAATGTTGTCTCATAATTATTCCAAAATCTGTTAGTTACAATAAAGCTTTTCTCTGCTTGAGTACCTGGCATATCTGCCACTGTTTTTCTAGCAGTGCTGGCAACCAACCTTGACAGACATCCCTGAGTTAACAAAGTCATGAGTGAATCATCAGAGATGAAAGAGTGAATTGAAGCAGTGTAAACAGACGCGATGCATGTTATTTTGTCAGATGAAAGAGATGGCATACTTCTGGAATGAGCATTCGGATCAAAATCAAGCTCTTACGTAAACAAAAATTCGTAGGGAGGTGTCAAACTTCTGGGTGCTGGCCATGATCACTTCATGGAAGGCACAATGCTCGCTATTCATCGCCATTGGATGACAGTCTGCCGTTTTGAGCAATAAGGGGAAATCTTCCTGTCGCTGGGAAATAATGATTAAACAAAGGACAACTCATTCAGCACAATGCACTGAGTGTGTGGGAGCAGGTGGAGAACAGGTTTCCTCCAGTGATAAAACTTCTTGGTGATGTCAACACAACATTGAAAACAAAGGTTTGTACAGAGTGAGGTGACGTATTGTACTTGATTGGAACTCAAGTTACATTCCAGGTATTTCACCAGTGACAACCGATCTCTCCTTTATTGTTGTATTTAACTTTGGGTCTCTCTCTCTCTCTTTGAAGGCATTTGAATTGCTTTCATTTGCAGATCATTCATGTCTATGTTTTATCAAGCTGGAGTCAGAATGGCGAGGTCGTTCCTGAGCTGTTAATCTGAGTTAAGCTTGGCTTGGCTTAATTTAGTGTCAAGGCTGGACACCTGAGGAAGTAGCTATCTTACCCTTGGCACCATTAAACAAATTTGAAAATGTCAATTTAATATTTTAGGGGGGTACGTACGTCTTTTGACAAATAATAGTCACTTCTCTGCGGAATTTCTGGCTCATTCAAAGAAAGTGGAAGCAATTACGACATGTAAGCACAGGTTTTATTATGATTTTATTTCTTGATGAGTAAAAATGTTTGCAAAAAATGATGACATACTGCAGGATGCTGTGCATAGTGTCTAAACTTGTTTGCATTCAGTCAAGGAAGGATTTTACTATTTTTGCTTTTTTTCATGTTTTGACAAACATTTAATTAAATATTAATCTTTGCAGGTCTTAGTAGGCATATTTTTTATTTTTGGGAGAGCCAGCAGAGCTTGCCACCCTGCTTTTAATTTTCATGCTAAACTAAGCTGAACATTTTCTGGCTCCAGCTTCATTCTTAAAGCAATAGTGACATTTTCGGGAAAACCTTATTTGCTTTGTTGATGCAAATTGAGAGGATTAATTCCATTTTTGTGTCTGTTGAGGTCATATAAGGCCACATACAGTCAACAGCATTTTAGCATAGCTTGGCATAAGGACTGAACACAATTAGCCTGACAGCTCTAACACACATTTCTTAAAAACGCAATAAACAGGTTGGTAGGCTGTGTAATTTTCTTAAGCGGTTATGATGACAACACACTTATTTGCTACTTATTGTCTAATTAAACAAGATATAACTTGTTGAGCTTTACAGAAGCAGTTAGGTGTCCTTGGCTACCTTGAAACACAAATAATTGACCTTTTTTACCTCATTTGTTTTTATGCTAAGCTAAGCTAACCCATGTGAGTCTATAGTCTCTTTCGGCTCAAAGAGAGATGAAGGATGAGAAAATATGCTCCCTTTTAAAAGCTAGAGATGAGTTTTTCCTGGAACTTTGAACTATTAATTTATATTATTGACATGATGTCTGGGAAACATTTCTACTAATCAAAGAACTGTGCATGGGTCTTTCCATGGGTCTACCACGAGGCCCAGCCCGTCTTTCACTGCTGTCCCAGATACAGACTTGGGACACTGGGTTTTCTTTCAGGGGAAGGACATGAAAAAAACTGGTTTTGATCCATCCTGGTGTTCCTTCCATTTGCAGCTAACACCTCCTCTGTGGTCTCAGGTCCCTCTCTGATGATGTCATACCATGTTTGAGTCTCCCTTTACCACATGAAGGAAACTCAGCTGCTCTGACTTCAACTGTAAAGGCCCAAGGTCGGTAAGTGTGTTGGGCTTAAACAGAAACAAGTGGTCGTGTTATGTTGCATAAGCTGCCTGTTACAGTAACACTGCATGAAAGCCCAAGTAAGGAGATACTTAACCACAATACCCTGTGTTTTGCTATGCTCTGTTGCCCAATAGTCTCATGTTTATTTTCCCTTTGCTACCGCCTTTTTTTAGCAAAGCCAGTGGTGCCAGGACTAAAGGGCCTTGTAGGCACTTCAGTTTAGCCTCCACCACCTGTATCCTTCAGGTGGATTCCCTTTACTCTCTCCAGTGTCTCCATGTGCAACATATCCCAGTGCTTACACAGCTGCGACCTATTCAGTGCAAACAAACAATCTGCCCATTGTTTGTACAAATAATATCTCAATATGCGACGTCTGCCCACTCTGCCAGATGAGTAAGGAGCGAACAGATGCACCAAGAGGGGGGCAGAGTTACAGCTGAGTATAAAAATGCCTACTCTTCATTATGGTTGGTCCAGAAGCTTGCTGCTGGCAGCTTGGGGCTGGGGCTAGGACAAGGGCCAGAGCTGGCTCAGCTCCTGGCTGCTATGTTAAGTCTGCCTCAGCCACAACCACATTGCGCAAAGCTGCTTCACACATATAATTTGCTCATTATTCACAAAGTTTCTGAAGAAGTCAGAAAAAATATATTGCAGAGTGAGAAAGCTGGTGGAAAACTAACACGGACCGCTTCGCTATGAAGTAAAAAATAAAGTCATATTCAGTTATATAACACTAAAAGACGGCAGGCTTATGGCGTCACAGTCAATTAGCACAGCTGATTGAATTGAAGTGACCGCAGAAACCTTATACTTTGAAAAATACCTTATAGTACTAAGGAGAGGCAGTTTAATGACCGGCAAATCCCAGTGTGAGTGCATGCCATCAGTAGGCATTGCTGGTTACCATGCATAATCCAGTATGCTCACAGCAGACAGACTACTTTTTATGAGGAGCAGGAAATAGGTGTCTCTGAGCCTCTGTTCATTTCATAAAACATCCTCAACAGGAGATGAGTTTGTCTGCCTGAGACACGGATGAATATCCCTGTGCTTTAGCAGGGACATCAAAAGCACTGAACGTTGTGTAATGGCATGCCTTTGCTCAACAGGGAAGCATCCTATCAGACAATAGGACAGTAATGGCTCCAGTGGTTCAACCATTGTCCCATTAACAGTCATCAGGCCTTAATCAGAGCTTTTCTGCGCAGGCAATCTCCTCTCCTTCATCACCTAACTTCTTTAATGTCCCTGCTTGTTTTCTGTCCTTTTCAAAAACACTGTCTTTAACCCCACCAAAGAAAATGGCTGATGCACAATCTCATTTGTGTAGGGGACTTTGCAAAGGTGGAGTCTTCGGTAATAGAATGACAAGGAGGAGGCCAGGTCTTTGATCTCTCTGGGGGGCAAATGGATTGGATTGTCTTGCCCCTGCTGGTGGGGCTAAGCCGGGGACAGTGTGAGTCCCAGGGGGTCATATCAAAGGTAGGTATCTTCAGAGGGTCTTCTAAGCAGCACATTAGTACGCTATCTAAATGTTGATTTGTTCACACCAACATCTGAGGAGCCCTAAATGAGCTGACAAAAGGAAACACCCAGTGAATGTAAATGTGCGAAGTGGTCAAGTTCACCTCTTTCTACAGATGTGTGTATAGCACTTCTCCTCCTCCCTGCCAACGTTTACCGTCAAACCTGTCCCAAGTGGATGAGCTAAAAAGTCTTGATGTTAATTCCAAAAAAAGCGAGATTAAAGGCCGACTCACATCTTCTTTATATTTTAATTGCACAGCCTGGTTCTTCCAGTCACAGGACCAAACCTTAGCGGTGAAGCATGTTCATCGTCTATGCAGTGGGTAGAGAAATAATTGGGAACACCCTAAAGTTTCAACAAACAGCCATGTTGAGGTTGCTAACTGTGTGTGTGTGTGTTCCACCAATGTGGGTGGGAAACATCATATTACTGTCACTCTCACAGCTGTCATTTACCAAAAGGTATAAATCACACACACAGTCCAGCACCCACTGTTGGCCACAACCAGAGACAAAGAATTAAGGTTATTGTGCATGACATCTTTTTTCCTAATTTCATAAAGTGTGGACATAGAAAGGATTCATTCACAAAAACAAACCACAAACTACATGTTCATCTCTTGGAGGGAACCACTGTTGAATATAACATCATCCTGAAGATGCAGGTTTAACTTCAGAGAAAAGAAAATGTTGGTATTTTTTGGACTGAAGGGAAGGGAAAAAGAAAAAGGGAACAATTTAAAAGTCTCTCCACACTTGATTAACTCAAGATAGAGTCATAATGCGAAAGCCAAGAGCTCCCAGCCTACAGCACGCTGCTGTATTTAACAAGTAATAGAGAAGTCAAAGGATATGTATCCATATTTATTATTTCAAAGGCTGCCAGGCCTGTTAGAGCAAATTCTCAGCAATAACCATAAAAGAGCGAAAATTAGACTCCTTGCCTGGTGTCACAGTTTGCCATTCACTGTGACCATGGCCCAAATGTGGGACTGCAAATAAGCATTTCTATTTTTAGAGACTTTAAGACCGGTAGCACCCGTCTGGATCATTCCATATCATTAGAGACAGCTCCCAAGATGAACAAATTCTCATGGCACTCAAATATAATTCTGGTCTTTAAACCTATAGTACCATGAAATCAAAGCCAAGCCTAAAACCTCCCTTCATCCTTGGTTTTATTTTTGAATCTCTACTGAAATTTAGGTTGACATGTTGATTGAAAATGCCCACTACTTTGGATATCTTGCGCATCAAATTTTCAAGTCAGCGCATTCCCGAGGGGCTTGAATCGCACTCAGAAGCCTCAGTCAAACCTCCTGTTAGTAAAAAGTACATTTCAGCTCTTCTATATTCAGTCATTAACCATGCCAGCTGTCTCCTTTTCCTTGTATTTGACTGTTGGTAAATACTTGCTTGACTGAAATTGCATTCACTCCAGTGTCCTTACTTGTGAAAGCATCCATTGTCTCATCTAAACTGACCGCAGAGTGTATTTTGGTGATGTCGGCAAGGGTTGGCTTCTTTACAACTCTAATTAGCATTCCTTCCAGATAAAACAATGATCACTTGAATACGACTGAGCTTAGCTTGCAGGAAGTGATCTGAGGAGCTGATAGGAACCCGTGATTACCAAGCAACTAACTCCAGTCCTCCTTGCATAATGTTTTAATTCAACATCACCCCCACACCACCCCGTTTTGTCCCATCACTAATCCTGTCTTAAGTTATCTTCAAACTACCGCTTTGCCTAGCAGCTACAGGCCTTATCATTTATTGATTATGTCTCTTAGATTAAAGGACCTGCTTTCATTTCCACAGGAATGTGCCCCACTCTTTGTGTCCATATGGAAGCATTTGCCAGACAGATGGGTTATTTTCCCCTCTAGTAAAGGTCCCGCTGGTCAAAGAGGGATTCACAAGAACTTGGCAAGTAATGATGCTGTTGATATCCAATTGTTGCTTGCTTTGAAGCCCAACTACCAGGTGATCTGTATTTGACCATTAATGATAGAGAGCAGTACAAAAAAACCAAAAGGAAAATACAAGGACACAGTAAAAAAAAACACGACGACAATATAGTGAGGCTAAAAATCTCAGCATTAATAACAGTTTTACAACAAGTCATCTTAATTCCTCCAGACAATTCAGGGCTGTCAAATGGCTGCATAATAATACCCCAAACCCCCTCAAGCCTCCCAGACTTAATTCCATGTGCTGAGAAGCCCAATTGCCTGAATGTGGGTTACACACAAATGACGGACATTTTGTCTAGGGGTAAGTACTAATATGCCACTGTTGTTGCCCAGGCTGCCTGTATCTGGGTTTTGGTTTAAATGTTGGGTTTACTCTCCCTGGGCTGTGTGGTTTGCAGTAGCTTAATCACAAAGCCACAAGCATCTCAGCCATTTTGATAGGAGCCAAACTGGGAAGGCTTCATATGTATAACAATGTTTTTGCTGGTGCTACATATAGCAGACTTTTTCTGCAGAGTCAGCGGGGGCAAGTCAATTGAAATAGTTCATGTTGACAAATTGCAAATGTGCAAATAAAATAAAAATAAACTTTAGCCAGTTATGGATTGTAAAATGCTATGGACTGTAAATCTAATGAGCAAGAGCTGTGGTTTACTTTTGCAGTAATGGAAAGAAAATTTAAAAAAAAGAAGCTCAATGATTTTTAATCCACTTGGAGAGAAAACCTCACGTATTAAAAGCATGATTTTTTTTTTTTTTTTGGATTTTAAGGATGGCGAGGCTAACACTCCACTGCATAATGATGCTGATACTTGATATAGTTATTTGGCTGTTTCCTCCTGTTTTCTTGCTCAGATGAATGTAGTCAGCGGCATTAAGTGAAGCATCTGGAGACAGTTTCTCAGATCTGTTTGAGGTTTGAATAGGAGATGAGTAAAGAACCAAAGCATGTCTTAGAGATTAAAGAGAATAAAGTGATAAAAGATCTTCGATTAGACAGGAACCACAAGCTTCTGTGAGATAACATTGATCACCAGTCTGTGAAACAACACTTATCAGCCCGAGACAGACTCTGCAACATCCAAGTGTCCCAATTACATACAATATTTCTCAGCACACAGGTGTTTACAATCCCTTCCAAATAACCTTGTTTACAAAAACAACAGCATTAAAAAAGGATTCCAAAAAAATTTACGGGCAACAAGGCAATTAACGCCTGTGTACCACGTCGAGTGCCTCGGCTCACTACTAATGGTTTGGGGCTGAGTACCAAGCCTGCTTTTTATTGAACGTTGTACTTGCAAGACGTCCAAATGTTGCCACAAGGGAGGTTTTGAAACGCTGGCTTACTGGACACACAGAGGCTTTTTTGTTGTGCTGCGCATGTAATTTACCATCAAACTGGTCGACGCAGAAAACTTGCTACTGTTGACTCCCGCAGTGCAATCACATAAACCACATTTTTTAACTGGGTGCACTTTGGATGTTGTGCAGGAGCTGTGAGACCTTACATGCAGCTCAGCGCCAAGTTTGGTCCCTAGAGCTGCAGTTTTTCCACTAAGTAGAATATCTGATTACCTTGCAAGGTAGCTGGATTTGCGAGTGGCTTAAAAACAACAATGGTGGCTCCTAATGAATTTAGCGTAAATGCTGCTTTAGCGTCACTCAGATTTTCAAGGTTTTCTTCATTTAATAGAGAGCAAGGAAAGACACTGAAAGCTTTTCTCAGTGGAAAAACATTTTCACTCTTGCTTTGGCAGTTTGATTTACTGACTGGATCTACTGGTGGCCCTCTTCTGCTATGTTATATGGTTCTTTGATCTGATTGGTTAAAGCTAGTTCATATTAGATAATGATAGACAGATGATTTATCCAATCACCTGCCAAGTAAGAGTTTCTGAAAGTGCCTGACCTTTCCAAAAAGTTTTCCATCGATGTAAATAGCTCTGTGTGACAAACCATCTGGTGCATTAGGTTAAATTCAACATACCTTGTGCTGTTTGAGGTTATTTGACAGGTGCTATAAAGCTCAGAATTATTATTATTGTTTTAAATGCAGTTCAACAATGGTGTGTCTAATGTTTTCCTTGTGTTTCACATTTCTCTTCCCTCATTTCACCACATGTATTTTTAAAATCATTCCAGTGTTTCTCCCCAAATGTTGTGCATCAATGTCGCTCTCATCTCTGCCTCTCTTTTTCCTACCCTCTGATCTGTCGCACACATTGCAAGGAGGCTAACCCCTGCTCCTCAGAGATCTGTGAGTACATAGTGAGGAATGTGTGTCCTTCCTGACATTACAACGCTCTTTATCAACTAAAAAGAGGAGTAGGAGGGGAGCGGGGAGGAAGAGAGAAGGATGTTAAGATGTTAAGAACGGTTTGGGAGCCCGGAAAAATAAGAGAGAGCTCTTTGTGGCCGCTTATCTGACAGGATATGAAGCAACTCAATGGCTTTGGCATTTGGCAAAATAGCTTCCTTCAATGGGTAGTCACTACAAGAGGAATCCCCTGACATGAGGCCACATATGTCTGAGCAGCAGAGAGAGAGAGAGAGAGAGAGAGAGAATTTCAGGAAGGGAAAAGACAGCCAGAGGGTGTTTTAGAAGTTCCGTATTTTGTTAATTGCCCACGATAAGATGCAGCAATTTGCCGGTAGTTGTGATGATTATCAATGGCAGCAATTTAACAGATGTTGGCGCAAGGTTCAGGCTTCTAAACACATCAGGTCTTTTTTTTTCAGTGCTGTCTAAAGGACAATTCTGACAAATTCTGGATTCTATGGGTTGTTTCTTTGAGCAGAAGAGCCAAGTTAAAAGTAAAGGAACCAAATTTAACACACCAAAGGACGAAAAGGACACATACACACACACACACACACACACACAAACACACCACAGTTTCTGAGTATTATTTTTGTTAATGGGATCTGAGGGGACATCGTTTTCCTGATGTGGTGTAATTGAAGCTGCTGTATTAAAGGGTTGTGTTCCTCTCCTGCTGCTGAGACACAAAGTAATGCAAACCCCATCCCAGTTATTAACCCAGGAAGTCCCCACGGTGCACTGCACTCTAATGAGAGAGGCCAATACGTATTTTTTTTCCGTTCAGATGTTGCCCTTTTGACCTCACATGAAGCTTAGCCACTGCTAAATGGTCCACCTCTGCCCCCATGGGGGCATTTTCTGTCCAAAAACTCTCCAGTGATCTCATTTGATTTTTTGCTTTTTTAACTTTTTTCCTCACTGATCATAAGAGTAAAAATAAGAAAACTCAGTTACAAGTTTCCTTTGCCTTATTGCCACACTTTTCAACTTTTTGGGATAATCTATGTTATTTCTACTTTTGCGACCACAAATATTTAAAAAGTCCTTGAAAGTGAAAGGAAATAAAAGAGAGCCTTTAATGCAGGTTTCAACCACTTGAGCTACCTGTCACTTGATCAGACGCTTTACCTTTTGAACTTCATGAGAAAGATACACAACAGATTTGCTGTCTTTAGGACCAGTAATGACATCTCAAAGAAACAAGCTTATACCGTCTCATTATGTGGTATGAACGTGATTTGTTTTTGTATCTCTCATTTAGTTACACTTAAATATCAAAGTGTTTACACCTTTCTTTACCTTTCTTCTCCTTAGCCACAAATCAACATTTTTAATGAATTGTATCAGAGGGTTTTACTGAGTTTTCTTATTTAATCAACTGCACACAAATATTTTCCATTCATTAAGGATTGACGTTTTCATTTGCCAACATTTGCAGATAAATCTAATTGGCTTTGTCCACACCCGACTCTAAACACAATGGGCCTTCTTCTCACAACACAACAGCCCCTTGTCTTTAAACAAATTTACACTAATGCATCTTAATGAGGTTGAAATTACAAACCAGCTTTGCCCTGGGGCGATTTCTGACAGGGATTCTTGTTTTTCTAGATCTCGCTGAGCATCTGCAGTTTCCCATAATGCACTTTTTATTGTTCTTTTGGCTCACTCTCTATTTTTCACCTGATTGGCTGTGTTTCATACAGTGTACCTCAAGAGGAATGCCGTCATTGTTGTGTATCCAAAGGAGAGATTAACTCTACAGCACTCAAAACACTACTGATTTTCTCACACAGGGCAAAAAAACCAGTGGCAGTTGTGTTGTCTCCTTCGCTTTGATGTAGGACTCTGAGCCGTGACGGACGTATAATATCATTCACAGTCGAAATCAGGGGTGGTCTTTCCCCGGTGTTAACAGCTCACCCTGCTTTGTGTCTCGCTGATTCCAAAAGACTGGATTTTTCTCAGGCTGTTGAACATTCACTGAATGGTTTGATTGCAAGCAGACTTGAAGAGATGTATATTCGAAATCAAGCTGAGTAAAATATACCTCCATCTGGATTTGATAAACCCAGAAATGAATGCCATCTGACGCTGATTTTACACTTTAACATCAAACAATTACATTAATTCCAGGGCAACCACCATACTATGACTGGGGTAAAAAAGGCCCTAATCAAGAGTAGACACGTGGTTAGAAAATTTGCAGTTTCATGTTTTGCGAATACTTCACAGCTCCAGTTGCATCAACCTAGAAAAGAAAACAAGATATGTTTACTGAGAATATGGAATAAATGTGCGAAATCGGCCTCTTCATAAGTGAGAACAGTTTGGCTTTATCGCAGGGATCATCTTCAGAGAAAAGGGATTGAAGCGTTTCCAGTTTTTTAATATCAAAACAGTTTTTACCCATTGTTTAGAATCAACAAAAACATTTGCAAAAAGATCTCCTGCAATCCCCGACTCAATAACATTTACACACCGATAGCTTTGATCACAAGAGTTCACGAAATATGTGTCAAAACAGGCTGCAGAGGAAGCATGAATCTATAATTATATAGATGGTATAATTACGAATCAAGCACGTATACAATTCATGGTGTAATTATGAACCTCTGCAGTTATAAGCCACTAATGGGAACTGGGAGTGAGGAGATCTTCAACACGCAGACAGCGAATTACTGTGTGGGGCTCGTTAATTGGTTATGCCACCAGTTAAGAACGGGAGCATGATAAGGTTGGCGGATTTATGCAGCGGCAGCACACGTTCACAACAGTGGTGTTTTGTAGAGGTCTATCTGTGTGTGTAAGCTGTGTTTACCGGAATAAGCATGAGAGACTTGTCATAGAGGGATTGACCACATAGCAAAAAGACTTTGGCTAACGCTGAAGGGATGACACTGATAGTTAGGACATTTTGCAATAAATCAGCCTGATGACATCCAAATTTGTGTGTGATGCTGAGATTTTGACACATGAGGAGATGCAAAAACAGCAGCCGTGCAAAAACGGCCAAAGGATTGGCTTTGTGGTAGTAAATAAAAGAAAAGAAGCATTTGGATCACCAAAGCAGCTCGGTTTTGTATGGAAACAACTGTGGCTGGATGTTTGGTTCTCATGGAAGCCACATGACAGGGAGGTCATGAGAGAGACAGCAGGCCCGGCACTGTGTGCGATCTCACCGCACTCGCTCCCCAGCGCACTTTTGATGTTCCCCTCCTTAACTTTTATCATTTTTCCCTGAGAGCCCACTACTCTCACTGTCAGGAAAGCTCACACACACACACACACACATATATAAATACTCCTCCCTGCAGCCTCTGAGCAGAAGCTTGGCCATTCCCAGCCATTCCTAGCTTTACAAAACTATTTTTACAAGCAGAGAAATAAATTAGCGGACACTTTTCTGGATCATAAAAAAACCAGATGATGACTTTGGGAGCCTGTGCTTGTATTGATTAGTGCTGTCCGATCAAATGCACACTTCCTGGGCCAGGCCTGGTCAGCTTGAAGGAGAGGAAATGGAGGTGGGAGGGTGGGGGGTTGGAGGACGAGGATTGGGGGGAGACGAATGGAGGGGTGGGGGTGGGGGGGGGGGACTCATGCAAGGCAGAAATGTGATCCGGAGCCTGTGTCGCATTAGCCTTAACGGCCGTGTGGCAGACGCACTGGCACCACAGGGCGGAGAGGACGAGTGGTGGTGGAGGAGGAGGAGGAGGAGGATGACGACTGGGAGCAAGATGAGAGGAGGCGAATCGCCGGACACCCTCATGCAGGAAAAGTATGTGAAGCTGAAGAAGAAGGAAGGAATGTCATCATCTCCACTGGAGGACAACAAGGAGGGAGAATGATGCTTATCCCTTGATCTGAGTCACCTTTGTACCCACAGCACACACATCATCACACATCCCCTGTCAGCCTGTCATCCAACAGGGTCACGGTCAAGCTGGCGCTCCCTCTCTCTCTCTCTGTGTCATGTTGTCTCTCCCCTGCTCTGTAATTTCCTTTTTTTTTCCTCTCCTCTTTCCCGGAAAGAATGCGTCTCCTGTCGCTCCACCAGTCAGTGTCAGGGGGCTAAACAGCCCATTTCACTGTCTGACTCAGTTACGGAGTCCTAGAGGTGCCTGTAGGATTCCAAGGATTCCAGCTTTTGCAACCATAACTGTGACGCCACCTGAGGGAATGCCGCAGAGATCACACCAAACACTTCCTGTAGACACTCAGGATCCGTCTTTCATCCAGCAGCAACATAAATTCCTGTTTTTAAAAATCACCAACACGGGTGATAGACAAATCAAGTGCACATGAAGCATGCGTCTGAGTGCAACATTGTAAAAAAAAACACCAACGCCGTGCACATGCATGACTGTGAATGGAAGACAGAGTGATCATGACAGAGAGGATGAAGGAGCAAGAGAGGAAAGGAGAGACAGAGCCTGAGTGAGAAGAGTGGAGGGGGTAATGACTAGGTCTGCTCAGGACAGAGGAGGCGACAGAGGGGGAAGCGTCTCCGATCGTCTCCTCGTGGCTCCTCTTTGGCGTCTGTGATCCTCGGACCCTTCACGCAATCTCCCTTATTACAAGGCTTCCCCTCTCCACACGGGCACCACTACAAAATGGAGCAATTACATTTAATTAGGCTGCAGAGGGTAGCTAGCCTGCCCCATCCCAAAACCTCAGAGAAGCGCAGACTTCAGGTAACACAACGGTCGGGGAGAACTTCAAAGAGATGCAAAATTACAGCGCCATTAGTGGAGCCACCACAGAACTGCTGTGAAGCCAGGGAATCATTTGACCCAGAGAGGTAGATTCAAAGGAGTTAAAACTGAAAAGCAGAGCAGGGGAGACAAAAACATCTCAACAGCCACAGATTAAGGGGCAGACTAAGCACTTCTCTAAACATTGTTTTTCTTGTATGGGAGACTTGAAAAATTAAGTCTTTACAATACCTATTAGTTATCCCATATCCCTCCAGTCTCTCTGGAAGGATGCTCTTTAGGGTCATGTCAAACATTTTGCGGTTTTACAGTAAAAAAGACATAATTTTGTTCCAAAACAAACAGGATTAAGCGTCCTAGTAAGTCATTCAAGCTGTCCAGGAAAGATGATATGTGAGGCAATCCCACTTTATCTGCCTGTTGTTTGCAGCGCTGGATTTTGGCTCACAGAGAGGCATGATGGTCCTAAAATTTTTATTGATGCTGACTCACTAGACCTCCAACCAGAGTGGAAAATTCTGACTTAAATGCTGTTAGATGTGTTTTTGGAGACAGAAGGGCTCTTGTTTTCAGGCACAACATCCAAACAGGTGAGCTAACAAACAAAAAACCTCTCATTTTGCATTCCTCCAATTTTTTCCTGTCGGTTGTAATGCAGCCAAGGAGAGTTAATCAAGTGATGAGTCAGGGATTTTTGCAATAAAACATTCACACACACACACACACAAAACAACACACCAGCTTAAAGACACTAGCGTGTCGAAAAGACTCAGGTGTGTTTCAGTCAAACTGCATCTTCAGATTGATGCTACGAATCAGCTTTTACAAACACACGAAGAAGACGACAGTGTTTTCTTTTGTGCTTCATCACAGAGAAAAACACACTG
>JAQMCX010000003.1:15289860-15467769 GCA_029814765.1 Acanthurus leucopareius | reverse complement strand
CACACACACACACACACACACACACACACACACACACACACACACACACACACACACACACACACACACACAGCCACTCACATGCATGAAAACACAGTTCTTCCTGGCTAATCCAGGCTAGCTCCAGCCAGCCTATAGGGGCCTGGTCTAATCCTGTTATCGGGCCCAACAGATGCTGTTGACAGAACAATAAGCGGGGGGCCAATATGGCAGCGCGGCACTGAGGAGGTCATGAGCCAAACTCATCACAGCAGCAGCAGGATCGCTGGCTGGCTGGAGCGAGCTGGACTCGGCACTGGTCACACACACTGGCTCTCACAGGCTAAACGCCTCACTGCAACAGCCGCTCGCAGTGATTGGTTTCTTGGTATTCAAATCCCATTTTGCTTTGTCTGCAGTGTCGGGGGGTGTAAAGTTCAGCACGTGTAAAGCTAAATACTAAAAATATACAGTAGTTAGAGCCAATAGACTCCACACACAACCAGTGACACACCAACACAGTTTTTTCCTTTTGTCTGGAGGTCAGAGGGGTAAATACATTAGATGTTGAACAAGGTGCAGACTACTATAGAGCTCAGCATATTCTTGCAAAGCATGAATTTTTTAAGTGCCACTTTACCAAAATAAAAGTAGATATTTGTCAGTAATCATCTCTTCTTGCTTCCTGAAAAACTGGTGCAGGAAATGTTGTGTAGAAACAAAGTTTGTAACACAGCAAAGAGTTGATGGTTAGTGAGCTGTGTCAGAGCAGGGTAAAAGCCCACCTCACCAGTTTTCTCCACACCGAACCCCAGATCAAATGCATTATAGAAAAATTCTTGGCACAACATCACTTTTTTTTTCAGTTTTCTGTTTTCAGGCATTCTTCTCTTATTTATTCTGCTCTTCGGTGCCAACAGCCGTCCAAATTCCAGCCATGAAACAAGCTAAATCGAACCAAAACTACTGGTGACAACTGGACCAGAAGGTAAAAGAATTAAATCCTTAGACATGACACACTGTGTGATTTTTCTCCCAGCTGTCAATTGCAATTAGCTCAAACCTGCAGGCTAAAGTCCAACTCTGTGCAAGCAACTAAATCCAACTTTGATTTGCCCAAAAAACTTAATGTATTTCTCGGGTATAAAGACAGAGAGTGTTGTATGGAGTACAGATTGTAAAGCCCAATAAAATCTGCTTTGACTTTATGTGACACGTTTAAGTCCCATCGTTTCCATTATGAGACATCAAAAATTCTGTACACAGAGTCTTCTGACACAGTTATGTACCTTTTACACTGGTTTGGGTCTCCTGGTGTTTTAATAAAGCTGTAAAGTGCTCTCTATCTCTCTGAGTCTGTGTGTGTGTATATGTGTGTGTATATATGGATGTGTGTGTGTGTGTGAGTTTGTGTCTCTGTGGTTTCTTCCCGATCACAGAAGAAAGAGGCTGCCTGGGGTTGTTAGCTTTGTGTCTCAACTTCCAGCAAAAGATCTTTTCTTCTGCACATCGACAGTCTGTTGCTCTCAACACAATGCCTCGATACAGTGTAGTATAGCAAACGAGCACTCACACACACACACACACACGCGCGCGCGTGCACAAGAGTCCTCATGTCACCTCGCAGATCTCTAGCAAGAACTCTTATCACACACACATTATAAAGATCTGAATCAGAACATTTTTAGAGACTGAAAATGAACCAGTTCCTCATTACACTCACACAATGTGCTGACTCAACCTGCGACATATACCACTCTCACTCCTCGCTCACTTCATCAACAGAGGAAGAGGAGTGTGAGCGAAGAGTGAGGGAGAAGGAATATTAGTGAGTCGACCAAGAAACTTGAACAGCAGCAAAGACAAACGGCAGCTCTGTGATTGACACTTATCACAGCCAATAGAAAAGAGAAGTGAAACATATATTTATTAAATAACCTCAGCGTGCAAGCCAGTCATGCATGAGAGCTGAAATAATGACGTTGGCTGTGATGATGAGGAGATGTTTTTTTTTTTTTCTCCACTCTCCCTGACTTTCTGGTTTGTGTCCCAGTTTAACTAAATCCTATTAAATAGGCTTTCATCTCACTGCACTTCATTACCAGCATAAATGCTGCAGCTCACCCAAGAGAGAGGCAGGGATTAGACGAGACGAGCTCATCTAAAATGTTACGCTCTCGAACCCCAACAGCTTTTTTTTTTAAATAAAGACACTCGCTTTAAATTCTCCATATTGGATTATGCAAACAGACCCTCCAGGATAGAAAGTGTCATGAAGGTCGAGCTTGTTGTCTTAAGTTATAGGCTTGTGTGCCCTTGTGTATGTGCATTTGCAATCAACTAACTGGATTTTAATGATGGAGGTTGTTGTGTTTTTTCTTTTTTCTTTTTTAATTTAAGGATTGGTAGACCAACATCCCTGAAAAAATGCTAACAAATTCAGGGAAGGAACGGGAGACGAGAGAAAGGGAAAAATAAAGAGGAGCTTTACAGGCATGAGCGAAAAAAAAGAGAGGACAGCGGGGAGGGAGCTTGGCATTGTGTGTGTATGATTGGATGCGATGGGTCAGAGGCTTTCACACGCATTTATGAATGCTTATTTTAAGCAGAGCCCGAGCTGGGCTAATCTTTACTGCTCGCCTGAATGAGGGTGCTGATTAAAAGCTAATTATACGCTACAGATTTGGCCTCTGGTGAAGACTCCGCTGATTTGACACAGCTTGGACTCCGGCCTATGTGCATGCCTGTGGGCTTCGGCTCCAGATAGCCATGCACGTGCGTCTACAAATCACAGGGCAACAAGACATCAGCATGCATGATGTATGATGGAAGTTTGTGTTAATAGCATCAGTGGACTGCAGCCAAATCCATTTACAAGTACAGTACTGAAGTAGCATTTTAAGATACTTGTACTTTGTTTAATTATGGCCACTTTTTTCAGCTGTATACTTCTACATCATTATATTTTAATGCTTCTAATTGCACAACACTTATTTAAAGGTATTAATGAATAGTAACTATGGAGGACAAAAAAAGCTGCTGCAACATTTAAATGCCTCTTGCCTGTAAACGCATTTGTTATGATTATTCAAATCTAATAAATGATAATAAAAGTCCCTGGGGGTCATTTAACCACATTATAAGTTAACTGATGATTTAAAACACTGTGTTGAGTAAAAATGGGAATGAAATGAATAAAATATTCAAGTAAGTTAAAAGTCGCAGTCACTGTTGCTCTTAGATTATTGCCAAGCTTGTGCAGGATATTCTGTGGTCTTGCGTCATGCAACAAATCAGCTGTCTGCATATTTTCTCATCAGCAGAATCTTGACTGAGGTGATGAGAAAATTAGCAGCTGCTGGTGGTCCATTATGAAAAAAGAGTTGAGCCATACTGTGCAGTGGAAAAAACTCATTTATTGGTTATCGTTCCTGCAGCTCTGTTCCTAAATGTTAATGTCATTTGTTTGTGTTGTAAATTGCTGATTTTTTTTTCTCTGAGATTTTAAGACATTGTGATTTGTTTGCCTCCTGCTTTCTGCCTTGTCTGTGGTATCATGAACTCACAGGTGGTGATTGTCTCTCCTTTTATACACCTTCTAACACTGCTGAATAGCATTCAACCAATAAACAAACTTCTTAGTCTGCAATGTTGCTACACAATTGAAACCGATAGTAAAATTCCTGTTTAATAAAGCTATTTTTTATTGTCTATTCTTGTAAATTTAGTATTTGCAGTGCATGGCAGTATCTGTAATTGCTCCAATAAGGTATTAAGATAAGATTTTCCTTTTATTTTGATGTAATAAATTAAAACTTTGGCAAGCATTTAGTTGCATTGTTTCTTCACGTGACGGTTATAGATTATTTTTTATTTGCATTATGTGACAGCAACAGCGTATATGCACCCAAAGTGTTTCCTCACCTGCCTCTTCCCCTCTTTGATTCTCTTATTCCTTCCTTTTCAGTAGCTCAAAATCTGTTATATCTCTGTCTGATTGGTTTCGACTTTCATCTATCTCCATATGAACTCTCCCAGGGCCTCTTTCCTCCTTCCTCTCCTCTCTGCCAGTCCACCACTCAGCCGCAGACAGGAGGAGGGGGCAAATATCTCTTATAAATGCAGCGAGGAAGAGAAAATACAGGGAATCCTTCGCTGCCTGTTAGCATCTTGTCTTTGACATCATTACTCCTCCGTCAGGGCGATGTTCCACGCCTATGACCCCCCCTTTGCAAGAAATAACCCCAGTGCAACATCACATCAACACGCGCAGAAAACAACATGTCTCACAGCCAATTGCCTGCAGGGTGCCTCGCAGTCCTTGGCTATTTATGTCGCGGGCAGTGACACAGTCAGTTTGTTCAACTGCTTATTTTCTCACCAAACTCTGCAACTACTCACGGCGTTTCAATAAAGAGACACATAATAATGCATTAGCTTCTCAGCAGCTGTATAACAGAGAGATTTATTTTCTTTATGACCTGAGAAATAAAAGCTGGTGTTGATGGGGGGCAAATATCAGTTGGCTGTAGGTTTGCAAGCCTCATTTTAAGTCACATCTTGAGTTAATTGTCTCCTGAGTTGCAGGTAAAAAAAAAAAATTGCTTTATATCTTGATGTGTTGTTACATTAAAAGAAACCAGTTTGAAAATCAGCTTCTGCTGCTGTTCTCAAGACAAAGAAGCAACAGCCTGGAGCTGCTCAGGCGTCTTGTCAACAATAGAGAGAAGACAAGTCTACAAGCTCACCTTCATGTCAAGGACAAGATAATTCACAGCTAGATCACACCTGGTCAATGCCTGCATGTGTGTGTCTGAGTGTGTGTTTGCAGAGAAAAGGGAATGGGGGATTTGTTTGAGAGCTGGTGTATGACTGGAGGGATCCTGACAACTCCAACCTTCTCCCTCCCTCTCTCTCTCTCTCTCTCTCTCTCTCCATCTCCCCTCCCTCTTTCCTCCTACACCTTCCCTGCCTGTCTTTATTATTAGTGGCAGCTAGAGGCAGTGGACCGGAAAATTCCCATCGAGAAACAAACCCGCATCTGCATATTACAGCCCTGTTTCACGTCTGCCATGAGCGAATAAATTAATACATGAATAACAATGAAAATCAGCCATGAGTTGCCTCACTCGCTCTCTAAATGGCATTGTGTGCGTGTGTGCATGTGTGTGTGTGTGTTTGCATGCTTGTGTGTGACAGTCCGGAGGAGGTGTAGTTGTCTCTTTTGGCCACGCTCACCAGGGAACCGGAAATATCTGCATAAAGCCTGTAAGAACTGGCAAACCTACAGAGCAGCAGGTAAGATCAGAAAGTCAGGTGGTCAGAGTGTTTGGACACGAACTGACTCAGGATCAGTTCTGTCAGAGCAGAGACACAGATCACAATTGATTGATTGATTGATCGACTTTCACTACATATTTTTTTCCTGAATCTGGACTGACCTTAATTGCACTGAAAAAAAAGTTTTATCATTTATTTTTTGTCTAATTTTGTTTTAATTCTTGCGTTTTATTTTTACTTCTCTGAATGGGGTGTAGTACGTTTAAGAAACTGTGATACCTTTTGAGAAAAACTTGTTACTTCAGGTGTAATAAAATTGATGTGACTGCTTTAATTTTTTCAATTAATTAAAATTTTCCTCTTAGTTGTGTTTCTGAGGACCAAGTGAAATCAGATTGCATGCTTTTTATTCTGCCATGCCACACATATCTGCTCTGTGAATCACATGTTCTGTGTTCTGCTTTGATGAAAAGAAGAGTTTATGCTTTGTATGTTTTTTGGTTAAATGGAGGCACTTATAAATTTGCATTAATACAATGGTCTGTTTGTGCTGATACAGAACTTTGCTTATGCATCTAATTAAATCACTTTTAAATGAACAGCTACTGCTGACGATGACCCTGGTGAAGGCTTATGTTGGTTGCAACCTGCAGGTCATTTAAATGCATTTTGCTGGCAAAAATAAAAGCATTTAATTTTGCACAAATCCTACAGTGTGCTTTGGATCTTTTCCTAAAAAGACTCGCACTTTACATTTCAGCTGAGATCATTTTCAGCCCGAGCAATGAGCCATTTGACCAAATAAACCCTTAACACCAGGAATATCCAAAGAGCACCAGTGTGTGATCACCAAAAAGACCAGCAGTGCTTTAACTCCTCTGTCTTTACTTTTAAAACTGTATATTTAACTGTGGTGCAACGTCACGGTTCCAGACAGTCGCAGTGACAAACAGCCAGACTTCAGCCTGCTACAGAACACACCAGCCCCAGACTTTGAACAATTAGCTCCTGTGCTAAAGTCTCCTCCTTATCTGACTTACAAACATGAACACGTGTTTCCCCTGCAGCTTAGCTTGTTAAACGAGCAACCAAACACACATTCAAAAAAAGTGCACAGACAAAATCAGTTTGCAGGCTGACTAGCTCGTTAGCCGCTTAGCTGCAGCACATTTGACAGCAACTTCGGCCCATTTAGATGTTGTTGTGGTCCTTAATCTTCAATTCCACAAACAGCTCGCTGTCTGCTCATGACATGTAGGCTACAGCGCAAGTTTGTCATTTCCCTGCCGGAGCTCAGCCTGCCAGCTTAATCGAACGGGAGCGAACACAGACATGAACATCCAGCCGGCTGAGTGAAAAATGTTTGATAAATCCTCAAAGACCTTTTCTTTTTACTTTAAATGCACAATGTGTAACATTTCCACACAAAAATGTCTAAAAATGACACACCAATATTTTCTATCTCGCTCAATTGTGAACTCATATTGTCCCAATTTTTTCCAACAATGTTCAAACCAAGAGAAAAACTGTATTTTTATTCAAGGTAACTGTGCATTTCATTTAGTCCCCTGTCAATGACAACACCAGATGATACTTCAGAGAGTGAGAAAGGAAGTTGGCAAACATGACTAAACATAATGTGATGTGATCCCACACAATCTCATCAAACCATCACTTTGCTAACACCAGCAGAGGAAATTAAATACTGTGTATTTAGTAATAAAAGGCTGTTAATGAGCAATTTAGTATGCAGACCTTTACTGCTGTTCTTATGCATGTCTGTGCCTTAAAGCACTGTGAAGGAGTTGATCCTGTTGATGAAAGAGTAACGTGCAAAGCATCAGAAGTTAATTCTTATAATTAATATCAGTTAAAAAAACGCTAATATTTACTATAACACGACAACATTTTGCTCCAAATTTGTTTCTGTCTGACATGAAATGAGTAGAAATTGCACTGCATCCCTGTGTACGCTTAAGATAAGATAACCTTTATTGATCCCACATGGGGAAATTGCATTCCAGTTATAACTGTAACTTATAACTGTTAACAGGTAGTAAATTACATTTTTGAATTTGAATTTGAATTTGATAGTTTTGTGAACAAAATATGCTTGCTTTTCAGTGTGAAACAAAGGCACAAGGACGTGAGGATGTGAGCGTGTTTGCAAAAAAAAAAAAAAGAAAAAAAAGCCACAGTCATCTACGCCAGTGAGATGTCTATTTCTGTGTTTGTTATTGCAACACGCGTGCCCTCCTCCCACTCGCACTCTCGTCCTATTCCACCTAGTTTACATCTGTTTACTAAAGCTTGTCTGCTTCACTTTTGTGTACAACACAGTGAGGGTCTCTGGAGGTCCACCGTGCCGCGCACTAGCAAACGCTCCAACACTGTCAGACTACTTTGCTGCTGATTCCTCTCATTTGATGTGATACAAGAGCTCTCATGAGATTAGATCAAATTCCAAAATATTATGCTTTAACATCCCGATGCTGGCGGACAAAAACACTCTGACCCTTTTGCAGAGCTGGTTATGGCATCCCATGGTGCATTGCTTCTGTTGGCAGGGCGCTGGATGTGAAGGATGAGAGGTATGTGTGAACTTTGGGAAGTGTAAGGCAGAGCAAACTTTAAGGGGCCATATATCATGTGTCCATTAGCACACAGCTCTGCCTCATTCGGTAAATGACAGTGTTTGTCTACGTCTGCTTCTCGCTCGCTCACACACACACACACACACACACACACACACAGCTCCCTTTTCAAAGCCTGCCTTTAAATCTCCTTTCTAATCTTTTCTCCGTCCCTCTATCTCAGTCTCATCGATGTGATCTTTCCCATCTCAGAGCCTCCATCTTCCTTGTGCCTCTCTCTCATTTGCTTTATCTCTCTCTATCTCCCTTTTCTTCCTGCCTACCTTTTCCCCCCTCTCTAACCTCCATCCCCGTCCCTGGATGCAGCTGGTAATAAGTCACTCTGCTGTAATTTGCCCTTCTAAAGGCCTGTAATGACGGGGCTTAGAGGATGGCTAAGGTAGAGGCGAGATGGGGAGGGGGGGTTAAAAGGACTCTTCTCTGCCCAGAAAGAAAGCCTTTCATGGACCTTTTTGCAATGAGCTGCTGGGGGTAAAAAAAAGGGCAAAATTGGCCAAAAGAGAAAGAGAGAGAGGCTCATTGGGTCACAGTGTACCTTTGTTGTTCCTATAGCAAATATATGAAGCATCTGCTGATGTTCAGTGTGTCGGAGCAGCTGGAAAATACACATTTTCTCCACGACATGTACAAAAACACAGATAAAACACTTCATATCAATAAAAAAGCCAAATGTAAAACTCAATCAAAAAGGGAAAACAAAGAGAGAGAAAAAGAGCAACAGCGAGTGAGAAAAGAGAGAGGGAGACATTCTAGGTGACCGAATTGACAAAATAGTGTTAAAAACTGACTGATATTTTCTGACATTTACCAAACTGGCAAACAGTTCAATTCATTTAGCAGATACGTCTGCAGCAGCTGTGGCAACGTGGCTTTGTGTATCAGACGAGACAGATAAGGGCTCAAAGTGTGATTCGCTTGGCCTTCTCCGCAGACCGAGCCGCTCGACCTGTCAGAGCTCGGGTAAACACAGACATCGGATGATTTCTGAGAGTTGTGGCCCCCCTCTCCTCGTGGCCTTGCAAGCGCCGCTCCTCATGTTTCTCGCTCCGCTAGGCCCCCGTGTGCCGACCCGATATGCCCGCCGACCTTTTTCCAGAGCCTGTACCGGCGTCACACAGAGGGGTACACCCCGAGGCGAAGTGGAGGGCAGGGAGGGAGAAGGGCAGCAGGAGGCGGGGATCCGAGATGGAGGGGTGGGAGCAAAGAGCAGCGTGCCACAGCCATGTTTAAATTTTTGGAGATTTGCAAAATATAAACACCAGGAAAGAGACAGTAAGGGGAAGTGTTCATATAAATGAATTGGAAGAATGGTGACTGCAGATTTAAAGTAGGTCACTGTGATCTGCTATATGTCCTCATTGTGATGTTAATTCACAGCTCCAGTTCTTAATAATAAACAGCATTTATTAGTATTATCATTATAGTTCTGGTAATTTACTACTGTTTGCAGAGGTTTTAATTCTTTCCCAAATGACAAAACACATAAAAAGAAGGTGTTATCTGAAATTAAGCATAGTAGGCAACCACCAGGTTCAAGGTAATTTCATGGTAAGTTATTATTAGAAATGATCAAAGTGTCATAATTTAAGTGTACAGAGATCAGGACAAACTAAGGCAGCTACATTTACATCACACACAGTCAACGTATGCACATGTGTTGTATGTCCAAAGGCATGTAGAGGGAGGAGTCATTTCCCGGTAAAAAATAGGAAAATGGCAAGGCAGCACAAAAATAAAACGCAGATGCGCAAATGCATTCGAGCAGAAAATCCTTGCCTTTAATCCAATTCCTCACGCTTTATTAAAACAGAGCCAGAGAGATAGAGTCAGAGTCAGACAGGGACCATGATGAAGAGTCTAACCATGAAGAGGAGGTTCATATCACACAAACATACACACGCACACACATACACACACAAACATACACACACACACTGCACAAATCAAAGGAAAATGAGATATGGAGGACCATGAAAAAAATTTCTCTCTCTCTCTCTCCTCCTATTTCGCTTCCTCTCTTACAGAAAAAAAACATCCACACATGACACATTTATGCTTCACCACAAAGCTGAGGAAGATTAACACAACGGAAAATTCAAACCGCCACAAACAGGCAAACAGGGTGTTGTTAGACTGTTAGATTTACAGACCCGAGGTCTGCTAAAACTGTCACCACATTAAATCAAGGCTGAAACTGCTGTTTACTGTGGCTTTCCAGTAAGATAGATAATTCCATTATAATCTGCGGCTATTTAGGCTCTCCAGTTTCAGCTTCGCTTTTTATTATCTTTCGAATGCAATTTCTTGTAAAGCTTTGACTGTTTAATATGCACTTTTTTGTTTCAATTGTCTTTTAAACGCAATTTTAATATTTTCTTAATGTTTTATTTTTGATTTATTTCTATGTAAAGCACTTTGAATTGCCTCGGTCATGACTGGTGCGATATAATAAACTTACCTTGCCTTATATGAGGAGTATTTGATAAACTGGAACTATTTAATCTTAAGCACTGAGCTCATTTATTTTTTGACACAGACCTCTCCTACATTCACGCTCTTAGTTCATCTGTGGTGGAGTACATGAATCGTTTCTTTGTAGAAATATCAGTCTTGGACCTCCAGACAGAGGTCAACAGCTGCAGTGATGTCATCATCACTGTCAAATAGAGACCAATGAGCTCCGTCTTCTTCTTCTTCTTCATCTTAAGGAAGAGATAATAGCCTGGAGTTGATAAATCAGGTGAACAGAGTGGGTTGTAGGTTTAAATCTGCCTTCCTGAGCAACTGTGTGAAGGTCGATGTTGTTTATATTCTCAGACAGTATTTCAATTATCCGAAACTGAAATATGATAAATTATTAATTAAATTTTTTTTTGCCTAATTACTCAAAAGTTTAAATGCTTGTAACGAGTGCTGTATAACTCATGTCCTTCTACCTCAGGCCACCAACTTATCAATCACCCCTCGTAGATTCGCAGTCACCCCTGCTGGGTCATTTCAGGCCGGGCTGTACTGCCTCCATCCCCTTTGTCTGCCCCTCTCTCTCTCCACACCCTTCCATCATCATTTGATCATCCTCTCTGAAAAGAAGCGATATTTATAGAACCACAGGGTCTGTATGACAATGAGCAATGTGTGTGTGTGTGTGTGTGTGTGTGTGTGTGCATAAGACATCTCTGTCAGGGTGCAGTGAATTTTAATTGTCTTAACATTAGTCAGAGAAAGTCCTCCGAACATCTTGATCTAGAACTGCAGGTTAGTAAGTTTTTATGGTTATATGCACCATCATAGATGTACCGAGCAACTAACAATGCACACAAAAGAAAACACTCCTGCTGTTTACAGAAAGTCTCCTTTAATAAATAAGGTCAGGTCTTAAAAAAACACTTAGCAACACAGACACTTTGTATATATTATTATTAGACCTTTGCATTAAAGGGACTGATGTCAGCTATGAAGAAAAACCTTCATAAAAAATGTCGAAATGCCAGGTTCTTTTCATCGCCGTCGCTCAGAGAACTGAAGGACTTTCAGACCTCAGGAGGAAAATTCAAAGACTCGTACCTCGACTTGGAGTCGCCCTTAATTTCCCTTGACTTGAAGCTCCTCTCAGCAACACATGTGACCTCAACTTGTTTTGACTGACGTAAGACTTAACATGGATTTATCCCAAAAGATGCGCCGGTAATAACGTGACTGTTATCCCTCCTCACCCTCATGATGTGCTATTTTGGACGCGAAATGGCAGAAACTTTTTTTTGTTTAGCTAAAGTGGAAGCCGTCCAGCTTTTTGTGGAACTAATAAACTACGACATTGCTTTCAAAACAAATCACAAGTAAAGTGTCGGTGTAATTTTTCTCTCTGCTCGTTGTCCTTGAGCAACGTACAGAGCTCCTGTCAGCAGCTTGATTTGCGTCAGACTTAAGATCTGTGGGGATGCGAATGTTAATGTGATGCTTTGCAACAAAACACTCAACAACAATCAAACTTCAGAGATAAAAAACCTTGTGAAAGACGGGAGGTGAATTAAGAGCCTGAACGCAGACACGCCACAGGTCCTTTGAAGGTGTACGGTAAACATATATGTTTGGATGCCCCTTAAAACTGTGACGCACTGGCACGGATGAAGCTGCGGGGGCTAAACCAAGTGGAAGACGTTCCTCGAGAGATGAACATAATGAGATAAGGAGGATGAGAAACAGCATCTGGACTTTATATCTGCTCTGAAGTTAGACTCAAACTGTGAGTCACACATATCATCTGGACCCTTTTTGCTTGTATTTCTATGAAAACGATGGTGAACACATTTACAAAGGCTGAATGGAAAAATTTGGTTGCACAGCAGTCAAGTCGGAAAAGTGGTTTTTATTAACGAGGAAATTATGCGAGTGATGTAAGTGCGTTAAATGCAAATACAATGATACATCAACATCTGTAAAATATCTATCTACCAGCAGCTTTTGTTCCATTTATAAAACGTCCATGGGCATTGAAATATTGCAAGCACTGTTATTGCTTTTCTTTTTGGACAGGATGAAATATAGCCAGCATTAGCAGCTATAAAAGAACCCTGACAACTTAAAAAATGTCTTGTGGATTTGTTTTGTTTTTCCTAAGTTGGTTTATTCTGCTTCTTGGAAGCCTATTTCAGCCTAGCTGATGGAAAATCAACTAAATTGTGTTGGATTTTTTAAAAAAAATTAGTCAAACCTTTAATATTTATCAAAAGGATCGACATGTGGTTATTTTGACATTAAGAAATCATTGGCACTTTAATTTTATCTTGTTTATGTGAAAAAACAGGTAGGACGTCATTCACAGTGAATTTTTAATATCCTTGTGATGAAAAATTAAGATATAAATGGATGAAACTTGAAAAAATTCACACCTTAACACAAACAACCTGGCTCTTTCTCTTCATCCACATCCGTCAGCAAGCATCTCTACATATTATTCTCTGTGATAACAGAGTGAAATCACTTAATCACTAGCAAATTCCTCTTGCAGTACGACTGACTGCGCCACATGTCCAGCATCCATGCCAGAAGGATGGAGAGATGAGGAAGAAAGGAGGAGAAGGAGGGGAGACAGGAGAGAGAGAGGGAGAGAGAGAAAAAGAGCCTGAACCCACTGTCAGCTCAGTGAAGCAGAGCGAGAGGAAAACACACGCCGACATGGAGACGTTTCGCTGGGAGTAACACACACATGCACACATGCAAACACACACACACACACACACACACATGCACACATGCAAACACACATTGATTTAAAGAAAAAAAAAGTTCTATTCTTTATTCATGGAACCTATAAACCTATAAACATCCACACCAAGCACAGATGGCTTACTGTACATATGTGGGCTGACATAAACACAGATGCACCAAAAGCACGTATTTATGTTTCCAGAATGCAAGTTACGGACTCTGCAGCATTTAATATTTCTAAAAACATCTGAACCAGACATGCAGGATGCACACATAAGTACACAGACACACACACAAACACACACAGACATACGCACGCACACACACACAGAAGAGGGGCTGTGGTGGAGCTGAGGACACAGCAGGGCTGGCTGCCTGAGGGAGTCAGCAGAAGGTGAACAGAGATAAGGCTGTGTGATTGTGACTGCATGTCAGAGAGAATCTGCACACCACAACAGTTCAGCATTCCCTGCACCACACACACACACACACACACACACACACACACACACACACACACACACACACAACAAAGCACAGCACGTATTCACAAACCCTTATATATGCAGTCTGCATCACCTGCAGCAGTGTACCAAAACAGGAAGTTTAGACAAAATGTGGCCTGGTTATATGACAGAGTTTCTGGCATATTATAGAATTTACTGAGCTTCTTCCATGCACGCTGGTCTGCTGCACCTCAGCACACAAAGTCGACCTCAAGGAGATAATCACAACAGAGGCAGAATGATAAAACACAAGTTGCACTGAAACACACACTGCAAAGACTAAGCGTGTGTTCTGCTCTTGCAGGAGAAGAACGGCTCAGTTTGTAATCCCAAAAGAAAACCCGGAGACGCAGCCACAAGGAGACACAAAGAAAACAAAGTAGCCTGTTTTTATCACCACCGTGAACCAGTTTCAAGAAAATGTCTGATAAAAAAGCTGCAGAACGGGAAAAGTTTTGTTTTGCTTGGCTTCGGTCGACTGTGGTCATGCAGTCATCAGTCTTTTTGTTTGTTGGATAAGAAAGAAAAAAAAAGGAGTTGCTGCATGAAATCAGTAAAATCACTCATTCGCTAGGCTGAACAGCCAGTTGGACAGCTCCATCTTACCGGCTGCCTCTGCCGCCGACTGAACATGCTGAATCAGGCAAACAGCCGCTGATATGAGTCGATAAGATCCAAGAGTGCCTCAGATTCTGTGTGACTGTGTGTGTCTCTGTGTGTGAATGAATGAATAAATATTTTTTGTGGATTGTGAAAAGGGATAAAACACATTTTAGGAGTGTTTGTGTGCAATTTTTTGTCTCTATTTAAAGACAAATAAAATGCATGTGCACATGCAAGACGGAAATTACATTGTACACATTAACTATATTTTTAAGTCCATATTTTCTGGCTCATCAGGATGCAAACCTTTAGAAATATTGGACTAGTGGCTGTTTTAGGAGGAAGTTTGCAGCAAAAAGTAGGACCCGAGCACTTTGTGCATGAATGCTTAAACTCAATTTTCAGCTTAGAATCAGTGCTGAGAGTTCTAATGTGCTGATCTCGGGCCTTGACCACACTAATAGAGATAAATCTGAGAGTTTTCAGTTAACGTTGTTATTTTTGGAACAAATGTCTAAAAGTTTTTCTGCACACATTTGAACAATGTTTAAATGTCCTCTTGTATCTCCTCCCTCTGCTTGGAAAACAACTAAATGAGACATTTAGACTTTTTAAAAATCACTTTTGATGACATATTCTCCTCCTTTACGACCAGCTTTAAAATTTAATAGAGTAGAATAGCGTTAGTGTTTACATATCGCTCGTGTCTATTGTCAGATGAGACACAAATGAAACAAAACATGAATTTGGTCGACTGTGCTAAGTGCTTTCTTAGGCACTGAAAAGAACTCAGGAATTAAATCGATATTTCATACTCAAGCAGACCTCCAGCAAAACAGAAAAAACATGTCAATAACAAGACCTGAACTGAGCAATCACTGAAAATATCAAGGCAAACATATGATGGAGTCTTAACATTACTGCCAAGCTGATTCATGTTGCTAAGAAATGCACAATATGACAATCAAAGGTCAGCATGTTTTCTTTCTTCACGTCTGAACAACATGAAGAATGGTTTGAAAAGCTCGGTGTTTACTGAACAAAGCCACAGGCATGCCTTTGTTCAGTTTTATTTGTCACTCATTTGTCACAAACTGAGAATTACTTTGATTTTATGAAATAAAAATGCATTGAAGGTCCAGTTTGCAATATTTAGTGGCATCTAGTGGTGAGTTTTGCCATTTGCAGCCAACAAATTTATCCCCCTGCCTTCTAACTGAGGCTGTGAAACTTGTGAAAAACTTTTTGGGAATTACATTTTAAAGCCAGTGTTTGGTTTTTTCCTCTCTGGCCAGTGAAACAGACTCCAAGGAAAAGAACTTGCTTCCTCTGTAGATACAACAGGGTTAATTTAAGATAATGAAAACACATATTTCTTAATTTTAAGGTTAAAATTCAACATTATTAATATTATATTCCATTTCTGCTACATTCTAGATCCCCCTGAAATCTTTAAAACTGGACCTTTAAATTGACTCATTCTTGAATTTAAATGCAGAATGTGCAGGATTTGAAAAAATAAATATGTACACTCATACATAAATAATGTCTCTCAGCCATCACTTATGTCCCATTAGACCTGAATAGTTTGTACAGAAACCCCTCCCTCTGCCTGAACTGTCTGATTTTATTGTGTTCAGGATGTTTCTGGACATCAAGCTTTGGACGGTTTGTAACTGTAAAAGGGCGGGGTCAGAGCTCAAGGAGGAGGGGCCAATTTGCTTTTAAGGAAGAGTAACGATCATTAACAAAACTGCTTGCAGTTGATGCAAAACGTCAATGAATTTCTGAAGGGTATTAAAAGTTTTAAGACACTGACATATTTATTGGTCTACATCAATCAAACATTCATGATTTGATTTACGTAAAAGGCACATTATTATTACATCATTACATCACATAATTCCTGAATTTCTGAAAGCAGCCACACAAAATCTGAACTACTGATCCCAACAAGATGCAATGAATAACTTTCAGTCATTCACTGTTTCCTCTAAAAGCTCAGAAACGTCTCATTCATCTTTAGCAAGGACAGAGATGATAAAAGAGACTCAGAGCCGGTGAATAATCTGCATTTTAGGCTTTAAACTATTGAGTGTCCTACTTTGAACCATCACATTTAGGTTTTCATCATGGTTATTACTGTTGGAGGCACCCGCCATTATAACATAATAGCTTACAAACAAGGAAATCCATAGAGAAATTTTGAAAAAAAAGTGCCATGAAAAGTAATTACACAGACTGAATAAACAAGTCTAAATGAAAACAAAATTCCAGTAATTATTTCTATGGCAAGGTAACCGAACATTATTTAGAGGAAGAAAAGCCACAAATTTCCTCAAAGGACGAGGAAACCTTATTTGGAAGAAAACTCATTAGTTGTGTCTTCATTAAGGTATTTAAAAGTATCGAATCCAAAAAAGATGATGGAATTTGGAAAATTAAAATAAATTAAATTTAAGAGGATATCCCAAAGTTAAAAAGTCTTTATTTTTGCTTATGATGGTTTTATGACTTTTTTGAAAAAGAGTCAAGGGTCATGGAAACACCTTTACCAAATAAGTTTATCTAAGCAAACATTTCATTTACCAGTCCAGTGTTGTCTTACAAATAAATATAATTCCTTTGACATTTACTTGCATAGATCCATCACTATCATTAGACTGTTTTACTTGCTTTGAAGGGTCCATATCCAGATGTTACCACACGCCATTCTTTCAGACAGCGCTGCTGCAAAAACTGCCAAGCTTTTTCAAAAACACCCACTAAGAGGCAAACAAATGCAGCGATACAAACACAGATGCATCCAACCAAATTATCTGCAAGTTCCTGTTGGCTGTTGACAGCGTGCATCTCTGGAGGGCAGACGTAGGACATGCAATCGGTTAATTCAGACGGACGTCTTCCAGCTCAGAAACCTGCTGTGCTGAGACACAATCTTCATGTCTCTCAGTGTCAAGGATCAACTTAACAGCTATGTGACCCCTCTGTCGACCCAGCTCTCCTCACATGGCAATTTGAGCCAGAGCTGAGTTTCCAAATTGTTATTCCTATTTGTTTACTATTTAAAGGGTATAGCTTACTGCCAGTCCCATAATTACATGCTGTTTTGAGGGTGTTTTGTGTGAGTAATGTGTGCGTGCATCCTTTCGGCAAAACTGAGAAAAGAGCAAAAAGTCTGAGTTGCAGTGTGAACAAGTCGAACTTAGCTGTGTGGCTGATCCCCCCCCACACACACCCCTCCACTCTCCACCCCCCTCCCTGAAGCGAAATCCTAATCAAGGCTGTGACTAGAATGACAAAATGTCCAACTTAACTCCAGCCGCATCACTCCCAGGAACACAACTATCAAACGCAACCAGCACTTAATTAGCTTCTCACTTGCTGACTTCACTCAGCTGTGCTCCACTTGCGTGTGTGTGTGTGTTTGTGTATGCGTGTGTGCATGTGTGTGTGTGTGTGTGTGTGTGTCCTCAGCCCAAGGCTCTGTCTGAACACATTTCAGCAAATAGAATCCAATTTGTTTAACTTCTATTGAACACAAGTAGAGGGGGGATTGGCACACAGAGGCTGGTGACAGTGGACTGTGAAGAGTGTGTGGGACTCTGCTAATGTGCATGGGCCTGTTGTGCTAAACAGGGTTACAAAATCCAGAGTCAGAGCACTTTAACCGCTCATATCTGCTTTTTGCGAATGTGAAAGAAGCGAGCAGTCAGCAGAGCAGCCGTCCGGGCTTACCTGTGTTACTTGGAATCTTTCCATTGCTGATCTGTTTGAGTCTCTTCTGGTGGGATTTGCCGTTGTAGTGGATCTGGGCCTGTGCGGCTGAGTTCAGCTGGATGTTGCAGACCTCACACAACGTGTAGCTCCTATGCTTTCTCTCCCTCTTGGGTCTGTGGAGTGCAGAAGGCAGGGCGCCCCCTGGTGACTGCTCATCCGGTGCTGCACCCTCGTCCTGGGTTTCGCTGCCAGCCTCGCCGTCCATCTGCATTTCCAGCCCGGCGACGAACCCCCTCCTGTCCAGCTCGGTGCTCGGCAGAGCTGACGGGCTGAACGGACGTTTCATACCTGGGATGGAGAGAGAGAAAAGGATGAATAGAAAACTAAGGACAACATGGGAACAGGATGAAAGGCCTTGAAGTTCATGTTATAACCCGTGTCAGACCACTTCATGCAAAACATCTGATGTTCCTTCTGTTTCCAAAGTGCCCCGGTGTTAGCATGTGCAACACAGAATGCCACAGATTGGGGGCGTGTGTGCTGTCTCCGGTGAATGGAGGTATTATTGCCCCCAGTCTGTCCTGACCTGGCTCACCCAGCATACAAAGCCAGCCTGGTAAAACCTGATAGCAGCAGACAACACACAGACAAAAATACCCCTGATTCCCAAAGCTCTGCAGAGTGTGTGTGTGAAATCTGACCCTCTTCTGGTCTGATGGAAGTCAGGCTTGTTAGCACACTCCGAACAAAATGACATGTGCATTGTGCACACACACTCATGAAGACATCAGGAAACAAAAGACAGACTGGGCACGGATGTGAACATGAACACACAGCAGAGAGGGAGGTCCAGAGGATGGTGGTCGTGGGGTACAATGACGCACCACTTGGGGGAGACAGAGTGCTGCAGTGTGGCTCTCTGAGGACCAGTGAAGCCCCTCTGTCAAGCAGCTTCACTCATGATGACTCCATACCTCCTTCCTATCTGTGCGTGCCTGCGAGCCAGAATGCTGCAGCAGCGGCTTCGCTGCATCTGCGGAGGATTTCGGCCAAGCGGTGCCCAGATCGGCAAACAGGAAAAACAACTGAGCGTCTAGGGCTTATGAAACAGGCCTGATGATGTTTGCTGACATTAAGGTTTAAATTAGAACGGCTGAGTTACAAATACAACAGCGATTGCATAAGTATGTGGGAGCTCACGCTGACACATTTCTACCTTCTGTTGTGTTTGACTCGAGAAAACCTGAGGGCCCCGACTGACCTGTAGATATTTGGGGGGGGGTTAACAGGAAATCAGGGCAGTGATATCAGAAGAGACAAACAAGTAAAGTGAGATCCCTGTTAAAAAAAAAAAGCTGCCACTTGAACACCTCAGTTTTCCATGGAGGGCTCTGCGGTCAGGAGAAGCTTTCCCAGGATGCACAGTCAGAGAGAAGAGCTGTTTGTTTAATATGCAGCTACTGTCTCCATAAATAAATGAAAAGGTAGGTCTACAGTGGCTCTGTGAAGGATTGAGACATCACCATTGGAAAAAAAAGTCCCCAAAATATACCCAGCTGTTCATTTCTGCTGCTGGCTTTTTGCCTTCGCCTCGAGTTATTTACGTAAACACCCAAACCGCTCAGACACACACACACACACGCAGACCAAAGTAAAGTGGAGTCTATGATGCATACATACCTACATGCATGAAAAAATGCAGGCACACACTATCTCTCTCTCTCTCTCTCTCACACACACACACACACTCAGTGCTCAAAAACAAATTAGGGCAAGCAGTCGCCATGAAAGCTGCTATTCACGTTGCCAATCTGGGAGCACTCAAGAGGCTCCATCAGATGTTTTCTCAAAAGCTTTGAGCAACGCTGCTCTCTGGCACCGGCTGAAAAAAATCTCTGTGGTCCTTGACCGCGCAACCTCGTCACACTACTGCCAAACTTCTCCGCCGGCCGCCCCAAATTAGCATGGTTGTAAAAACAAAACCATTAATGAAAACCTAGAGAACTTAACGTACTGAGCCGTCAAAGCCTCGCAATAACAGGCGGTTCTTCATACCACAAAATGCTCAAATATAACAGATTATTAAGATGAAAGCAGGTTTCATCTTTAGTTTACAAGATTGTAAACTAAAGGTCCTAAACATGATTCCATTTTGTGATATATTAAAGTCTCCCACTCATTGTAAAAGCTGTACAATTAGCTTTGTCTTTGTGCAGTTTTGCAGCATGACTCATAAACTGGGCAGAGAGAAGGAAGTATTTTTACCTGTGACACCATCTGATTTCTGAATGTGAGCGAGGTTGTTGAGCTGCAGGAGAATGAACAAAGACCAGAGCATTTCACATATTAACCGTGGTATTTGGGGTTAATTCTGGTACATTTCCATTGAGTTTTTAAGCAGATTTCAGTAGATATTCACCATTTAGGGCTCCAAAAAACTAATTTTCAAAATCATCATTTTACAATCAGTGATGGGATTCTACACAAACACATTTTTCTCCAAAGTTGGAGCTTTTTGTACCTCTTCTCATTTCTCAGTTCCTAAGGTCCTTTCCTCACCTCCTATGAGGGAAGGAGAAGACATGAGGAGACATCCTTGCTTTGAAGGCGTCATTATAAAGAGACATCAATTACATGTGACATGTAGCACAGCTGCATTATCCATTGTGCTGTTGCAGCCTGCAGCTGTACTTTATGATCTCTGCTCGATTAAAGTAACACTGTTTATGACAAGTGACATATTTACATACAGTTACATACAAGATACAGTAAATACACACAAACACTCATATACTTTGTATCTATACAAAGTATTTTTTCTTTCTCTATCTGTTAAACCTTTGTGCTTCACAAATGGTGAAGATATAAAAGTTTGATTGCTCATCTGATCATCTTAACTGACTAATACAAGTAATAAATATAAAAGAAAGAATTGCTCTCGCCTCGTTTACACCTCTTTCATAGACCAAGAAGAAGCAAGAAGCCAAAAAGTGCAAAGGATACACCTGTGTTTTCTTAGCTCATAGCTCCTTCAGCAAGCCTCCTCTCTCCTCTGGATGCATTTTCAGAATTGAGAAATCTTTCAAATAATATCTAAACATGCTTTTTGCCACTTCAATTGTCACTCAAGTCATGAATATTTCATGTTGTACAAATGTTGAAAGACTCTTTTTTTAGTTTTAGGTGGAAGCTGTGCGAGACAAGAGTCCATGCTGCGTCTGCACACAGAGATCTGTAGGCTGACGCCGGACGAGAGATTGTCAGGGGGTAACCCTGGGGGAGATGAGGGAGAGCTCTGCCAGCCTTGCCATGTCCGCTGTCTCCGCTGTCTGATGTGCCCCTCCGCCTACATCTCCTCCCTGGGCACATGGGAAGCATCAATCACTGCTGTGATCTTGCTGAAAGGCCCGGGCTCACCCGGCATAGCAGATCGGCAATAAAATTCTATTTATGATCTCATGTCTGATGCTCACTGATCCTGAAATACTATAGCACTTTCCGCAGCTCACACCAGCTCTAACCACCAGCCTACTGTGACGGGCAGCGGAGCATCCGTCGGCTGTGGCCACAGTTGGCATGAGGGCGCGGGCTCCTCTGGTGAAGGCATAAACTGGCCCGTAGATGAGCCAGTACAAACACTACAGGCACGTTAGCAGCTCGTAAATCACACTGATGAGAACGGGACACCGATAGCAAGCGCAGGCCGACGTGCGATACACAAGCACATGTACACACTCCTACACCTACACGTATGCATGCGCACAGTTGCGGGCGCAAACACAAACACGGTTGCCCTCTGATTTTGTCAACAAGGAGTAAGCAATTCAGCAAACTTGCACGAATAAATGGAGGCATTTAGACTTGACTAAATTCATCCCTCTGCTTCCCAGAGCACATGGACTGACCTCAGCAATATAAACAAACACAATCAACAAAAAAAAAAAGAAAAGAAAAATCCAATCAAGCAGCACGAGCAGAGCGGCGGCAGCCAGAACACACATACATATGCTGCTGCGTGCGCTGCCTCTCAGGAGATAAACAGACACGCATGAATGAAAACAAAAGGAAAAAAGGTAGTGAGAGGAGAAGAGTCCAGACTAAATAACTGGATGCAAAAAAATGTCACTCGTTAGTATTCCTCACCATTGAGCAGTTTTGACAGTGAGGGATGTATGCAATATGACTGCAGGCAAGGATATTCAATTTCCCTGTCTGACATGTATCAGGGATCAAAATTTTTCTTGACAGTCAACCAGAGCTCAGGGCAGTTCACCACATCAGGTCAGTGATGGCAGAGAGACGGGGAGAGAAAATCTGGAAAAGTGAGAGAGCGAGAGGATAAAAGAGAGACAGATAGAGAGAGAGAGAGGGAGAGATTGGTGAAGGGAGCACAAAGGCACTGGTGTAATTGGTATTATCAAAGTATCATTACTGTCATCACCGCCGTACTGTCATGACAGCAAGCACAGAACGGGATGAGGTCTTTGAAGCTCCGTGTCTCTCTGTCCAGTGCATCGCTGATGGTTATATAAAGTGTAATTAAACAGGAATCAGTACTGCGCTTATTGAAAAAGGAGCTCTGACTCCAGTGTATGGCGGGGGCCCCTCCGGAGTCCAAAGCTGGGACAGAGTGTTTGCACCCCTGAGCTCGAGCCCGAGAGTAAATAAAAAGCAGTGGCACATAAATTGATGTGTTTTCTCTAATCTTTGTTTGCAGCACTTCTTTGGCAGCACACAGGGAGGGCATTTGCTCACAGTGCCCGTGTGTGTGTGTGTGTGTGTGTGTGTGTGTGTGTGTGTGTGTGTGTGTGTGTATTTACTTGTGTGCATGTGTTTGCTTGTGTGTGAGTCTGTGTCAGTGTTTCCTAGCAAAAAAAAATTAAAAAAAAAAAGAGAACAGGCTTCACCGGGGGGAAATTTATACAGCAGCACACTGATCCTATCACTGGCTGTATATTGCATATGTGTGTTTGCATGTGTGTACGCCTGTGCAGGTTAGTACACACACACACAGTGGACAGAGGGTATTAGAAAAGATAAAAGAACAAGAACTTAGTGTGAAGGATGGAAGGAGATAAGCAGGAGAGAGGGATGACTTCTGATTAGAGAACCTGGCTAATAGGAAACAGCAGCGAGCTGCATGTATAAGCAAACAAACCTGCACTTCGAGACAACACACCAATTATACGTTCACTGTCTGAAGGTGTGTGTCTGTTCGATCACGTGCAAATGCCTTTGAGGAAAACACATGCAAAGGTTCGAAATTTTGAGGATCACATTGTCTATTTACGGAGCTAATGCAGATTTATGCAAAGTATATTTTGTCATCGTGTGTCAAATATTCAGTGCAAATTAAAGTGTAATATTCATTTACACACAGAATATTGTTTTATAGTGTAATTGCACACTATATAGTTTATCAGGTAACAGAAACTTCACTTAAACAAGCCAGAGGGATTCAGTTGTTAGTTTTTTACTGACAGTATTTTTCACTCTGAACAAAAATATCAGAAAAACAGACAGAGTGACTTGAAGGACACCTTTGCTGCAAGGAGAAGAGTGTGTTATTCAACGTATGTGACACTCGCTTCTGTAGATCTTCTTTGTGGCTCTTTTCTTGCAACAATTATTACAGATGAAGACAGTGTTTGTGCTGGAGTAAAGCTTAGACGGAGGAAATAAACCTAAGTACTGACGTCCGTTCTGTCCGAGGCTGACAGACTCCAGCTGGGCTGTGCACTTTCATCACCTCCCCTTCCACTGTCTGTTTGCTTTTTTAACCTTTTCTGCTGTTTTCCCTTATAATGCTGAGCACGCAGTCAACAAGCAGCTACATATCCCCCTCTCTCTGACATGGTGTATGTGTGTGTGTATGTGTGTGTGTGTGTGTGTGTGTGTGTACATGTTCTTCATCCCTCACTGCCTAACTTGTTCTCAGACTGATACATTTCCACATCTCCAACATGCAGCCCCCCTGGGAACAGCTATAATGTGTGTGCCGGATGGTTTCAAATTGTGTGAAAGACAGACTCTCACATTTTGAATGTGGTCGTTTGCATGCACACACACACACACACACAAACACACACACACACACACACACACACAAAGACACACACACACACACACTTAGCTGAAAAGAAAAGAAAAGCCTGCGTAAATGTGTGGAGAAACATTACAAATCCAAGTGCCTCCATTTATGGGCAGAAAAGATCTTTGGTAGAAGTTATTTTCTCATTTTGTTTTCACTCCCAACAATCTTTTCCAGCATCAGAAAATTGCAGGAGAAAACACAAGCTGACCAATCACATTTCTTGCGGTTCACACGTGGTATCTCGGCAGCCGCCGTAGCCCGTGCTAGACGTGCAGTTATATTTTTGAGGAGGTGCCCCTTAACACAAAACTACAGATCCAGCTTTAGACGGCAGCAGCATCATCAAAACATAGAATGAGAGAACATTTTTTTGAGAAGAGCAATTTTCATCCAGAGGAGACTTGTAGGATCTATGCCAAGGAACACTGAAGCTGTTCTTTCCACTTATGGTGGCCTTGCTATTTTGGTGTTTCCCTTAATTTGTCATTAATTTGTACAATATTTTATGAGCAACAAAACCAACATTCTCTCCCCATTGTCATGGCATCTCTTCATTTTGAGTTTCTGCCATTGATATATTCTTTTGCGCGTGTCTTCTGTAGTTAACTGTGACTCCATAAAGAAAGAGCCAGGTCTTTTTTTCCCCACCACAAATTAGTCTCATGCTGCGTCATGATTTACTGTCTCCGCTATAGTAATCACAACCAGATCTGTGTTCACCGTAGACCATAACTGACTGCTGGAAACTCTGACAGACGAACAGTCGTACTGTTGTCGCCTGTGTCACCCAGTGCTCTGGGTATGAAAGAAATGCTAGCCATGTTTCACAGACTGGGTTGACGGTTACCGCAATGTACCTCTGGATTTAATATTTTGTAAGCTCCATGTGGTCAACAAAGATTGGTGGTTTTACCAACATTCCTCATTAAATACACTACAGAAATCATCATAAAGTAAATAAAAATATCATTCAACTTCAGCTGAAAGACTCATTAAAAACAGTTAAGTATAAAAAAACCCACAGTGGAACCAATTAACAGGACAGGAGACGCTGAAGAGCATTTTTTGCAACAAATTGTTCCCAAATAGCCAAAAATATTTTGATTAGATCTCATTAGAAAATTAGAGTAGGCAGCACATTTGATGACAGATTAATGTTTCAAAGTGCTTTTAATATTGTATCTTGAGCCAAAATTGGTGGTATAATTCAACACAAGTGAACTGTACCAATGAAAGCTGCGTCTTAAATCTGAAAAGTGACATCCTTGTCCTCTCAGGAGTTCTTTGTTTGTGTGACTTGATGTTGAGCTAAAGGGGAAATGTTGATTTAAAAGCGTGACTCGCGGTGTCGTGCAAAACCCTTGAGTTCAAGATGACATCGTGTCTCGCTGGGCTTGTGTGCCTGGGTTTCGGGGTCTGCTGTGGCCGCATCGTGACGACAACGTGATAAGACCAAAAGCATTCCACTGCTGTTCAGCTGCTATCTGAGCGAGGCCTGCCGCCACTTAAGACAGCATGGATCTCTTTAACGAGAACTTAAACTTAAATGCAGTGTCTGATGATGGGTGCAGCCTGTAGAAATGGCGAGCGATATAAATCTTTGGATAAGAGAAAGAGATATAAATAGATGAGAAGCCGGTGAAGTGAACCTCAGATGGGAGGAGTATCTTGTCTCTGAACGGTTTGTGGAACGCACCAAGGATATGAGGCATGTGATGTCCAGCTGTGCTCAGTCTGGAGCCAATCAAGTTCTTCTTTGTAAGTATATTGCTGCAATAAAGGTGCTCCTGGAGTGCCTCTATGAGGATAATCTTAAATATTGCGCTTTTTGAAATGACAGGGCAAAATCTATACAATAGATCGTCAAGATCAATATAGTGAGCCATTAGAATAGTGAGCCAAGATAAAATCAATTGGGCGATGTCAAGAGATTAGAGGTCGGTATGTAAAATTTTTTAAACTTAAAGCGTATATTCTCCAGGGGGGGTCGAGCTTGATGATGTCGAATGCTGCTTTACTCTAAATCCCTCAGACAAACATCCGAGCAACGTCTGGCATGTTAACCCCCACACCACCTTCCTGAATTTAAGCAGACATCTAACCGCCTCCACAGCTGAGAGAGCGCACTGGTGCTCACTCATCTATGCAAGCATGTCATTGGTCACATGTGCATGGCATTAACAAAGACACAAACAAGGCAGGGGTGCACCACAACCCTATGATTAGACTGATTTATGAAGATGTCAGCTTGCACTCCGCAAAAATATGATTCACTTCACCTAAAAAGCTAGGATGAGCATTTAATCTCATCTGTTTCTTTGTGACATCAAATTGCAAATTGCTCTGAATTATAGGGGCCATCACATTCTTTTTACATGATTGCTGAGTTTAGAAAAAATTGAAGGAAAGTAACATTTAAAAATACATATTACAAACAACAAATCAAGCCGCAGAGGTCGTAAAACTTACGCAATCCTCATCATTGCTGATGTGCCCCAACAATGACATCCTGCCTCGACAAAGAAGCCTGACTGCAGCTCTCCATCACATCACCGATCAATGAAATCTAGACAGACAAAAAAATACACTGTGGGCAGCATTGCCACAAGGCCCTACTGTATCATAAATCACCAGTGAGACCACCATGCTACCCGACCGCACCAGGCTTAGATTAGGCCTCTCTTAATGTGAATCACTTCTGCTCAGCCCCCCTGTAAATGATTAAGAGCTGAGGTCATGAGTGACATTTTACACATCTACAGCCTCCCTTAGCTTTGAAACAGTTTCCTGAAGTTCCAGATGCTAACTTTTTGGCCTCATTTTTCCTGATATCTCATTAAATTACTTTCTCCTACAGATCTGGGGTCTGTTATTCTGTACCCACATTCAGACATGTACAATTTTGATTTGTGTCACTATACATGATTGCAGAATCAGATCCAATTCTCTCTTAAACATCTCTGTTCCACAGATTTTGAGAGGTACCAACTCTGGTTCCTATTGACCAAATTTAACAGCTCTGCTCCATGGGAACCCTTGACCATCCAGGTTGCATAACTCTCCCTCTCAAGAGGTCTCTCTTTATTTCTTCTTCTTCTTCTCCCTTGTCTTCCTTTCAGTAAACACCTCTACTTTGACAGGAGTGGCAATTTTCATCTCACTGATTGAAGAGTAAAGCTGCTGCTGGTCCGCCACACAGACTCCTGCCCTGCCCTGCCTTGCTCCCTCTCTCACTTTGTGCTATCAGTCATTTAAAAGAACCTCCCCCATAATCTTAATCCTTCAAGTCTCAAGGCCCCTTAAAAACTGAGTCTGAGCCCTTGGTGTCTCCCCTAGCTTGTTTTAATTTGCTCTTGCGATACGAAGCAGCAAAAGCAGCAAAAATTTTAACTTATAAAAAGTTCTTCAGTCACCGAGCTGTTTTTCCTGGAGCATAACTTTGTGCACAAATCCCCACATGCATGCTAATAAGTATATTTAGACTCATGAACAACATACAAAACTTCAGTAACTCGAGCTTTAATGAGTTGACTGCTTGCAGTAGCACAAAGAACCACTTCATTTCGCTTCTCCTAATCTGCCAGTAGCCTGTCCCTTTAATAGCCCTGCTTAATTGTAATGACTGTGTCTGTTTGTCTTGGGATGAATGAGGCTCTTGAATAGAAGGGAGGCGGCAGGCCTAGACCACAGCAGCAAGACTGGGCAGTGGTGACGACCAGCAGCTCATCAGTATTGGAGACGGAGGGCAACTCATCAAAGACTAAATCAACTAAACTGTCCCCCCACAGATTAGAGCCACGAGTGGCTGAAGCCTCGAGGCAATGACTTTGAATAATCCTAACCTCACCAAAGCTTTAACTAATATGAAGAGAAAACACAAAACTAACCACAGATTGCGTCTAGACAGAGACTTAATCTACCCTGATGACTTATTCAAAGAATTTGCAGATGAGGCTATTGACATCATTGGTGTAGTTTGGGAAAAAAAAGATTAAAATTAGTGAAAGGAGCACAAATGCTTATACAAAAAACCCTCAAAGACGCATGAACACAGCACTTTTTAAAGGCAGAAGATGACCAAGTACAGACATAAACAGCTGACATTAAAAACAAATGTATGCCATAAAATGGAGGTTTATATGTTATTGCACAAAAGCATGTTGACAAAAAACAGTTCAAAGAAGATATAAGTTTAACAGTGACACACAAAGACTTTGTGCACCTGAACCAAGTCATTTCAAAGACATGTAGCAGAAACAATGTGTCTGTGTTTTTAATCTGGATTCTGAAACTGCTTTTAAACATGTGCTTTTGGACACACAAGCTCTGCAGTTTCAGTTTCAGAACCATTTGAGTCTCAAAGGTGATCAGTTACATCTGCACTTGCCTTAAGTCAACAGATTTCAAATTGAAAAAAAAAATCACTTCAGGTTCATGTGGAATAAATTCATTATATTCAAGGGACTTTTTAAAAAAATCTTCTTTTGTTACGATCCTTTAACATCCAGTGCTGCAAGAACATAGTTAGACTGATTGGAACCTGTGTGATTGTTTTCCAAACTGTAAAATCATGTTTGTTTGTGGACAATGGACCTCATACACAAACATTTTAACATTTTTTTCTCTTGAATTTGCTCATATAAACTGAACAACAAAAAAACTCCCAATATAATTGAAAAAACATGATGAAAATTATATGAAAAAAACCCACCAGCTTGTGTTGAATTTGCTATTTTATGTCCTGAGATCAACCTCAAACCTTAATGAGAGCCTTAAAAGTCCAGTGATTAAGATTTAAGGGGAACTATTTGCAGAATATGACAGCAATGTAATATATTATTTATAACTAGTTATTCATTGCTTATGAGGATTGCTTTGCTTTCATTGCCATAAAATTACCCCTTTTTATCCGCAGATGGAGCAGGTCCTCTTCCACAAAGTCTGCCATGTTGCACATCTATGTTTCTACAGAAGCCCAGAATGGACAAACCAAACACTGACCCAAGAGAGGACCTATACTCACCATCAAAGGGCACCAAGGGAAGGGCAAGTTGAGCTGAGACATATTTTGTTGGTTGCAGCCTGTAATCCCACCACTAGATGCCACTAAATCTTACACAATGGACCTTTGACAAATGTATCAACAAAGTTTGTGGGCTCTGGTGGTCTCATCCACTGTATTATTTTCTTTCCTTTAAATTAAAAAAAAAAAAAAAAAAAATTAAGAAAAAAGTGCTAATGTCAAAAAGTTATTTGTTTGAATGCACAATTTGCAGTCAAATGTGGCAGAAGAGGACAATGTTCTCTAATTTCCTTACTCTTACTAAAGTAATACCTTCTGCATGTAAGGACACATATTGTCAAAGGACTCATGTGTAATATACAACCTTTGCAGCATTTGCAAGTGGTCGGAAAAGGTGGAATGAATGTGAGTTTACTTTAAATACTGTACTTGTTTAGATGGACAGGAGAGCTGCCACAAAATAATAATTAGCTCTCAGGATAACTGCAGACTGCAGCGTTCATTATGGCATGTGATGATAACACTATGTGTGATGAGAGGAGCAAAACAACATGCCTCCTTTGCATTTCCCCCACTGCCTCAGTTGATGTTCCTGCATGATGAAAGCATCCCATAATCCCGCTGGAATGACAGTGGACAAAACATGGATAAGAGCGGGGAGGAAATTGCAGTACAAACAGCCTGATGAGTGCCAGAGACACGGCCCAATGAGTATGGTCTGATCTGTGTTTGCACAGGACCGAAGCATGCAGATTGAAGCTCAAAGCCTTTGTGTTTGAGCGTGTGTGCGTGTGTGGGTGTGTGCGTGTGTGGGTGCGTGAGTGTGTGTGTGCTGCATTTAGCAACAAGTTGGAGTTGGGGAGGCCGGCAGGTGATTCAGGAGAAGACTGTTCTGCAGAGATGGATTCACATGGGATTTGTGGCCAACTTTTTTCCCTTTGCCTGTTTCCTCTCATAGATCCCCGAGGTGTGATCAGAATGACTTTAACTGAGATTTGTTGCGGATTATTGACAGGTAGAATCTGACTTACAATAAACATCACCCTTTTCACATGAAATGAGCAAGGCACAAGGTTTTGGATGATAATCTTTTCTTCCTCTCAGAAAGCGTCTAATTGCATTGGCTGGCAAGCCCACACAGAATGGTATGCAGTTATGAATGGTGTGTTTACCCAGGTCGTTTTTATGTGAAGTGTATGTTTGCTCTCATATTGCATATAATTTGCCCAATAACACTCACATCTGCTATTAACTTACCACAGAGTTACTTCAGGCAAAAACACAAGTAATTAACTCTTTATGTTCTAGTCTGGACAGCAATGACAAATTAAAGAAAAAAAAAGCAACAACAGCAAAAGTGTGTCATTTTTTTTTTTTTTTTGCTACAGAAGTGAAATTGTAGGTTAAGAATTAAGACTTCAGCTCTTGTGGAGCACAGACATCCCAAACATCATGTTAAATTGCTGTTTTTTTGAACTCTACATATAACCAGCCCTCCAGTGGCTACTCAGACTATTCCAGACGCCACAGACACAGATATTAAAAAGACATTTATGTCCAAAATCATTGTTAGAGCAGCTGTAGTAGGTGGATGGTGTCTATTCCCATGCTCATATTGTCCCTCCACACATAGCCATGGCTAAATCAGTGGCGCCACAGCCACAGAAGCAGGTAGTAATAAGGCTCTGGATGGTGGCCCATAGATGTGTTAGCTGATGTGTTACTCAGAGGGCCCCTATGAAAAGACCCCAGGCGCCTATCCCAGTGCCTGTCTCCACAGCACTAAGCGACCATTAGGCTGGATTTAAAGGGCAAGACATTTAGGCTGCTGTCATCTTGTGTCAGTCCACCACAGGGACCGCGCCGTGGTTAAACAGGCTCGTAAATAAACACCACACGCATACAGGCAGGGAGCTGGGCTGTGGTGGTGCTGCTGCTGCTGCTGGTGGGGGAGCCGACCGCAGGTTTGGACCAAGGCTCCTCTCAGCGTCCCTCTCCCCGCCCTTGCCAGCAGCTCCGCGAATTGCCAGACCTAACCTTAAACTCCATCAGTCATCTACCAGACTGACGGCTCCCCACACAGTTGCTTTGTCCCCGTCTTTCTTTCTCTTCCTATACCACACACACACACACACACACCAAACACACACTTTCTGCATCTGCCTCACACTGTCCCCTGGCTCTGCTCACAAGGCAACGCCACCACCACAGTGGTGGTGGCGACAGCAAGCAGTGATGGAAAAACTGAGGGCTTCTTTCTGAGCAGCCCTGGGGTCCCACCACCCCTCCCCTCTCACGTTCCTCACCCTCTGTCTCTCCCCTGTCTGTCTTCTTCTGCAGTGAGGACCACACAGATGTTCCAAACCACATCCAAGCAGTCTGGCTGTGATGAGCACATTTGCACACAGAGTGTAAGCTAACAATCTGCCAACAGCTAAAACGTGTCTGACTATGGCCTCGCACTAATCTTTGTCTAAGACAACAGCCACTGGAACTAAAATTGAAGCTGCTTACGTAACTCTGGTAGACTTACTGGGAGACACACACATGATGGCAAATTATCACATGGAATATGGGATGAGCTGTTGCTCTGGAAACAAAGCGAACAACTCAGTAGCTCTTGGTTTTCTGTCATAGCCTCTCAACTCACAGCAACAATGTTTTGATGATCAAAAACAAGATCAAGTATAACACTGTTTGCAGAAAGGCTTGTGCCTAAAATCACCCAAGAAATGATGTACTGAGCAAGAAAGCCTCGGATTAAGAATGTATTACAGTCAGGAACAGCTTAAATGATGTGATTCAGTCAAACTCCACCAAATAAAGAGGAATATAATAAGAGTTACTGAATGCCACGTCCTCTTTGAGTAATCAGCCATCTTTACCAGCCTCACAGACATCAATGCAAGTATGTCTCAGCCCCTGTCATTTAAAACAGCTACTGTTTTAATGCACCAAAAACTAGTCAAACCCCTCAATTACTCTTCATGTGAATACTGTGTGTGAGTGCGAGTGTGTGTGGGGTGTGTGTGTATGTGTGTGTGAGTTTGTGTGGTGGTGCGCATACTCATCTGAAGTCTGTGGTTTGGTATGGTTTGGCGGGTGTGGGAAAGTGTGGTTAGAGCTACACTCACACAAATAGCGGTTTTCAGTGTGAGCAGACAGTGAAATTCTCATTTTAAAGACAACAACACAGTGTGTACCTCGAGGCTCGCCAATGGCCAAACCGCACAATGTTTAAATCATTTTGGCTTAATTGCTTTTTAACAAGGCTCCCTACTGCGTTGACATTATACATTAACACTGTGGGTGCTGAAAGCTCGCAGTCTGACAAGTCTGGCCACGTACAGCTGCATCTGACTCAGAATAACACCAGAGAGGCCTTTTGTGAAAAACTCCATTAGGTGCCGTTTATAAAAATCAAGAACAATGAGAGCAGAAAAAGTCTCCAAAAGCATTAAATTCTATTTTTACCTAATAGCTGCTTCAGTGTACTGGAATTATGCCTCCGCTGGAACTAATAAAGTGAGGTCTTGTTGCAGACTTGCACTGCTGGCAGATATAGTACGAGATATGATCTGACCTTGTATCCAGTGATAGAGCGGCACATGATACATGGTACAAACACAGGACTACCAGTCATAAACCCCTTCATTAGGAGAGCCAGACAGTGTGGAGCATGTATTTTACTACACACCCAACATTTCGGATAGAATATAACCTTTGGGCGGGATGTCGTAGGCATGGGCTCGCTGAGCTGCATGTGTGTGTTTGTGTTTGTGTGTGTGTGTTTGTGTGACCTGTCTGTCAGTTAAACCTTACTTTGGGGTTTGAGTACATTTCCAAAATAACAATGTGCAGCATAGAAATTATAAAGCACTCAAGATGTACAATATATAGTTATGGAAACTTAAAAACATCTGAGATGACTTCTGAAATGGCATTTTGTCAGATGGCACACGCTTTACGCAAACGATGGTCGGCGAAGGTATAGAAATGTCAAAACAAAACATTCTGAGACATCCTAATATCCTCAAATTAGTTTGAAAACAGGTCCCCCGATAGCTCGGCTGCGGTCATCGGGCGCCTATTTTGGAGAGGCACAGTCTTAAATAGCTGCAGGAAATGAGGAGATGATGATGGACTTGAATCTACCCTCTGCCTAAGCACCACTCTCTGAAAATAGGAGTGATCTGTTGTGCTCCACATGCCAAAAAGACAGAAGAAAATAATCAGATTGGGAGAAATGTGAACTAATTGGGCAGACTGGAGCCTTAACAGGGGCATGGATGTAAAGTGTATCATCATTGGGATATTTATAAAGAGGCAAAGCATAACGACTTAGATGAATTTAATGAGTATTTAAGTGAAATTTAATGGACAGCCATAAAAAAACATTATAAATAGGAGCACATCAGTAACAATAAAGAAAGGTTTTGTTCAAAAAGACTTAAAGTATGAATTAATTCAATTAACATCTACTTTGTTATCAATACTTAATGGTCCTGTCATCATTTACAGCTTGTCCTCTCGTGATGAAGTAACAAACCCACACAAGATAAATAACCGGCTCTGCTGCAGACCTCTGACGTCCAAAGAGAGTAAAAGTCAAATGTATTATCTTTAATTTCCACTCTGTCAGTACCACCTCTTCATCAGCAATTTACATCCCTTCATTTGCCATCTCATCTTCCAGCCAGATGTCAAGCCACAGCCGTGAGTTTCAGGCGCCATCTTGTGGCCATATGCATACAACATCTGTGTTCACTTAGAAAAGGCAACATGAATTTCTTCAATAGTTTCATGGCACTTTGGGCATGAAGAAGACAAACATCAGATAATGTTTCCTTCAGCTTTCTAAACCCCGATATTGAACATTTGAAAATGATATATTTAAATGATATATTCATATGTAAATCAGCATGTTAGTTAATTTTCCTGTCTTGGATGCATTATAGAGAAAAAATTTAAAAATGACAGCAAGGATTTGGTTTATGTAAGAGTGACTAATGTGTCTGGGAGCAAATGTAACCACATTTATTACTCATAATGACACTGTATAGCTGCTGACTGAAAGATAAACATTTTATAACCATGACATTTAATAATATAACTCCACTCTTCAGGAGAAGAAAAAGCAAATACTAGTGGATTCTTGGAACTGGTAGCAGAACAAAAAAAATACACAGTATGATGCAGGTACTTCATAAGAATAACTTGCATAACATACTTTTTATTTCAAATATTTCTTTAAAAAATAATATCTGGCCATTGATGTTTTCTTGCTGACCACTAACCGTTTCTCAGAGTGTCTCTGCCTCGAATGCTTCTGCTGGGTCATGCAGGGATTACCAAAGTTATTCTCACTTGGCTTCTCCTGCTATCTTTCCGATCAGAGTTTCGACTCCACTGCACTCCAGAGGAAATCTAATTAGTAAGCAGTGATGTGCTGAAATGTGAAGAAGCTGGGTTAAGTGCAATCTTAACAGGTGGCTGAGCTGCAGGGCAAAACCAAAGGAAAAAAAAAAAAGAAAAAAAAGGTGAGAGCCAAATTGATCACCGGTGAAATTAGTGGCTTCTGGATGCCCTGAAGACGATTCGCAGAATGTTTATGAATTGGACTTAAGTGTGTTTAATCAAGTTATGGCCAGTGGGGAAGCTGTGATGAATTTAGCATCGATCAGGAAAGGCCAGAGCTCCTACAATACCATCACTTGACAGAGGGATTAATGAACTATCAAGAGCTGCAACAACATCAGAGCTCGATAAGTGCCTCAGCTGTGTAAGCAGAAAAGGCTACAAGAACAATACAATACGTTATGTAACTTAACTTGGCACTTATGTAGCAAGAAGGACAATATCGTCCCTGCTCTTCATCTTGAATATAGGTTCTTGATACACTGGTTTTTAGCTCAATTCAGGTGGCAGTTTTAAAATCTTTGTATTTTGAAAATATATTTAAAAATTAAAGAAAGCTTTTGGCTCAAATGGATACATTTGTTTTACTAAAACACATTTATATAAATGCGTACATCACCAAACATACTGACACAGTGTATTTGTATACATGGTATAGTATGGACTGTAGACTTGTTTGAGTTCAGCTTTGTTCAATTAAAAGAACACTGTTGATACTATTTACATATGACGAGGAATGTGGCGCTCCATCTTTTCTAACATCCCAGCCTTTTTTTTCTGGCACCTTTTTCCACCGCAATCAATAATCTATGATCTTTCTACATGGCTGCACCACCTGCCTGACAAAACATAGAAAAAAAGAGACTTGCATTATGATTCTATTAAAGTTGCTAATAAATCTGTCACACTGCCCTCTTCATAGACTGACAATAAAAAAAAAGGCATTGCTCCAGTTAGCAGCAATGTTTTTGGCTTATGACCCCTTTTAAATGAAGAGATGTTGACTTGACACCACTCATTGTCCACTGCATTTTTATACAGATTGTTATCAAAAACCAAGGGGAGAGTTACAAAAAATATTTTTTTTCACTCAAGAGATCTGAGGATGTAAAATTAGCACATGAAATTATGATTATTACCTAAATAACTTGACTTAGCTTAGACTTCTGGTCCCTATCCTGTAAACTGCCTTAAGACCCTTCAGATTTACCTTGTGATCCCTTGGAGCCCTACCTGGGAAACCCCAGAGCTGATTTTCAGAAACCCAGGGTGGTATATATAGTCTATATTCTTAATGGGGGAAAAAAAATACAGATTTACAATGATTTCATTTGATACACAGAGTATTTTTTAAAAAAAAAAGAAGTTTAAAATTGCAAAACTATTGTGTCTATCAGATAATATTACTGTGCCAATTTTACACTGATTTCAGCTGAAGGTGTTAGTAATTCAATTCTATTTTGAGATTTCATCATCAGTTCATTACTGTACACCAGTGAACGGTTTTAGACGGATGGAAACAGCCAGATGTTTACAGCTATTTCAGATTCATGTAAGTACTGTTCCTCTGTGTGTGCAACCAAACCCCAACATCACAATAACAACCAGCATGCACCTTGTTTACCTTCAAAGAAAACCACCAAAGCCACAGTGTCTTGGTAATAAAAAAGACTCTCTGGTGACTGTTTTGCTGTTTATCAAAGAAATGACCCCTACATCAGATGGCATGTCTGGCATAAACAGTATTGCACAGCACCCTCTAATGTGGCTCCACTGTAATAACCAACCTGCGACCAGCCTCAGTCTCCCCTGCAGCACTGAACTGCTCCCATCTGTCCCTCTGCAGGCTGCAGGTCAGATCAAGTTTAATGAGTAAAAAGACAGAGTTCACTAAATAACAAAAATAATGACACACCGGATGCATGGCATGAGCTGTAATTTTACCAGTAGCTGCTGTGGTTCGTGCTCACAAAACACACAACTCCTTGCCTCTGTGGTTAGGGCTCAGGATTATAAAATGTATGATAATATGACTTTTTTTATATTTCATTAATCCTTGTCCTTTTAATATTCATTGTATTCATATCCTCAACTGGTTCAATAAATAAATATGTAACCTTTAATTTTAAGACTGAAGTAGTGGAATGGATGATTGTATATTGAAGCTTGGTAGGAAATGAAGAGTCCTGCCCTCCAGGTCTGAGCATGCAATAAGCAATGGTGACGGATAGGTATTATGAGGAGTTTCTCCTGCCTCCGTTGGGGATTTGTGATAATCTCCTTTAGAATGACTCATGGGTAGATTACCATACTGCCTGCTGTAGGCCAGGATATCCTATATAGGCTATGCTAATAGGTGAAACACAGGAGGCTCGCCGGTGGACTTGAATAAGAACAGTGCTTACCTGTACCTGGGAAACACGTTCCTGAGCGAGTGGAAAAGGTATTAATGTATTAGCCACTCCTGCCTGTGCACACAGAGAATCAAATCTGCTTGCTTATGTTACGGCTTCAGCTATCAAACATCTCTTTACACATTTACGACATGCAGTATTTACATGTGATAAAAAGTGTGGTTGCTGTATTTGCTTTTTCACGCACAGACACGTACACACGCACACACACACACACACACACACACACTTTGGAGTATGGACCAACAATCATGGGTATAATACTGCGTCTACTCCACTACTTTGGCTTCCATGGTGTTTGAACTATCAGCATTTTTAAAATAACAGCCTCCAAATAATAGATGAACCAACTTTTGTTTTCTCTGGACCAGTCAGCCAGCAGAGCACGTAAAATGATTCATAACCCTGAGAGAAACACATTTCTGAAAAAAATGAAATATTTTTTTAAAATTTGGCAATAAACGCTGTGGTTGGAAGTATAGATATCCTGAGATCAGAACCAACCAAGCAAAAAACTCAATTATTCCCATGGCAAGGAGTCAATTAAACAAGATGCAGTAGCAGTGGGGATTCTGAGGAAATACATGGATACATAGGGGATGTCTGGTGTTCTCACTTTTTAATCTTGTGACAATTGTTGGTATACAATGAGTGACATTTACTTGAAAAGCCTGTGATGACATTTAAGATACAAACCAACTTAGACTACTTTTTTTTTGTTCTGATGTGCATCTGTGCTTTGTGCTGTACCATGAATTACCTCTCAGATAACATCTAAGACTAAAACTAAGATCAAATTGTATACAGAAACATTAATGCATAAAAGTCTTCAACCCTTTTATTAGGCATGCTCTCCAAAATAAAACTCTTCTGACATCCCAGTGGATGCCAGTAGAAGGCATGAGATGTGCTCATGCAATGCAAACAGGTCTAACACACCTCAGAGTACTGAAAATATGGATCCCAGTTCTTATTGAGATGATGTTTCTTTCACTAAGAACATTTGATTACAAGATACTCTCATATGGATGCATTCCTGTGAAGTTGTTCCCACTTCTTTTTCCTATCAAATTGAATGTATATGTATAATATTTGAAGTTATGTGAGTTTATATGCTGCTGCAAGTCTTCATCCTTAGCAAAGGCAATAAACCCCTTCACTTGTTCGAGAGGCGTTAGGCACATCTGAATGCAAGTATGAGCTTGTTGCAAAGATTAAACTAAGGGCCGGCAACAAGGCCTCCATAGTCCAATTAGAATGGGCAAAATCTCAGAAGTTAGTACAGAGACAGAGCATGACCCTGTACTATTGTTTGATGCATACTCTTGCTCTTGCTCTACTAACTTTGCAGACTCCGGTGTATGAATAATCACCCTCTATAAAACCTTAAGGGATTTATGAATCTCTGTGAGGTACAGTGGTATTTCTGTGTCTTGATTTACATCCAGTGGTCTGTTTCAGAATTACTGCTGCAGAAAATGACTCCACATTAACACAAACTATGACAGAACCTGTTCTGGAGGTTGATTAATGCATTTAAATCAACCTGGAGGTGAAGAGTACATGATTTACGTGTACATTAATATAGCCTGCCACTTCTCTAATCAGTTAATAAAACTAATTTCTACAAACGTGGTTGGTCATGAAGCCCAGATCACTGGGGCCAATTTACAGACACAATAACTGGGGCTATAGCACATTTTTAAAGTGGGAACTGCAAAAGTCACTCATTTGTACCAACTGTAATGATCTCAACCCCCCATGTCTGGAATAACTACAACTGGCATCTGAATATCTGTATTCAAGCATCTACTCAGTGAAACCCAGTTGTTTAGGAAGGTCAGAGGAACACAGTTTCAAACAACAAGGGCACACAGAGAGCACAGACCTCTGCCAAGGCCAGTATTTCACTCTTCTATGATATGCTTATCTGCAAACTCATGCGCAATTAATTTCTGCATACTTTTAAAACTCTTGGGTTTTGTCAAATTATGCTTGGGCCTAGTCGCAGTCTCATTATCTAAAAGCAGTGGAATATAATCAGTTGCATAATTTGTTTTTATTTATGTGCTATAGCGGCACCTTTAGTTTGTGACAAACCATTGTGTGCAAACAAACAGGCAGACAAATAAATGAAGCCAACATATAAAAAAATAAAGTCATGTTACCTGTGACAAGAAGGTCAAGACTCAATAAAACCTTTAGTACATGGGCACAGAGGTGCTATAAGCTTTTTAGGACTGAACACACCACCAAGTACAACTTAAGTTGATGAGAAAAGTCATAAAATTGATCATCAACAAAAGATGATGAAGAATTACAAATTATTGCAATTCCGGTTGAGAGGGAATAAATGTGTATTAAACCCATAAATCTCAACCTCATGGTCTCACCACAAGAGAGGTCAGGGGATCACTGCTCATTATCATTTTTAAACAGTCTGTGAATTTACCCCAAAAAATTTTGCCAATCCATCAGGTAAAGTTGAGTTACTTCACTGGATGAGTAAAAGGCTAGATCTGCTTTTGGCATCACAGGAACTGTCAAGGGATCGCCGACTATATTTGGATTTGTCCTTTTCAGTCATAAAATGTAATGGCAATCCATCCAGTAGTTGTTGAGACATAAAGCACAGCAGCGGGCAGGTTGACTTATGGGATTTAAAAACAACAACAGATTTCAAGAGGCCTGTATAGCAACTATTACAGATGGCCATTTTTGGCATGACAACAAAATACACCTGCTTAACCGTATTTATGTAACATTTCTAAGCAATAACACAATTTAAAGGAAGGTAATGAAAATACATTTTTGGGTAAAGGGGATTACACAGGTCAAAATATAAGTCTGCAGAGCATTTTAAGGTTAGAAGACTATATAATAATCCATCTTGCCACTATTAAAATCAAAATGTAATGCAACGCTAGTCATTTAATTTGTGATTGTTGCTGTTTTCAAAAAACATTTCTGACTGCAGCTGACTTAGCAGAGGGAGAGAAAGAGCGAGAGAGAGTGAGAATTTCTGCATAACTTTTACATGTCAAAAAATATTCTTCAGTCTCTTTATAATAAAAAATGGACTGAGAGGTATAAATTGTATTTGTGCAGCCTTGTAGCTCAGCCACTGAATTAATATTTTCTGTGGATGTTTTCAAACTGAATTGTTTACTGAGGCAATCAGTTTCAGTGGCCTAAATCCCCCTAAAATGATTTTTGCCAATTTTCTTTCAAGGCAGGAGTTCTTGGCAAGCGGATAAATGTTTATAACATCAAGTGTTAGTGGACCACATTTTTAAAATGTTGTCAGTGGCTGTTTTTTGTGAGCTGAGTTAAAAGGGTTGAATTTTTCTTCTATTCTCTTCAGTGTGTCCATTTATAAAGAACATTTTATTACATAAAATGCCTCATTCAATTTAATCTCATTTTACTCATCGATTTATTCACGTTCATTAACTGTTTTTATCTTATTTTAAAATATCTGTTCAAGACTTTTTGTTGACTGCAGTTTTCTACAGATCACAGAAGAGTACACCATATTATCCGTCTTGTCCCTTGTATGAGCCTCTGGTTTGACAAACAACTGTTGTGACAGTAAACAGTAATGTGACTTCAAATCTGCTTAGGAATTTTCTGTAGGTGTGCAGCATTTCATCATCTTCAGGCCGTCTTCTTTTGCAAGTATTAAATGCAAATGACAAGTAAATCCCATTTGAGGAGACATTTGATTGTGGGTCCTCTCGAGCCAAAAATTCATTACCACAGGGATATGTCCATTCCTAATGCTGTAATTTAATCTACTAAATGAAATGATCAGGGGGGAAGAGTAAAAAAAGGGCTTGGGCATAATCCTATGACAGACCGAACTGCTCAGCAGAAACGCTTTCATTATTCGTTGGGTGAGCTTTAATCCAATTCATCGGGAGAGTATCCCAAAAAAAGATTGGTCAAGTATGTCCTTGTGTTTGAAGACGGGGGGCATGGATGCATTTCAATCTTCTGCTTGTTATTTTCTGTCTAATAATAATTCAGATTTGTTCGGAATACACTCTCATTATAAGATACATGCAACATTAAGTTTTCAAAGAATATTTTCCATAAAAAACAGCATGCGATATTGAGCCCTGTCTGCCCTGAGCTGGGTTCGTACAGTGCTGCTCTCCTGTCAGCAGTGGTAGTGCCTGTGCAGGTTCATGCGCTTGACAGACAGTGAACACTAGAGAGAACCCTCGCCTTGCCTCTGCAGATCCAAATTAATCCCCACAAAGGCGTCACACGTTTAACCGTTGAGAGAGACACAACTGACAATTAAAAAAACCAGGCTGATCTTTATGCGCTCCTGCAAGTTTTGCTTCCATTTGTTCTTTTTTTTTTTCATCAGCATAGTGCAGGTTTTGTTTTGATCCTTCAGGACACCGGGCTTGTTGTGGTGGGAACAAGGTTCCCTCCTGACCTATTTTTTTTTCTGAGCAGCTTTTCAAGCTCCTGCTCCTTTCTGAACCACCGGCTCCAAAGAGCTCTGTGAACTTGATTGGCATTCTCACGATTTTGATTGACTGCAGGACACTTTTTGTAAATGTCATTCTGGATGTTAGATGTGTCAATCTCTGACAGACCAAGAAACAAATGAAGGGAATGTGTTTGAGATTTCCATTGCCTGCTTGGTAACAATCACTGCCATCTTTAAAAACATCTTTTTTTCCCCGTTTTTTTTTTTTTTTGCGGTTTGTGTTGACAGGTGTGAAAGTGGGCTCAAGAAGACTGTCAGTTGCTCATACTTCCCAGCAGACTTCCCACTGTTTTTCAGAGATACAGTAGCTATCCATATCCCCATGTTTGGTGACCTGTCATTGCTCTTCTTTAGAGTGAAAGCCCACTGCACAGAGAGGGCCTCTTTCTGACAGACCTCTCTCTGCAGACATTGTATTTTTATGAGCTTACTGCTGAGTAACACTGCTGTGGGCTGCCTTACATTCAACTTTCATTCCCATTATGCAATTCAAGGGCTGTATTTTTAAAGCTCCAAACATCCTTCATATTTTCACAAAGGCACACAATGGCTGATATTTACACTATGCATGTATGCTCAAGCACCTTGACTTTGAGTTTAAGGTGAAGGTGCAGAGATAGTCAATGCCTGTACTTCACATTCACAAAACACACTGAAATAGATTAGAACTTTATTGATGAGTCCGGTACATTTTTTAGTAGTCCTCATCTCACTGTTTAGGGCCCTGATGTGTCAATTAAATAAATGATCATGAACAGAATAATTCTGCATGATGTAAAGGGGTTTAAAAGACCACACTCTGTCGCCACGGATGTCCATATAAAAAGACTATGATCATACTGTCATAATTTACCATTATTATGTCTTTAATGTTATATGTTAGAGTCTCCATCTCTGTTAGATACAAAATAGACAAAAATAATTTTATATATTTTTCAGAAATTTTCAAAAACATTTTCAAGTGACCACAACATAAAATAATCAATGACAATCTCAATTTTCAGCGAGTAAAATGACATTAGCAAAATAAGTTTCTTTTACTTTATCATAGACTATATAATCACAATTTCTTCATATGTTCACCATGATTTCTCTGTAAATACCTTTAACATCATAGTGAAATAAATGACAATCTCTTTGTGATCCATTTCGGGATTAAAAAATTTAAAAAAAAGAGACTGAGAAGAGAAAAGAATAGAAAGCAAAGCACAAAATCACTCGTTAAAGAGGCCCATTATCTGTTTTGAATGAAGACGTAAAATTACAGTCAAGCATGGTTCACACAAAATGTCATATTTCTTTGAGGCACTCACTGCCTTGCAGCTCAGTGTAACCATCTGCAATAGCCCTGTCGTCGATAAAATGAGCTTAAACAAATCATGGTGAAACAAAATGTGACTTTAAGTGCAATCACCTGTCATGGACGGTGATCGGAGCTTATCCAGTTGAGGCACACAATCGTTTTTTTATGATAATTTTCAAAACAAAAAGCAAAATGATAAAGGAAGGTACATAACAAAAAGGAAAATTCATTTTCTGCATGGCCAGTCAGAGTTTTGTCATTGGTATGTGCAGGCTGTTCCAGGGTCCCATCCATAACTCCTCCTCATCCGATAATGTGTGGTCACTGTGGGACTCCAGTGTCTCCCTGCTGTCCTTGTGGTTGTCAACAGAAGTCTCTTGTTCCTCATTGACACACTGGACACTGCTGTTTCTGTCAATCAAGGCCTTGGCAATATTGGTTTTGGACCCAAAACTTCTAAGATCTGTGATAGTGGATCCCAGGGAGCCACAGGAGGACCGAGTGTTTAAGTTGACGTCCATGTTAGTGGAAACACCTGTACCTGTTCTATTTTCTGTGCTGTTTCCTGTGCTCTCAATGCTAATAATTGGAGGGGGTTCTTCATGAGTCACGCCCAGCTTTTCTAGTTTTTTAAAATGCTTACCTAGCCGGCACGGAGAGCCCACCTTAAAGTTGTTCGGTAGGGGTGGCCGCCTAGTTCGGACGATAGTGCCGTTCTGTGCGAGGTAGATGTTCCCGTTGATGTTGCTGTGGCTGTTGGGTAGTCTGTTTCGCTGGGTCTCTGTGGTGCTCTCCTCACCTGTGGAGCTGGTCTCATTCTCCCGATCTACCACCAGCTTAATGCGCTTCTTTTTTCCAGGCTAAGGAGGAGAGAGGGAGACAAAGTTACTAAATTGATTTTTTTCAGAGGGTACGCTACACAATTTTCTCTCAAAACGAAAATGAAAAATAACAGCACAGATAGCAGGAATGCACAACAGGTAGCAAGATCACAGTACTCAAAAGTAATTCTCATCTTAATTTACCTTCTTGTCCTGGCAAAAATCCTTAAACATGTACTTTGATAGAATTTACAGGAGCACTAATGTTTCTGAGCGCTGAGGACTCTGTGATGCATTGCTCAAACCTCATTAATGCTTCCACACAGATACCAACATCTGACCATAGAATCACATTATTAAACTAATATAATTGTACTCTTTCATGAGGGGGACTTTTCTACTAAATACTATCCATTCAAGTACTCATTTAAAAAGAATATCTTAAAACTCAGAGCAAACCCCATTTTATGATCAATTATCAGTTGTGTGTCTTATGACTGAATTTATGGTCAGAAATCATGGTTGTCTGTGTGAAAGAGTAACACCGCATGCTCCGATAAAGTCATCTAATATGAAATCCAAGTAAAAAATCAGTCAAAGCAGACAGAATAGCAACGTGCAGAATCTCACAGCAGAAGAAAGAGTGTGGTGTTGTAATAAACACAAAAGCATGAAAACACACTCAGAAAACATTAAAGAGGAGGAGTCAAAGAACCAAGAAATTGAGCAAAACTTTGATATTTTGCAGCAGGAGAACCACCAAAGTTTTTCCTTGCTAAAGGTTAATGAGGATAAGTAGACATTTGAAACACTCTGTAGAGGAAAGACATACTTCTTCACTCCCATGCAAGGGTAATTCATTTTATTCACTCTTACTTAACAGGAGACAATATGGCTCTCTAGAAAGCAGTTGAGTTTCCCTCAGACTCTGAATCACCATCTGACGTCGCTTCTGTTTCTCCTGAGTCCTTCGACGCACTGCGGGACTCTGACCCAGAGCCGCTGGCTGAGGATTTGTCAGAGGAGATGGCGTCCTCGTCCACCTCAGTTATTGGTGACAGTCCCCCGTATGTCTCCACTGAGGTGTCCCCGATGCTTCTGATCTCAGAGCTGTATGGGGGACGGATGTAGGGGGCGGAGGGCCCAGGGTCTACGGACGCCACGCTTGACCTCTTTGATGATGCTTCATCGCTGAGCTCGCTGGCTGAGTCTTTGCTCTCGTCGGCGGTCTCAGATTCTTCCTCGTCATCCTCTTCACTCTCCTCTGTGATTGTGTCCTCAGATCCGCGGCTCAGGATGGACTTCTGTGAACGCCTGCTGCCACTGACGGACCTAGAGCTGGCTGAACTCTCCTCGCTACCCAGGGAGCTCTGGTCTGTCATCTTACTGCTGACTGAAGACCCCCCACCAGACTCTGAACCAGACATTTTCCTTTGGCTGGACCCACGAGACAAAGAGCCTTCACTGCCTGATCCTGATCCTGACTCTGCCTCTGCCTCGCTGGCTGTCCCTGTGCCTGACTCGGCCTCGCTGAGTTCTTCACTGGATTTCTCTGATGTTACTGCACTTCCTGATGATCTGGTTCTCTGTGATGACCTCACACTTGAGCCAGATAACGATGCAGCACTGCTAGCACTACCACTGCCACTCTCACCTGCACTGCCACTGCCACTAACGCTCCCACTCTCACTCCCACTCCCACTCATGCTTGTAGCACTGCTCCCCTTGCTGGCCTCAGTAGCTGATGATCTCATGGAAGAGCGGGCAGAGGACCCACTTTCCCTGGTGCTCCCTGAAGCCTCCTCCTCCTCAGACTCTTCCTCAGACTCTTCCTCAGAGTCTCTCTCGGTTGCTGATTCTTTTTCTGTGCTTGTTTCCTTCTCTGTTCCCGTGCCTGTTCCTGATTCCGTTTCTTTCTCGGACTCTGACACTTTCTCTGAATCAGACTCCTTCTCTGTCTCTGACTCTTTCTCTGTTGCCGATGATCTCTCTGACTCTGACTCTTTCTCAGACTCTGATTCTTTTTCAGTCCCGGACTCTTTGTCACTGACAGATTCCTTCTCAGTTTTGTCTTCATCAGATTTGGACTCCTCGTCAGAATCCCCTGGCTCCTCATCAGGCTCTTCCTCTGAGTCTACAGTGCTTTCATTGGCATCATCTCGGTCTAAATCCACTTTAAGATAATCTCTGTCAACACTGCTTTTCTCCGAGGATTCCTCATCAGATCCTTTCTCTTTGCTGCTTCCACTTGCACCAGCTTCTGGCTCACTTTCTGTCACACTAATGGAAACTTTAGACTTCTTTTCATCCTCACTAGTTGCTTGTGAGACCTCCTCGTCTCTTTCGCTACCTGTGGCTGAGCCTCGACTCACACTACTCTGTGACTGTCGCCGGAACTGTAACTTGTTGGCTAAGTTGATTTTCTTCAAAACTTTGCCAAGCCGGCTGCGGGAATCAGACTTGCTGTCGATTGGCCCCATAAGTGCTGGTCCGTCAGTCAGACTCTCCTGGCTGTCGATACGACGGGCTGACATCAGTTTGGCATAATCCTTGTCCTTCTTCCCGGCACCTAACATCTTGAACATCCTGGCTTTTTTCCATGGAGATGGGCCAGAGGGTCCAGCATCAGATGGCTTTTCTCCTCCCTTGCTGGCCGCCAGGAGTTTGCTGAGTTTCATGACAGACTTCAGTCTCTTGGCAGCATTAGAAGGCTCCTCTCCCTCTGCTGGCTCAGCTTGTTGGATTTCATCCTCTGGTGGCACGTCCCTAAAAGCAACCCTCTTGGGTGGACCTCTACCCCGCATGCCACCGCGACCCCTGCCTCTGCCTCGGCCCTAAGACAGTCATATTCAATTGAGCAACTTTTATGAAGATGAATGCACAATGTTGGAAGTGAAAAAGGGTTGACACTGCCATTTTAATAATACATTGGACACACAACCTATTAAGGCAGTGATTGAAAATGTGACATTATCAGTGAGAATGTGATATTCACATCTAAGGAAAGGTAATACCTCAGGGCCATGAGGACTGTAGTAATACCCATCATCCTCCATTATCACCTCTCCATATTCATCATACATGGGAGTTATCAGCCTCCTCCGACTGCCATACTGAGGAAGGTCATACCTGAAAATTAGATTCACACACACACACACACACCAAAAAATAACAAATAAGGTGTTAAGATGGCCTTAGGATTTGCTTGTTGATATAATAATTTCTTAAGCAGACTAGAAAGCATCAAAAACAATTAGTTGGTGAGTTTTTCTTTTTTAAAAAATGTTTTCATGCTGTGCAATTAAGTCTAGGATGTCCAGATACTAATGGCACTGACAGAATTATAAAAGAACGTCCTTTTTTCCATTTTTTTCATTTTTTATATGCTTCTCCTATATCTTCCTCTATTATATCACTCTGGCCCCATTTATGACTGCCTCTGCTCTTTTTTTTGTCGATTTTTTAATATGTTTTATCAGATAGGCAGTAATTGCTGTGATGATTTGCAGCTCTTTCTGAAAATTACTGTGCAAGTTTGGAGGGTTACATTGGAGAGAACAAAACAGCGAAAAAAGCTTTTCCAAAAATAAATATTTTAGAGTACGTACAGTTTTGCCCATGTTTGTCAAAGAGATCTAATAAATTAGAGGGAGGCAAACAGAGAGACGCTGAGATGGAAACCTGTTGAGTAACAAGTTTTGTCTAAAAGCCCATTAAAACTCTTTCAAACTGATAAAAACAGGTTGCATTACTCTTTTATAATACTATTTTTTTTCAGAAGATATTTGGCTACATGGCTTTCATCAGGAGAGTGCTAAATTAGACCTTCTTTTCAAACACACTTTCCAGTCGAGAGAGCAGAACGCAGCGTTATTTTGTCAACAGTTATTACATGAAAGCCAAGAAATAACTGTTCTGGTGTTCAGGTGCTGATGGGCAAATGTACAAAACACGACTTGAAAAAAAACCCACTTAAAATAAAATGAAATAATGACTATATAAATTTATATTTTGTACACCACTGTAAATATAATTGTACAGGGTAATAAAAACAACAACAATATAATAACAATATATAAAAAAATAAAATAATAAGAATAACAACAACAACAACGACAACGACAACAACAACGGCAACGACAACGACAACGACAACGACAACGACAACAACAACAACAATAATAATAATAATAATAATAATAATGGTCTAAACTGGTTTAGATCAGTGAGACTGAACATGTGAATTTTTTTCCTCCTATGTGTCACTGAATTACAGAGGAGCCTAAAGCTAAGAGGCTGGTGATTTGTGTCACTGCCACCTTTGAAAACAGGTGAGGGTGACTCAGGGGACCCCACTGCGCCGTGGATTGCTGGATTAAAAGTTTGATGTAGCGTAGCGTGCCACTCAATACAAACACATCAAAGGCATCTGGTCACGGTGCTGATACACTTATTCGCAACAGCAGCTTTTGCTATGAACTTTGTGACATGTCATTAAAATATAATTACAGCTTGTTGCAAATCAAGGCCAGTGAGGTTCGGACACATGTGAGCAACAGCTGAGGTAATTAGAGCTGGTAAAGATGACAGGTAGGTCAGTGAGTAACCACAGAGGCAATTACAACACTTCATTTGAATAAGGAAAGTTTATAACATTTGTCAGATTTCTTTCAGTGGTTTTCGGCTTCACCCTGTTCTGATAAACTTGCAGCTTAATTCCCCAGAGTGGTTCAAGTCACCTGCCATAGAGTGGAAGTGTTTAATGAATAGCAATTTCTCCGCAGCTGTTACAGCTTTGAGTTCAATGTTTTTTTCCTCTTTACACCATCTGGGCAATGTAACAGGCAAGCCAAAAACAACCACTGTCCATTAAACCATGAGGAAACACTTTCATAGTCTCAGGTGCCCGAGTCAAGGCAGCATAATTGATCTTATCTGATGGGGAGTAGAGAGGGTAAATGCTTGGATGGTATGTAGTGCTTAAAGAGCAGCATAAGTAATACTCATCATTTTGCTCTGAACTTCCTTAAAATGATCTCCTCCTCCCAAGGACCTAACCACTGGGAGCTGGAAGGCAAGGTCGCTATAAATAAGCCCTAATGATGTAAGTTTTTTAACTTTAAATGAACCGATAAAGATCAGTTTCATGGATTAAAGTAAGTAGATGAAAGATGGGATGGTGAGTGGGCCTCATGCTCACCCTTGGTCATAATTATAGTAGTCCTGTGTGTAGTAGTCCTGGCCTGGGTCGATACCTGACTCCATGGAGAGTTCCTGTGTTTTAAAGAGGCAGAGACAGAGAAATTACTCAGCGCTTTTTTGGAGAAAGACAGAAGAAGAGCAGCAGCAGAAGCAGCAGCAGCAGCAGCAACGTACAGAGCAGATATACAGCAGAATGACTAAAATCCCTGTGAATTAAGAAGAGCAGGAGTGTTTCTACCTCAGGTCTCAGAAGAGATGGCCTCAGCAGTTGCTGTTGCTGCCAAAGATTAGTGCAGAAGAAGGGCAAGGTCATGGAAAGACGGGACGGTCAGAAGACACACAAGCACAAGGAAAAGTTCACTCTAAACTTTGCATTTAAGCAAGAAAATACAGGCCTCTCTTGTATGTACTGCTAATTCTATGCCATAAACAATGAAGGACTGGTAAAACATTGACAGGAAAGAAACGAGGAAAGACAGGGAAGATGTCAACCAAGCATTGAGGGAATTAAGAAATGTCAACAAAATAGAAAAAAAAACCAAAAAAACCTTCCACATATGTCAGGTGTTGACAGTTCTTGAAGGTGACACAAAAAGATACCTTAAAGTCAAACAGTCACTTTTTTGGTCCCTGATTATGTTCTTTTTTCCCCCCAAAGAGCAGAAAGAGTCATCCAAATGCTTATCTGCTATTTGACAGGAACATTGTAGAACACAACAGACTTTCAAATCAACCTAAACAGTAATGTCAGTGTCACAAGTCCTATCGGCGGAGATCTCATCTTAATCTCATTCAGTGTTTTCCATCAAGTGAGTTGTAGATAAGAATAATAGGATTTAAGCTGCCTTAAGCTGCCTTGAGAGTGACAAAATGTCTCGGCACAACAATAAGATGAAAACGCATCATAACAGGAATGCTTACCTGTCTGCCGTAGCCTCGCCTCCTGTGTGCCGCAGAGAGGAGGAAATGAGAGAAATGATGAATATGGATTGACAGCAACATTTCAAGTGCTTTCAGATAAATGAAATGTTAAATCTACAGGACTAGCACGTCTATATTCTGCTGACCAGTGAGAAAAAACTGCAGCTTTACTTACTGTGCATTTTCATGTGTTAAATTACAGAGTTGCAGGACTCCGTTCAGTTTTAAAAAAGGGGGTGCCTAAGGCTACAGTGTTATCATGCTGGTATGGGCTGTTTTTCCCCCCAGTTATCTCATCCAAAAAAAGAGAGAAAAAAATACAATAAATGCAAATAGAAAAGAGGCTTGGAAGATTGGAATAAGAAAAGTCAGTGTTTATATAGACATATCTCAAAGCATCTTCTTGCAGATATGAAAAGTCATTCAGACTCAGGGATGAATTAGGGACTCAAAGGAAGTTAATAATTGTCTTTGGTTACCACATCATAAAGTGACATTTTCTTTCAACAGACGGCAATGTTTTTTTTTTGTTTTTTTTTCCCCAAGGAACTGAGATACATACAAAACAACTTAAAGCAACAGTGCAGTGAATTCAGCACAGGTCAACAAGCCGTACGTAATGGAGCAGCCGGTCTGAAACCTCCAGGTTCACAAGCGTACAACTGTAACCTGTCTGAGCCCATAAATAATGACGACTTTCACACTCAGATATATGGCCAAGCAATGATGTGAGCTTCCTCTGGAGAGCTGTAATCTGTTATTATGAGCGGGGACCAGGGGACAGGGGCAAAGCCATATGGCCACACCTCCCAGGCAGAGTGGATGAAGGGAGTGGGGTCTGATTGATGACCTGTTGGATTTGCTGCTGGCTAGTGCTGCTTCATACAACATCAAGAAAAATGGCACAGTAGACGGCAGCCGTAGGAAGTTTGCACAAGAGGAGAGTTGGGGGAAGACGGGTGATAATGTAATGTTGTAGAAATAGAGGTGAGAGAGGTGAACTCAGAATGACAGGACTTGAGTGCTGAGGAACCCACAGTATTTTATCTATAACAGTAAGGAGATCTTGGCTTTACAAATGACTTGCGCTACATATTGTGTCGCATATTTCTGTGTGGGGGTAATAAAAACAAGTCTTATTATTCTGCTGCAACAAATACCATGATAAACAGACAAAGCTACTTCACAGGTTGTAGCAGAATCAGGACAAAGAGCAGGATCAGGAGATCAGTGGTTTGATCCCTGTCTCCTTCAGTCTGCATATCAAAGTGTCCTTGGGCGAAACACTGAACCCAATATTGAGTGATAAGCAGGTTTGCACTCGGTACAGACACTGTCTGCCACTATTGTATACAGTGGTAATACAGTAATAGTGTAGAGTGGCTAAGAGACACGAAAAGCACTATAAGTATGAATTCCTTTTAAGATATAAAAGAGTAATTCGACAGTTTGAGACACTTTAACTTGCAGAGGGAGTAATTTGTATGTAGGCTCAGTTAGTATAGAGCTAAAGCAAGCAACTGATTAGCTTAGCTTAGCATAAAAAACTGGAAACAGTGGAAACAGCAACCCTGCTTCTGTCAAAAGGTAAAAAAAAACAAATAAGACAGCCTCATCATCTAACACATTACATCTAATTTATTTAATCCATTAAAAAGTGTGCAAAACAACAAGGTCTGGTTTTATTTGCTGGACTATTTTTTTGGCCAAGCATAGCACCCTGTAAAACTACAATGTAATTTACACACTTCAATTTTTGTAAGGATTAAACAAACAAGTGCTGCGTTAATTAGTGACCTTTAAGAGGTGCTGGTAGGCACATTTTGTTTCTTTTGGATGGAGCCGGTCCAGCTTTTTCCCCCTTTTCTTTGCACTATGCTAACTGCATGCTTGTTATAGCCTCATATTCATTACACAAGACACGAGAGTGGGATTGAAATGTTTATGTTCTCTCAAAAGAAAAAGGGAATAAGTGCATTTTTCAAAAAGTTGAACTGTTTCCACAACAACAACAAAAAACCTACTGCACCATGTGGTACAAGGACAAGTGAATGTTTACATGGAATGAAGGATCTTTCTGATCAGTATTTGCTGTAAACTCAGACATACACTAAGCCAAATATTTTTTTTATACCACGGTCTCTTGTTATTTTTTCATATGCAATGCTGAGATCCTGATAGTTTAGTCAGTATTATCTTTGAAACTTCTATCAAAAACATACTCTATTTGTTGAGTGAACCTTGAGTTGAAAAGTGTTAACCAGTTATATAGAAAAGGACTGTAAACATAAAGGCTAAAACCTTTTTTACTCCTAAATTTTTTTATAATAATACATCAATCCTTTCAAACTCGTGTTCATTTTTTTTTTCTTTTTTTTTTTTACGTTACTTCACTGAATCATCAATCAGGACACAAAAGAGCAAAAAAGCTGCTGTAGAAATTGAATGTAAAGAATTTCATCCATTAAGGCTTTCTCCTCTTGAGTAAGAAAACAGCAGGTGAGCCGCTTGCTTTTTTTTTTTTGAAAAAGAGATTACCCCATGTAGTGAACATGGAATACAGAATTAGCAGGCCTTCGATCTGCCCATCAGGGAAACGTGTGATGAATCAAACATTACATTGCTCTGGAAGGGAGGTATGCTAAGACCATTTGCCCTACGGCACTGAGGGCGAAACAAATACATGAAGGGTATGCAGGAGAAAGAGACAGAGGAGTGGAAGTGAAAAACCTGAGCACAGGAAAAAATAAAGGAAAAGAAAGGGGACAGAAGTAGCATTGCAATGAGTGTGAGGAAGGTAATAGAATCTTTGGGGAACCACGAGGAAAGATTAACAAGAGGAGGCAAAGGATTGGAAAGTATTAGAGCTAACTACAGAGGAAGAGGAAGTAGAAGGGGAGAAACTCAGACAAATGGGACATGCAGAAGGTCAGAGGGATGGAAAGGGAAAGGAAGGAGTAACAGTAGTTGACAGTCCCACAGGCAGCGGCCCTGGTTAGGGATTGATTGGCTCTCTAATTAGCCTTTTCCAGTGTGTAGCCCAACATCACAGTGACTACTTTATCATGCTGGGAGGATCTCTGCAGACATGTGAATAGACAGGACCCCAGAGGTTGGCTCTATTCATTCAACATGAGCCTGCCGGGGGAACACAGTTGGTGTTATGGCCAATGCTTAAACCAACAGAAGAAGATGTATTCGCTTAGAAGTGTCAGGCCATGTTGAGTCTGCAACTCTACTGTATTTTCATGAAAGGATTCCCTGTGGCCTGCCTTAGTATAATATCCAATGAGTTTATTTTCATGCAATGTTTTTTTTCCAGAGTAGCAATATATTTCTAGATTTGTTTTTGTGTATGTGTATATTCCCCAGCGTCTCCTTACTCAGAGGGTTTGGTGTTACAATCAAACATTAGTAATATTAAAATATCAAATTAATTTATCACAGTATGTATCTCTTATTAAACCCACATAATTAAAAAATGGAATATTAAATTTGAGCTTAAGTAACTGCAACAACTTTCTGAGCGTGTTTCATCGATAAATATGTGATCATCCGTCCTGAATACTCTGAAGCTTATTTCACAGAATTTGCATACCTTTGGGAAATTCTCCACAGTTATGGTAATTTTCTCTCATGGGAAAAAAAACATCTAAGATTATGTTTTTTTTTTCTTTTGCCTAATTTGGATTTCTCACAAAAGAACAGCATTCTAAATGTTCATCCTCATCTTTTTTTTTTGTAAGGGAGTAAAAGAACAAATTTATAATCAGCAATATTCAACCAGAAAATGGTGTTAAACAGACAGTTTGTTGGATTTATGTATGTTAATGTTAAGTAGTTTTGGTAATGAAATGTTAATGTTAAGATTATGAATTGAAATAACATCTACGCTGAACAGACTAATGTGCTGATTCTGGGCCATAATTAACATTATTATATATCTCACAGCAGGTCAACTGATAAAAACACTGAGCTGAACTGATAATGAACCTTATATGCAAGTCTATTTTATGTTCAAATGCACAACTTTGAGCATAACTTACAATAAATATGGTAGAGCTGAGTGCAAATCTTGGCCAGTGATGCTAGAACTAGATTTTCACACAAATTCTGGAGTAAAAAAAAAGCATTTTGATTCTGAAAAAAACACACAGTCCAAATTTTCAGTCTTGGCTAAAGCTTATATAAAACACTAACAACTGTGCAAAAGATGAAAAGTATTTAAAACAACAGACAAACAAACAAACAAACAAACAAACAGGCATGGAGATGTATATATGGAAATAATGACAGTATGGAGACAAAAGGAAAAAAGTCAGAACAGTGTAAACTAAGAGGAGGACTGTTCACTGGGCTCAGTTCGAGTTCAATTAGCTTGTCTGTTCGACCTCTGCTGCCACGTTTGGATGACTCGCCCCATTTTCAGTGCAGTTCCCACTTGTTGAGTTGATTTGGGCTACAGAGCTGGAGTTGGTTGTTTTTGGCGTGCTCTGCTCATCCCAGGGATCAGAGCTTTGCAGTTTGTTCGAATCCTCTGATTCTTCAGTCACTTGAGGTTTCTTGTTAAACTTGGGCACCTTGCAATTTTTATCTACTTGGCTGTACAGGTTGGCAACAGACCTCTCTATGTCGGCTAGATTCTGGATGTTTTTCAGGATGCCTCTGAGCTCCTTCTTCTTCCCACTGTCAGCTTGTGATGGGTCGGATGGAAAAGGAGCAGGGGGGTGTTTACGTTCCGCAACGGGGCGAAGCGAGGACAAGGGCGGCAAAGAGGCTGGAACAAACTGGACGATTGGGCGGAACTGATCGCTAGCAGGTGAGGGAGGGGGAGGAAGAGGCGGTGGCGGAGGGGGAGATATCTGTCTATTGACAGGAGGAGGTGGAGGAGGAGGAGGTGGAGGTGGAGGAGGGGGCGGAGGGATATACTGAGGTTGATTAACGAAGGAGGGTAAAGGTGGTGAAGTAGGTGGACTAGGGCGAAGAGATGTAGGTTGGGGGGGAGGATGCGGCCGCTGTGGAGGAGGCGGCGGTGGATTTTCCGGCGGGTCTGGTATGATCTCCACGGTGATCTGACAAGGCTGAACTGTCATATAGTTGGAGATGCTGGAGCTGAACTTCCTGAGGACAGGGGGAGTTGGTCTCTGACTAGCCAGGGGCCATGACTCTTCTCCCTGAGTAATGATAATGCTGGGGGGCACATCCCTGCCCACAGAAGTGGGGCTGTAAGAGTAATCCATAATGGAGAACAGGGTTTCTGAGGTCAGCTCCAACATGTCATCGCTGTCTCTATCCCTGACAAGGATGGAAGAGAGGGAGCCGAGGGAGCCTCTGTTTTGCTTGAGGGTCTGTTCCTGGAGGGCCTGTTGCTCAAACTGTCTGGCCTGCTCACGGACCGACAACTTGGTCTCGGTGCTGCCACTCAGGTCAAGTGTATCCGAACTCTCCAGCCTTTGCTTGCCTCTCATGGCTGCTTGGAGCGTCTGTAGTTCCCATTCGTCCGGGTCCATGAGAGTTTGTCTCCTTGGCACCTCGTAACTGTGCAGCCCTCCGTGAATGCGAGAAGGCATTGACCAGACGTAACCCGACCCCGGTGAGGGAGGAGAAAAGGAGAATCGCCTTTCAAAAGGACTCTCGCCCCGTGTGAAGAGCTCAGGACTGCTGAGAGGACTGCTGTCATCGTAGACGGGGTTATGGGTTGTGAGCGGGTTGCGGTCAGAGAGAAAAGTCACGTTGCTCTCTGATTTGGGCAAGCTGACACGCAATGCTCCGTTGCCACGGGCTGCAATGGTGCGACCGGCGAAGGTGCTAAGAATCCTCTTGTGGTCGGCCTCTTCAATGACAGACTTTTTAGCCCTGCCCCAGCGAAAGATGGAGGTGAAGAAGAAAAAGACTTGAAACAGGTAAAGATTAATAGTCTGAGGGCCAGCGAAGCAAAGAAAACAGGATGAGGCAGAAGCAACGGCACAGTTGTTTGTTCCTACATCTTAACTAATCATGACTCTAGCACTGTGACTGCTGCTCAAATTCTGGATTTAAATAGCTAAAGATATGTTTGAGGTTTAAATGATGTTTTGAATGTCAGCACTGGGTACACATCAGGTGCAGGCCTTTATTTGGAGGTGAAAATCAAATAAAAAGATGATGTTTTTCAGAAACTTTCTCAACTCATGTCCAAAATTTACAATATGATGCAATTAAATATCATAAATAATGAAGCAAACAAATATGCTGAGCTTTACTCCAAAAAGACAAATAACCAACGTCACTTGATATTGGACGCATTGTTGCAATCAGTCACAACACTGAGAGATATGAAGGCCAAGGCAGCAGAACACAAAGGAGACAATAGTCTGATGGGAGGGGAGAGACGAGACAGCTCAAGTGAGATCTACTGCACTGCAGCACCTCTAAACAAAAATGGAGCTTCACCTTGCTGATAACGTACATAGACATACATTAAAAGATTTTACTACAACCTATAAAATTTCTATTGCCTACCACTTCACCAAGGCTAAATGCATTTAAACACAAAGGTATTCATGATAAAAGAAAAAAACTGCCATTTAATTAAAAGTTTATTACATACAAAACTAATATCTCATATCTATATATATTGTGTGCATATGCTCAGTAAGTGCTATAGGCGAGAGGGGAAACAAGGGTGCTGCTGTGCTTTATTTATAAGAGTGCTCTGATTGATTTGTCAGCGACTGTTATAGGCTAATATTTGTTCTCTCTCGCTTGACAGGATTATTTTTAAAAAAGCAATTCACAGAGCTGATTAGATGATGCAAAAACATACAAAATGACTGTTCTTCATGATGCTAAAATGCCATGTAACGGTGGCTCAAGACTAACCATCCCCAGAAGACAATGTGGTTTAAACAAACAGAAATCCTCCAGGTAATGCCACAAAAAAGGACAAAAGAATGATTTTCGTATGTATCTATGGATGTGTGATTGCTTGATGACAAAGTGAACCAAATGCTGACTGATTACAACTGACTTGTCTTCTCATGTTGTTACTTTGTCTAACAATACCAATGCCTGGCTACTCAGCACTAGACTAGAAAATTTGGAGATTTTTAAATGCTCCCCTGGTAACCTGTCCATCTTTTCCTCTTTAATTGAGCAAAAAAACGCAAATTATTTATCCCCTACTTTTTAAAGGAGTCAAGTTACTTAAACCTATACATAGTATTATCGATAACAAATGATTTGGTTATTGAGCGATCTGTGATTGGCACCAAATTTCTTTATCAGAGCACCCTTATACATTTACAAATACTACTGATCATATCCATAGACCTCTAACATCATATGTTTTGAGTTTACTTACTGCAGTCTGAATCCAGAGAGACAGGGGAATATAAATGATGGAGAAGATAGAAACACAGACAGATGGTAAGATGACTGAAGCAGCATTGTCAGAGGTGTGCTCAAGGGTGTGTTTTTTTTGCTTTCCGAGGGTAAATACTGTACTGATTTATTTGCTGTGTGCATCTGAGAGTATGCACAGCTGTTCGCACAAAACACACAGAGTCTCTCACACACATAGCCTCACATGCACTTTACCTTTTTTTTGCAGCGAGAACTTTTGAGTTTTGCACACAGAGTTTCAAAGTGTTTTAATGGGGTTGTTTATAAGACCAACTACTCGTGTTTCTAGCGCAGGCTGGAAAATAACCCCCCAAATAAATGACGCCCAGCTCTGAAACAATACCCATGAGAGCATTTCTCCTGCTACAGAGCCAAAAGCTTCTGCTTGGTGTTGAGTGTTGGTCAACATCTGTTGTAAACATTGCAAAAGGTCTTTACAGCTTGCCATTAAAATTCCATTTTCGTTTTTTTTTTTTTTATAACAGCGATTGTGATGTTAGTAGCAGTACTACTTTACCATGCTGTAAATCAAAATTATTAAACCCAGCAGGGCGGCGGTTTCAATGCAATCTCATTTAATCTGCAAACATTAACATTTGATTACACGTTCAGGGTAGTATTTAACATGAGAGGTGAAAGCCAGTAGTGCTGATGGTAAAATTGTCCGTCATAATGACAAACTCAGGAAGCATTCAATAGAGGTATTAATTAAAAGAAGTTTTAAAGTAATTAATGACCGAATCAATGATTAAGCACAAGCCAGATGAAATGTTTGTTTCTACTTCCAGCGAACGATATAGTGTTTTATGGATTTAATCACACTCTTACCTTGAGAGAGACACAATCTTGCAAAATGCCCATACATAAGCTTAAGTTTAATCAACGGCTGTGCAGCTGCACATGATGTGGTTTGCGGACATCTAAAGTGGATTAAGACTAGAGAGTCAAAGAGCAGAGAGAACCACTGATGCAGCTTCTTACTAATAAGTCTAAAGCAGCAGGTAGATGTCTGAGGTCAATATTCAGAGCTGCCAGAGGGGAGAAGTGATATGATTTCGAATGCTACACAACAGTTAGTGTTAAAAAGTAGGAAAATACAAATGCAGTAGCACTAGCATTCAACCTGAAATAACCCCCTCTGAGTTTGGATCTAAAATTCAAAGAAAGAAACCCGGAAGGCAAGAAATGATACCTGGTTGTCATGGGAAAAGACAGAGTGGGAGATTATAAAGGGTCAGTCAGGGTTGACTCACATGCTGCTGTCGCCCAGCTCCTCATAGAGGTTAGCAGTGGGAGCACCCGCTGGAGGTGCTTTCCCTCCTGGAGGCAAAGCCATCTGAATCCTGGCAGTTTTGGCACACTCTGCCTGTCGCCTGTGAAAACATTTAGGGTAAAGTCACCATGATATGTCTTTCTAGTCCACAAGCAGAGGGGGCATGAGGACAAAAAAAAGACTCTGAGACAAACAACACAAAGAAAAATCAATCCAGAATACCAGCATTTGGAATTTTTTTTTCTTTTACATTTAACGTATTAAGGAATGAACTCAGTAAGGTTAAAATATGAGTAAGAGCCAGACACATCACTTATGCATGAACTCTCTAACATGAATTAACCATGTGTTTTCAGAGGGCAGTTTAATAAAAGAGAGGCACAAGCTGAAACTGCCTGTAAAACTACAGCTACTGTTATGTGGAGTCATGTCTAAGAGATGTTGGGAACATGACAAGAATAACGAAGTGTAGTGAGATGAAGTACAGGGAGTTTCTGTTCTTACTTAAGTTGACAAAAAGCTGCATGAAGCTTGAGCTTTTCAGAAAGAACAGAAAAGAGATTTCAAAACAAACTTACAGCAATAAGCGTTGATATATTTAAACTTTTCTCAGTTAACTTTATGGTTTGTTACAGCAAATATCTGGCTCCTGTTAACTTGTCTGACTCTTTTCACCAGATGCTTGTTTAGTCTGCATGTGTTAATCCTTTGTGGATTTGGCCAAACAAGCATCTTGTGACCTTCAAAAGAGATGTTTGTCTGAGTATTAATCCCGAAACTATGGCTGAGTGGAACTTTAAATATAAGAACAACACAAAACAAGAACATTTTAGATGACAAGTTAGCAGTGAAGTTGTGAAAGTCATGACTTAATGTGCTGTTAGATTTTAAAGTCTCTCTTGGGGTGTAAAGACAACCAATAATACCTGCAATTCTCATAAAGAATGATATCAAATAGCGTAATAGCTAACAACTGAAAAAGGTATTGTAAAAACTTTTATTGCTTTTTAATGACATGTTTTTTTCAGAGTTCTATTTTTCACTTTCACTCCTGGTAGGTCTGACATGCACAATGCACATGCAGTTTATTCACAGGACACCTGGGACCTGAACACTCTGGGATCAGATCTGAGAATCTGGCAGAGTTAAGAATGTAACACTGAGTTGAGTGAGAGGAAGTCAGGACAAAACTATGGAGTTTTGTTGACTTTAGGTTAATTTTTCTTTCAACTTGCATCCGTTTTTTTTACACATGCAGAGAATCTATTCTGCCAAATTAAAAACATTCATCTCGGAAACTTCAAGATGAATGAGATGTTTGTAAAGGCTGACATTTGCTCGGATGTACGTATTTAGTTTGTCATCTTTTTCACAACTTCTTAAAAAAACTAATGAATTATGAAGAGGAGAGAAACTGTGCTTCTAAAACACATTTTAAGCAATGAAAGAGCAATCACTTGTAAAACATGAAGAAAAATTACTTACTCTTTGAACCTGGTCATCGGTTTTGATTGAGGGACGAGCAGAGGAGACGAGCAGAGAGAGAGGAGAAGAAAAAAACATGAGTGATTAAAAACTCGCAAAACTGGAACTATTGAAAGTAATCTCGTGAAACACAGACATTTAGATAAAATAATCACTCTGGGAGAAAATCTTTGTTTAACCAACTAAGTTAATCTATTTAACCTCAAAAAAGGAGAAACTGAGAAAACTTTTAGCATGTTTTAAAATTTTCTCCCCTAATTGCAGAGTAGGAAGCACTCATGCCTCCAGCAGTGACTGCAGGGCTACACGCACAAGTAGCCATTGCTTTTTTCTTAAGTGAATCTTCTATGTTTCATGTCACCATCACTTATTCACAGCAAAATCCAATTATTCCACGTGAATAAACAGATTCATGTTTTAAATATTATACTCATTCCCCAAAATTGGCAACGGCGAATTATGTTGACACTTAGAAATGAGAAAATGGTTTCCTAAATCATTTCATTTTACCAAAGTAATGTCGCCACCAACAAAGCGCCATCTGCTGCGGCAGTTTGTGTGTTAGGTCTAATGTCACCATCAACAGATTTCTGCTGTGTGTTTGGTCTGTGCGTTTGCGTGAGGACAACCACTCTGCCCATCTGCCCTGAATAAACATTTCCCAAACGTCACCGTTTATGGAACACTCGCAGCATATCAACGATTACAGGGGGGATAAGAACCTGACTCCTGCCAACCAAGTGTTCAATTACCTCAACGATCTGAAAGGTGCTTTAGACACAAAACATCATGTTTTTTTGCGAACCGCAGAGTGTGTGCGAAAGAGGGAGTAAGCCAGACAGAGGGTGCACTGTTTACTGTGTGCGCGGTCTCTCTGATGATGAGAGATGATTAAGTGGCGTGAAGACGCACTGTGACGGTCACAATTGGCTGTAGATATTTGTCACAAATGAGTGTTAATTAATCTGCTTTCACAGAGCATGAGCAGGGAGATTAGCCCAGCAGAGTGCGCAGTCAGCATGTCTGATGAGAGAGAGAACGGGAAAAAAAAAGATAAATGGAAAGAGACACACACACAAACAAGCAGCGGCCAAGCAAGAAGTGCTCCCGCTTTATCTTAAATACTTGACAAATACACTTTTCAACAAAGCTGTTTGTGGTTTTGCTGGCGCTACAGGGTAGGACGTAAACAATGGCTTACATTCAAACGATAAATATCTGATTTGTCGGTGAGGAGCAAACCTTTTAGCTAAAACCTAGTGCGACACAATATCTCCCAAGATAATGGTCTGCTTAATTAAAATGTATTTCCTGCTTAATTTCCTGACAACCAGTTAAAGATGATATATTGATTGCACTTAAAACGGTGATCATTACTGAGGTGAGAGTACTCACTGTTTGTAGGTGACCATGACAATGAGGATGGCAGGGATGCAGCAGAGGATGATGATGATGGCCAAGGCCAGGAGGGCTCCCTCTGTGTAGCCCACAGCCTGGGCGGCCTTCTTCACACTGGCCACAATGTCTGGGGAGCGGATCTCCTGAATGCGGCCGCCCTCGCCCAGGTGAGGCTGGAACTCCTTGTTGATTTCCAGGACATTTCCATCGAGAAACCTGTTATTTATATGACATAATGATGAAAAGGTGAAAATAATGTGACAGTTTGAGAGGTGAAGCTCGTTGTGTGACGAGCCCACAAAGAATTATCGCCTGAATCTGCAGCTTCCCTCATGTTTCTGGAGCTTTAAAAACAAGATTAGATTGACTGCTTACAACTTAAGTGTTTCGGTTCACTTTCATCACTTGTAAAGCATCGTGTTCAGCTGCAGCAGGAAGCTGTTTTCAGCAAAAAAAACAGCTGAGAAAACCTACTGAAGACAATCAGCTCAGCACAGCACAGCAGAGAGACACAATTAAAGGCTACCTGGTAAACTCAGTGAAGCAGCTAAAGAGATATTTCCATCAGGAGCTGGTAGAAATCAAAAACAGATCTAACGGAGTAAAAATTTTATCTGAAACACTCTAAAAATATAACAATGTAGATCTGCCATTCTTGGATGTGTTAATAGTAGAATGTTTGCTAACTTTCACTCTCCCAGGTTTTGAGTGTCTCATCTGCTGAGGGGCTGTTGCTAATTTACAAAACATTATCGCATTATAAATAAATGATGAAAAATTGATTTTGGATTTAGCATACTTTTCATAGAAATTTATTTTGTAAATGCAGGTAATTTGTCCAAAAAAAACAGATTCAATAATCAGTGTGACCTTTCTACAAAAATGTGTTTGCACATCGACTACATTTCAATTACAAACCTTCGGCAGAATTTGCATCACTATTGTTGTAGAGCAAACATGCACACAAGCAATGCACCCACCGTTGTTGTTTAAAATGATATTATGTAACAAAGACAACAGTGGCTTTTAAAAATTCAAGGGTGAGAACACTGCCACATCCAATTACTGTCACTTCTGTTTTTCCATAGGTGAATAAATGAGTAGAGATAAAGGTTATTACATGGTTTCGCCTGCATCTATCCTCTAGGGAGCTCAAATGTTAAAGAACGCTGTACTCAAGGTGGTATGAGAATGCTCGCCTGCATGAATCTACTCACTGTTTGGTTTTATTCTCCTCCTGTGATCTAACAGCAGATATATTACATGCAATTACCCCAAAGCATTGTCAGACATGTGCTGCATGCATAAAAAGCTTCACTCCTCTGGTTTAAATGATTTTCCTGACAGTATCTGTATCTAAGGAAGCAGATTCATATTAAAGCAAAGATGTGGCAAACTCCTTTTTAAATTTAGCCTGGCTGTCTCAAAAGCTGCTACTCCCGATAACGGCGATTATCACTAGCTTTGGTTAAAAAAAAAAAAAAAAAATCTGTTTTTATGACATGATGCCCCTCTTCCCATGGCTCCAACCTCCACCTCCCCCCACTTGAACAAACAGCTGAGGTGCTCATCTGATGGTCAAGGACACCGAGATAATGTATATAGATTGAGTCGGTACGTACACAAAGCACCTCCAAATGTCATTTGAGCGGTGTGTTTACAAATGAACTGAAATGGTCACAATCTCATTGGAAAGAGAAGGGTCGACACACAAAGGAGAACTGGAATCAACGATGGATGAAGAAAAATGAGGACAGAAGATGGTGTCAAATAGCTCAATGTGAGATAAGCAGGAGAGCAAATTGGTAGAGAGTGAAGGTGACAACTCAGATGGAGGTGTTTCCTATTGATTGGCAGCTCTTATGCCCTGATGGAGTTGCCTTTTTAAGATTGGTGGCTGATTGGTTTGACAGAAGAGCTAAGAAACATTGGAAAGGTGAGGACAGGATCGTCCTCAGGTGCCAGCTGAGTCCAAGGCCTTTTTTTTTCTCCTGATAGGATGTTTAAGGTTCTTGTAATCACTTTTATCTCTGTGGCTTTAGTACTATGCAAACATGGCCTCTTGGTGGTCACACAGAAACTCTCGCTTTCTCTTTCTCCCCATATGAAAGGAATAAAATGTATTGTTGCCATATCTTTAGACTTGGAAAAGGGTTTGAGGCACCGTCATGATGGGTTGATAGACTGATGGAAATACTCCCTGCTTCACCCCCCACGTCCTCACCCACTCCATTTCCTCCCTTATATCTAATATGGCATATGACAGATTCAGTGCACCTGCGGGATAATCAAAGTCTTCTAAAAGAAGTTTAAGGTGGTGAAAAATGGAGACAGAGTAGAGGAGGAAGCCGAAAGGGGATCTGAGAAAGAGACATTTGCTGACAAACTGTATGGACAGAGGGTAAAGAGACTGCTGGGAAAACAGGCAGCACAGCAGGGACAGCAGGGACATCAATTTAAACCAAAGCATGGACTGCACTTGTGTTAAAAATTCATCAACTCACTTGAAGAGCTCCTTGGGCGAAATGGCCCTGTTCGTGAGCGGGTCAATGGCGTACACCATCAGGTCCGACCTACTGTAGTCCTCCAGCTCATAGCCATCGCCGTGACGACGTGGCCCGATGGACTCCACAATCACTTTAGCACCTGGGATCTGGTCCTGAACATGTCGCTCCAGAATACTGAAACAACCGCAGAATCACAAAGTCAGAGTTATAAAAAGAAAGCCAAAAAAAAAAAAGGAGTAAATACTAAAAAAGCAGTTAACGTCTAGACTGAGGAGCCAAAATCCAGGTTCACGGTAGTTCAAACAATTTCTGGCACCTCTTCGCCCAACACAATATGAGAGCCACCAATCTTAAGTACTCCACTCTGGCAATGATTGTCCCACTGGGCAGCTTCTCTCTTCTCCACACTGGGCTCTTGGCAAAGCAAGGCTCTGATAATCCTTTTCAGGCAGAGAGAAATCCACACCTCAAATTACAGCCAATAAAGAAAAGCCTTGCCATCTGTCTTTGCCAAGGTGGTTAAACAGTTTGCGCACTCAGGTAAAATGGCCTGGATCATTACCAGCACTGTGCGGAATCAAAGACCTTTTTAAGTGACATCACTGCAAAGAGCTTAACATGACTAACGTGTGTGTTTTTCAGCCTCAAGACCACTGTCACTTGTGTGGTTGTCTGACTTACAGGACAACTTTTTAGCACAACATTCTCCCCTCTTTGTGCTATCTGTATGTTACTATTTTGCATGGGCATTGACGCTGCTGTGATTGGTTTAAAGAATTACAAACATGCCAGAGTATTTTTCCCATTTAGCAGAATGATAACAGGTGAAACTGGACCTTTCCTTAACTGCACTGCCACACTGTATTAAGTTAACTATGGAGATGGTCTTCCTATGTGAAACTGCGTGTGTAGAAAAGCCACAGCTCTTGTAAAAGAACCATTAATGCCCATTTGCCTTTCAGATGAACTAATTAGACTAAACACTGTGTCCCCAAGAGCTGCAAAAAGATGTTTCATGAATCTCCATCATTAATTAATTTAAACTGGGAAAACAGGCTCCAGAGGATGTACTCAACCGTCTCATTTGCCGATCCATGATCTTAATTGTTTGTTGTTTAAATACCAATGACCAAGCAACATTGAATAACAGGTTTTTGACATGTTTATTTTTTTTGTGGTTATTTGGCACTGCTGAATCATACATGTCACACACATACACACACACGTCCTGCAAAAATAATTCTATATGCAAATTAAGGTGCCACCTTGAACCAAGTTCACCTCTTATCAGAGTGGTAAAAGGACTGCAGGAAAAAAAAGCAATTAATTTCAATTCTACCTGAAATCAATCAACAAAAGGAATATCAGAGGGCAAGGAAATGTACTGGAAAATAATATGTTATATGGACGTGAGTGGTAGAAGAAATGTGGTGGTGGGCATCTGTTTAAAGATTAATATTCTTTACACAGTAGCTCACTTTAATGAATATCAACAGGGATATTTCCCCCTAGTATAATGCAAACACAGCTTTTTTCTCATTCAACAGGGGTTTTTGGCTTTACTTTTGTAGTTCATGTTAAATATTGTCTTACCTAATAAGCTCCTCTTTCTTCTCTTCCACTAAAGTTGGTGGAACAGTGGACACGACGACCTGCATGTCCAGCGCGTTGACGACAGAAACCTTAAGACAAATAAAGAAAGAGAGAAGGAAAGATCAGACCGAGAGGTGAAACAGACAGAAGAGAAAAAGTTATTCACGTGTCCCACTGTGAGTTTTGTTGACTTATTCAAATGCTTCCTCCAGTGGACCAAATGAGACCCTCTAATTGCCTGCCTGTATTGGTGCCATGCGGCAAACTTAACAGAACCTAATTCTGATGCCGCAGTTAAGTGCATAGGCAACAGCCTCTGTGCTCTGAAGCCAAATCTCCCATGCGGTTCCTGTGAAATTAGGTTTCCCCTTGAAAATTAACGAGCACCACAGTTAAGCACTCGCTGCTCTCTCATATCCAGGCAATGTCCCAGACCCTCCTTCTGTCTCGTTAGAGGCTTGTTATCCAGACATATTTCACTGAAACGAAAAATAAGCCTGCCCACAGTCAGGAAAGATAAGCATTGGGTGCAAAGCTGAGCCTGATCACAGCGGGTGTGTGAGGAAATTATTAAGGAAAAGAAATGCACACAGAGATGAAAGATGCACAGAGACAAATTTGGACAAATTCACAGACACACAAATATACGTGCATAATGTAAACAGTGTAAATGCACATGTCTGAAAGAGTTTAATTGGCTCATCTGCCATCGGCACATGTTTAGTGTCCAGTAACTACTTTGAGTAATCCAACAGACTGGAGACAAAACATTTAGTACAGAGTAAACAAACAAACAACAACAAAAAAATGACAAGTATTAAGGCTTGAAAATAAACCCATCGTTACCAAGAAAACAAGCGGACGTTTCTCTAGAACTCTAAAATCAAATTTACTCTCAAACGTAAGCAGTTTGTTGTTTGTTTTTCATGAGTAGGATCTTTCATTTATTGATAAATCAATATTGAAACAGCCAATCATGACTGCAATTCTGCTTTATAAAACATTCATGGAACTGACAACATGTTATAGTGGTAACCCTGCAATTTAGTATTGACATTCAATAAAGAAGTGGGAGTCAAAGGAGAAAACTTAACGGTTAAGAACTGTACAGAAGAAATTATGTTTGTTATTTACTCTCTTGTTTAATTTAACCTCTAAAACACTAGAACTGATACTTCCCATCATGCAACTAAGCAACAACTAATTAGAGACTTTCTAAAAACAGCACAATATAAAATCTCTGAAAGACGCTTTTTTGTTCTTTGGCACAGATTGATACTACAGTTATTTCTATTGATTACAGCTAGAAGCTGGTTAGCCCAGCTTAGTACAAAGACTGGGAACTGAGTTAAAAAGCTGGCTCACCTAAAACCCACTGTACAGAAGGGCTTTTACAATTTTAATTTTTGTATTATACAAATGAAATGTAGTATAAGTGTACTTTAAAGCTAGTGGTAATCGTGTTAGTTGTTTTCCTGCTGATTTTAGTCTTTGTGCCAAGCTATGCTAACAAACAGATATGAGCTGGCATCGATGTTCTTATCTAACATCAAATTTTTGCTTCCCAAAAGAACCATCCTGAGAGTGCTAAAATTATGTTACTGGATAATGTTTACTCAGCTTTGACAAAGCTCCTCCAAACCCACAGAGAACATTGCATTTATGGGCCGTGCGTCACACTCCCAGATAACTGCTTAATTAACTTTGACGTGTGAAATTGGTGGAATGCCCCTTTAATTAAGCTCTCCGATTTCAATGAATGGCGGACAGGTGACAGTGCAAACCAATTCCACATGTCAAAGTGACATTCGCTGCAGAGATATAATGCCGTGGAAGCTGCACACAACGTGCAAATCAAATCAAATATACCATCGGTGTGTGGGTGACATGTCAATCAAGAAATAACAGAGTGCACTACGGTCATACACACATGCTATTAAAAGCACCATATTGGACACTTACCACCACCTCGGCACTGCTGCTGAGACCTTTTCCATAGTCATCTGTGGCAATAACTTGAAACTTGAAATAGGACCTGCGCATGTTTCGAAACATAATGGCCGACTTGATGACACCGGTGTATGCCTCGATGACAAAACTGTCCCGGCCCTCTGCGGTGGGTGGGATAATCAGGCGGTATGCCATCTCACTGTAATTCCCAGTGTCCTTATCAGTGGCCTATAAAATATATGTAGCACAGAAAAATAAAGTTAGACAAGAAAACATCAAAATGTGTTGCTCTTGTGACAATAGGAAAATGAGAGGGAGAAAAACAATGTTTCATGGAGAAAAATGACTGTTTTTTTAGAGATTTCAATATAACCTGAGTCATCCATCAACCATAGCTTTTGACCCAAATGGTGGAATCATATTACATGTCTGTCCACATCCTAATTAGTGATTTCACTAGAGATATCTTCCTTAAAAAACCAATGGGAAATACCTGCTGTGATATCAGTAAAAATTGGTCAGAAAGCAATATGAGAACCTGAAAGGCTTAACAGAAAAGCACTGCAGACAGAATGCCCTTACTTGTGTGATTCATTGTCAATTTACCCCCAAACTCCCCTCTAGTGCATCAATCTTGCTGTTATTTATCACACAATTATTCTGCAGCCATGTGACAAATCATTCTTGTCATATGGCTGACGTGACAATCAGTTCGATTTTCTCATAACATCAAACCATTACAGCTGTCATCTTTTTACGACTGGAGGTTGATGGTGTATTTTTTCCTTAGGGGGCAGCATTTCCTTTGAATCATCCATGATTGGTTGCCATGGTGTCAAGTTATATTGTCTCAAGATGTCAAAACCATTGATGGACAGCCATTATAGGCTTATGTTAAACAGCAGCTGGTGGATGTCAGTACTGCAGTCTGCCACATTTGATGTTTACTACTGATGGAGATATTTGCTAATAACTCTTGTCCATTCAGGTTTTCTGTAAAAGCAGCTGACAAAAGGTGCAGAGCTGCAGCTGGAAGCTCAGGTGTTTTTCACATTGATGCCACTTTGTCCATTCAAGGCTAATGAGGAAGCAAGGTTTCCTGACTTTCATTGTTATTTATGAATGTTGAACTTTTTTGCTTTTCTGAACCTTCAAAAAAACATTTCTCTGGCCTCTTGTAGGCAGCAAGGACAAGGTGTAAAAACCACATTTGCATTTCATCAATTTTTAAGCTAAAGCTGTTAGCAAACTGCTACTTAATCACACATTACAGCACTTATGGAGCAACATTATCTGGCTACACAGCTAAATGATGTACTGATCTTGTTTTGAAGCTCTGAAAAGCCAAAAGGAGCTGAACATTCAGCTGATAATTCTTTTGTAGGTTCATCACAAAGAGCCTTGCCTCGCACATGAGATACTAGAGTCGTTTGATAAAGCCACTTTGATGTGGGAAATATATTTGATTACGTTAATGTCTTTGATTTTAAGGCGATTTTGTGCAGGGGTGTTAACATCATTTATTCAATTAAAACAAGAAAATGACACATGAAAACAACTTAATAATCAAAAAACAGCTCAGAAATTACAATAATACAACCTGCATGAAACCACTTTATGTCTCACTTGGTAAAACCACAGGAATCTTGACCTCTGAGGCACCAAGTTCTGACTCTCCACTGAGCTCACACACAGGCATCAATTTTCAGAGTGCTTGTCTGTAGCGAGTGACACTGATAAATAGGAGCAATCTCTTTTTTTTTTTTTCTCCAGCTATTGGCAGAGAAGAGGGGGGAGGGGGAGCAAGGTCCCAATGAAAAGACTGCATAAATCAGCGGAGTGAGATATCTTTATTGAGTAAAAAATAAATTCACCAAACATATTCACCGGCATTGTGTACGAAGGGGAAACCTCTTAGAGCAGAACTGTCACTGAGGGTGTTTATTGTATTTATTTATTTATTTTTTTTTTGCAAGCTGCCAAAAGAAGTGACAAGAAAATGTATGGATCCTGATGGTGGGCATTAAAAAAATCCTTCAGAACAACAAAGAAAAAAAAACTGAAGTTGTCAGTGTTGTTCAAAAAGCTTTTCATTGTGTTCGTTTAACAAGGGGACAAGCACTTAAGAAGGGAGCCGAGACAAAGTGACTACCCGTTTCTCTAATTACATACTGATTAAAAAACAGGGTCAAGAGGAAGTCACATGGAGCGGCGTTTAATCATGTAATCAGACTTCTTCATCGAATGGCACAATTCTACCTTGTTAAAGAAATATCATATATCTTCTACTTGATTGAAATTACAGAAAGTCAGAGGGGTCAGATTATTCCAAATGTTGATGATATCTCTACTGTTTATCTCCAGAGAAAAGGGAGCACACAGCTTCGTTGCTAATTAAGTCAAGTATAAATGCTTCACACGAGCCATGCTCCAAAGAAGCCTCAGCTCCAGGGAAATTATAGATAGCACTTGACCCATAATTCAACACTTTGGTGTCTGTTCCAAGTTATAGGAAAGGCAGAAAAGGGATTCCTCATTGGCTGAGTGATGGAAGTCACTGCATGGTTTTCGATCAATGATTCACTCGGCAGTGCTGCATGTAAGCCTACACAAGATGGATTTTGCATATTTAGAGTGCTTGGTAATAAAAAATGGTTAGACAGTAATTATTTTAAAAAGCTCTGCAATCACTTCTATAACTTCCACCCCTGTACAGAAATACATTTCGCATAGGACGAATGCAGATGCACAGTAATAACGTTAATGCTGTCTGTATTTCATGTGCTTTGGCACATTCGGGGTCCTGGTGTTGTGCGTGATGACTCAACTGGTCGCTGATTTATTGATAATCTCATTAATTACATCTGTGCTTTTCCTGTTAAGACAAGTGAAGGAAGCTTTTTAGGGGAAGTTTCCCAGGTATCGCTATGATCAGCTAAACTAATCTCCAGTGTGTCTTCAAGGAAGCCATCAATCAATTATCAGATTGATACTCTCTTATTTGAGCCAATGTTGTTTGTCACTTATTCTGGATTCATTATTTCAAACAATGCTTTTTAACTTTTATATTCATATCTCTTTTATAGGTTCTTACTGTCACATAATTTAATTGTATTAACAAATGGGCTTTTTGCTTGTTTACTTCATTTTGAATGGTTCCTTTTTTAAGCCTTTCAGTTATTATTATCACAACACCCTCTGATGTTACAGCTTAAAACACTACATTTTGGCTGGAGTTTTGTGGCATTTTTTGAATAAAAATACAAAAGGACTTGCTTTTTTAATTACTGTTTGTAAACACCAATGGGAGACCTTTTTAGCATTAAATATTTGCTTTTGAAAGTCTGGATTCCAAAACAATTACTGTGGCTCTGACTAATGGTGAGAATAAGATAAAAGAGTTATGCTTGTTCAAATTAATGTTTTATTGCAGTTCAGACTGAGCTCTTGTGTTCAAGGTCCCTGTGATCACACACACAGTCCTCCATGAACAAGCACCTGCATACATGTGTGATCTGCTCCACCCAAATGCTCCCAGAAGGTCACTAAGGTCTCCTGACCAGGACTTACTAGATGTCCCTCACACAAAAGCTTAAAATTAAAAAGGTGAATGAATCTTTGAAGCTGTAGCACCTAAAATGTGAATCACTCTTCTACAGGACATAAGAGCTGTGACCACTGTTTGTATTTTTAAAAAGCAGCTGAAGACGCATCTGTTCAGACAGGTATTTTGTGTGTTTTATGTCCTGTCTTTTGTGATTTATTAATACTCAAATTGGATGTTTCCTTTGTGTATTTTAATTCTGTGAAGCGCTCTGTGACTCTGCTCCACGAAAAGTGCTGTAAAAAAAAAAAATCTTACTTTTTATTTACTTCTGTTTACTGCGTTTTAAGATTTTGACACATACATGGCATGTCACACGCACATGTGCTGAGTTACACACGTGTTTGCCACAAATCATTAAACTGTCTTCTTCATCTTGCACACATAAAACCACCCACACACAATCATTCATACATGTGATGAATAACTCCAAGGCTGAGAGTTCTCTGTAGTGTCTGATCAACCCCTCAAACTCAAGTCAGAATTAAAATATACTGAACATACTGAACTCACAAGCACTGCCTGGTGAATTTTCACCTCATATTTTTGAGTTTAATGTACCTGTAATGATGAGCTTTAGTGTTAGTGTTCAAATACTGCCTAAACTAATCCTTGTGACATTTTCTGCAGGTGTTAATGTCTGCATCTCCTGAATTTCAATGATCTGTCTGACTAGATGTGTGCTAATCTCATGTTTAGAGCTGTTACACTCAATAATGATTTACATATCTTTAACAAGTCCTTGCCAAATGTTTATACGTCCTAAAAGATCTTCTTTTAAAGATATAAATATAAAGGAAAAGCTCCTGCAGTTAAAGCCAAACTCCCAGTTTTATGTAAAACTATCAATATAATAATAATCTATTAGCGTCCCTGGTTAGTGGCAGTGGCAGTATCAAAGATATGGCCTTGCTTTGGTCAGCCCACACGATGCTTTATTCTTTTGAATTAAAAAACAAAAGGAAAAAATGCCAAATGCCAGCTTTAAAGCTGATGTGCAGTACGTTTTGTTCATTCTAGCCTCATTATCATTACTGTGGTGCCAAACTACAGCTAAACACGCTCTTATTCTCAAATAACACACTGATTGTGATGGCACAAGTTCTACTGGATGTAAGGATGTAATATACAAATTTTTTGGCAAAGTAGCAAAAAGGAAAAAAAAAAATCTTTTGTGGTTTATAAAAGTGTTTTGTACCTCTCAACCTGTTTCTTGAAGCTGCAGCAAAATTGGACTCTGACCTTCAGCCTACCACTTGACATAACTCAGTTAAAGGTAGTACTTTTGTCCCACCTTACAAAACCTTCACTGACCTTAACAATCACTGAGTAACAGCTTTTTTTTCAGAATACTATAACCAAGTGAATGTGTAAAACCTTCACTTCACAGGCTTTACGTAGAATGAAAAGAACAAAAGCAAGGGGGAAAAAAATAAAAAGTGCGAAACGCTGGCTGCACCGCTCACTGCCGTTCATTCAGCTCATTGCTTTAAGCATATGGTAATAAATGAGTCAGACTCATTCACTAAATGTATCAACACTTCTATCAGCTCAGATTTTCTCGCGTCTTTACATTTGGCAGCTGGTCAGCGGAACAGAGAGACTTTATTAATAAAATCAATAAAGATGACAGAGACATAGTTAGGAAGACATACAACCCTCCGCCAGCCTGAAACCCAGTGTAAGTCCATTTGCATGGCTGTGTTCAAATGTTGTATTGTTCAATAACACATTAAAAGAAAAACATAAACATTAACCCAACCATGACACATAATACGACCCATCTTCATGACAGTTATTGAAGTAGAGAACGATTGCGCTTTTATTAAAGCCATTATCTGGAGATCTCGTGGTGTTTGTTTCATAACCTTCTGGAAACAGTTGTTCTTATCTTAAGATCAAGATAATCGAGCATTTATCCCAAGAAAAAAAAAAAAGTTTTTCCTCCTTTTTATTATGATGTTTACCGTAGATTAGGGGCAGATACATGGCCTCTTGTATCTAAGATGTCTGATTAAAGAGTTCCCACTATTGATCAACAAAGCACACTGTGCTTTAATCAACGTTCAGTTCTGAATCCGTCTGAACAATCGTGACAGTGACATTGACCTAGAAAGCTGAAATCATTTGTGGACAAAATGAACTGAAGACTCATATCTGATCTCTCCATGATTATCTGGTGATCTCTAAAAAGCAATAGTTGCTTCCATGTAATAAGCTCTCATCTTGAAAGATCAGTCTTTGTCTAAATGAGATAAAATAACTAATTATCAGTGATTTTGAGATAAAGTAATAACTGCCTCATGTTCTATATTTGAAAAAAAAAAAAAAAAAAAGATTAACTCCCTAATTTTTGCAACCATGGCTTATCTTGGCTCCCATACAGTCTATACTGGCTGCAGTTACACATAAATGCTTGACTGTATGTCAGCTGCAGCGCTGACATTTAAGTAGACACTGCCGGCGGCGCTGCTCAAGGATTTTGTACACAAATACAAGCCTAAATACATAATAACACCTACCCACGAATAAAGAACAGACAAACAGGATACAACGGTACACAGGATGACAAAGTGAAACCTTGGCAGTGCAGCCTGATAATCAGCTTCAATGTCCAGCCATGCTTCTGTGAACATACAAGGATTACACCACTCAGCTCACTCTGATCCCACCTGCTCACTGACATGGCAGACTGTGGGGAGAGCGAAATTGAGGTCGAGATGCAGCCAGAGATAGAGGAGGAGATGAAATTGACGCAGAGAGCAGATCGGATGAATTCTCCCACCATGGCTGCAGGGCAGGTGTTGTAATAGTGGGCAGAATCAGGCACTTTAGCTTCATGCTTGAATCTCTGCATGTTCATATAAAGAAAAAAAAAAAAAACCTCGACATAATACCAAAGACCAGAGTGGATATTTTCTTACCACTATCTTAAGCACAGAGCTGAAGATCTTGGTGTCCTCTGTCACACCGCCGATGTAGAGCATCTTGGAGAAGACGGGAGGGTGGTCGTTCTCATCTTGCACCTCAATGAACACCTTGGCTGTGTTGGCTGCAAAAAGCAAAATGACACCAGAATGCGTTCAAGTGCTTTGGGAGTCATTTACTTTTAAATAAAACTCAAGTATGCATCTAAAATGTAGAACAAAATCAACTCACAAACCCAAAGAAATGAAGTATTCATGCAGATATTCAAGCATCTGCATCAGGTTTGCTGCACTCTCAGAAAATAAGAAATTGGAACACATAAGCCCAAAATAACATTTACTATTACAGCCATCAGCTTTGGAATAAACGCATCTCTGAAGTCATCTCGACAGGCATTGGTCAAATGCTACGTAATTTAGCATCAAAATTGTCACGTCAATATGATTTTGTCATGGTCATCGGCTGGTCCGAAACTTCAAAGAGAACTAGAAATAATTTCTCAGAATATTTGCAAATCAGTCCACAGTGAAAACATCAGAGTATGTTTTTAAACAAGATCCATTTGGCTAGCCGTCACCAATTTAAAATTAAGTGGTATTTGTGCAGTTTTTGATCATCTGAGGACGGGTGGTTTGACCTTTTTTTTATTTGAAATCAATTTTTTATTTTTATTTTTTGAAACCGAGAAATAAGATTTACCTGGCTTTTGAAATCTGACTGCAAAATGTTGATGTGAGAATATTCACTGCAGACAGAAACTGTCTTGACCAAAAGTGGACTGAGAGTGTGTATGAAAACCCGCCTTCATTTTTGTGCTTTGAAGTGGATTTGTAATTGCATGCTGCAGAAGAGAGAGACATGCTCCCTTTGTCCTGACTCAACCTTTTCAAATGAAACAATGTGAAAAAGCTATTCTGGGTGAAGTTGACGACTTTGAGTCAATAATGAGGATGTTAATTTTGTTATGATTACAAGAGGAAAATATTTTGAGTCGAGAAAGTATGTTGATGACTTCTCACTGCCCTCGATAAGTAGATCATAAAAACAACAGAGCCAGTTTGCATTCTGTTTACCAACCAATTACTGACAACACTCATATTCTGAATGAAAAATGGCTCCGTGAAATAATAAATACGATGATGAAATTGTGCCTTCTAAGCCATTATTTTCGAGTGAGGACTACCTCGCATCATTTATTGTCAAGAAGTTTGTTTTTTTTCCCCCCACAACTTGATGCACGACAATATCATCAATAAAAAGGCTCTGAGAGTTTCACGGGTATGCCATTTGCACATTATTGGGAATAATAATTTGAAGGGCATTCAATAATTAAGCAGCAAGAATTTCCCCAGAGGAAGCACTGTGAGAAAGAAATGGGAAAAGAGGCAGAAAATGTGATATTTTACTGCTGCATTTGCTGGTCCACTGGCTTTTTTTGAGAGGTTTTTGAAATATTCATCCAGTCCCTTTAAAAGGATAACACGCATTCTGACTATAAACATTTGTCCCCCTAATTTTTCACGGTTACACCTAAAGTGAGCGAGCTACAGCGTGGATACATACAGCGCAAAATCCGTCCAACGCTGCAGTTTAGGTAAGAAATATGCAGTGTCAAGGACCATTTTTCTTCTGGGGGAATACAAAAATGTGAAGTCATGTGGCATTGGAGCTGAGGATGTGCCGGGGGAATTGGACAAACAAAAACACAGCACATCAAATTACAGGCACAATAGCTGTAGTGTGAGACATAGAGGAAGAACACTGGGGGATGGGCCAGACGTATGCACAGTTTTTCTGTCTCTCCCTCCTTTTTTGTAAAAATGGCCACATTCAACCCTGCAAGTACCAGTACATAAAAAAAACAGAAACTCCTGTCCTCACGCAAACACACACAGTCGTAACGATGCAAGAAAAATAAGGGTTCATTTAGAGGGAAGATTGCTCCAAAGGCATGAGTGTGGGTTCCTGAGAGTTCATTACAATTTAAAAAAACATGGTTAATTTAGTATTACTTTGGATTAATATGTGTGCATGTGAACACAAACCTCACAGTTTGCAGGCATGTGTGCATATTGACCATGTGAGTACACACACAGCTCTGCACTGCACTATCGATCTGATATTTTGAAAGAAAGTTCCACTGTGGAGCCCTGATTGCATTGCAATAATACAAGTGAGTAAAGAAATTGTTTCCCTTAAAAGGATGAAGAGTTTATTTCAGGTATTTGATCATTTTGTGTGTCTGAGTATTTTGTATTTGTAATCACTGTTATTAGTATGAAAGAGACAGATGGTGAAAGAAGGAGAAAAGCAGGTAGAGTTATTCATTGATTATTCATTTGCGGTTAAAAATGGATTGAGGGGGAACTTGTTGCTTGCACTGCATCATTTTTCAAAAGCCTTTGTCAGTCAGCTGTCCATAAACAAGCCTAATGATATTCCAGCTGAAAGCGTCGCCATCAGACGGCGAAGACTGAAGGTCTCACTGTTTCTCGGTTGGTCAAACAGCATTTCAAAACTTCTGACAATTTCTGCTACTTTCTGAAAAAAGAATCTGACAATCAAACTTACTTTGCACAGAAACTTGGCCAGAATGAACTTCAAGTACTTCTATCACTTTTGTGTGTACAAATGGGTGCAACATCAAGAATGTTTTTGAGAAGCAAATTATGCGCCATTATTGCTGATTGTGCCACTCCTTGTACTCCTACAACAAAGACACACCAGAGACAGTAAATTCTCGGAGCAGATCTGGGATGCAGCGCGATGCATTTGTACGATGTTTGTCTCAAGCAAACTGAGGCCTTGAAAATAATGGAAACACAAAAGAGGATGAACTAACTGAAAATTTGCTATGATTAATGTTTTGTCACCCACCCTCGTTTTAGTGGGTGTGCTGCTTAGATTAAAACAAATGCTCTCTTTCTGTTCAATGGGCCTCTGCAACAAATCAAGACAAACATTTTTTAAGGATTTAGGATATTTTTGGACAGACATACTCCTTTAAGGTCAGGATTAATCATATTTTGAAGAAAATGCTTTTACCATGACTGAGAGGTGACAATTTAATATGCTGATAGAAATGTTAGGTGATTCTATTCAGTTTTTCATAGCACTAGCAGTCTTCCAGTGATCATCTATATAAAGTTAGCACCCTGCAAAGGGTAATCAAATATTCATCACTTTTTGAAAGCATTGAGCATTTAATTCCAAAACTGAATGGAAACTATGACATCTAATTTGGCCCAAATGTATGAAAATGCCAGCGGACAAACTAAGTCAGGCTAACAAATGCTGCTGAGCTGAACAAAAACACAGTACATCTTTAATTAAATTATAATAAGCTTCATGTTGATTAGAGAGTAAACAACCAATGACAGGCTGCAGCAAAAGTGCAACCAATTATATGAAATGACAAATGCTGTGGCTAAAGGCAACAGTGCATAAAGCACATAGTAGAGCTACATACACAGACACAAAATTTGCCCTTATTTGCTCCAAATCTGCTGCCCTACAGCGTTGCTACAAAGCACACATAGACTTTGTATGTACAACTACAGCACAGACATCAAGTTTCAGTGCTAAACTTTTTCTTGCTATGTTTTTTGTCATCTTACAGCCCAGCAGATGTTCCCAGCACATGTCTCTGAGGTCCCAGATAACCAGCATGTTTGTTATTTCTGTGAATTTCATGTTTTCTTCAGTATGGCCCTCATAAGGCAGGATTAAGCATGTAATAATCCACATATACCCACGAACATAATGCAAAACGGCTCTACACAATTGGGACAAACTTGGAAATAAATACCACACGTAAAAATAGGCCATGATAGAATTACTACAACTGTATTTAATCATAATCTGTCACAGTGAGGGATTATGATTCCATATAAATGCAACACCTGGAATCCCATGAAACATAATTTCATCCCTGATTTCCTTCCACTCAAACCCAACCTCCACAATCACCCCCTTTTTTTTTATTGGCTGCTATTTCTTACTTTTAGAAGGCACACGCAGGTTGGACATGACGACCAACATGGAGTCGGCTTGGACCCGAAGGACATAGGAGGTCACATTTTCATAATCCAGCGGCTTGGCTGTGGAGATGACGCCGGTCATGTTGTTCACCTGAAAATGACCTGAAAGGCAGCAGACAGGATGAAAGCACAAAGTTTAGTGTCTTTTTTTAACAATACAGCATTCTTATCAGACATAGTTGCTTAGCCTTTCTTGCGCTCTTGGCACTAAAAACCTCTCGGTCAATATTTAAATGCTACTTTGCCGTTATAACAATTGATCTCAGTTAAACTCCTCCTCAGGATCTTTTCTGTTCATTGCCAATTTTTCCCTTTGTGTGGAGCTAAATAGAGCCTTTTTAGCACATTTCACACACAGAAGACGTTACAGTGTTCAGCTCAGTTATACAGATGCCAAAACAGTTGTGAATCTTCAGACGGGCTGGAGGAAAGTTAATAACAGCCTGTAGTGAAGAGCAGAACTTCTGAAAAATAAGGAAATAGCACAAAAACTGCAAGATTTCTAATGAAGGCTGCCTAAATGATAAAACTTTCTTTCTGCAGATGAATGACTGATCAGTTAGAACACTGACAAAGGAAAACTCACTGAAATACATCTCGCTGAACTTTTTTTCTCTTTTCGGTGGCAAGAAAAGACCCAACCTTCTCTGTAACTATGAGAAAAGGTCAAGCTTCTGAACACTTCTGCTTACCCTCAGATTATTACTCCTAGAAGCCTGAGGGTAGATTTATAGAGGTCTCATTAGGACTCCACGTGCCATAGATCACTGCAGGAGCACTCGAGGTGCATGGTGAGAAGGGGACACTGACTAACAGCTTCCTCCCCAAACTCACAGGTATGTCTCCATCTTTTGGCTTAAACACTTGAGCTAACTTCACACCTATCTGGTGTTCTGTCTCTCTCCCACAGCGTAATTATGCTCCTAAGACTTTGTCAAAAAAGTAAGTGTGAAAAGTTGCAAGTGTGTCAGTCTCTATCCTCTATTCTAAACTATCACCTGCATGTGACAATTTTATCAAAAGTATTTAAAAAATCGGATTTTAATAGCTTGATGTTGTTAAAAACAACTTTCTTAATTTGCAGGAATGGAAAGCTGGCTTGTGCATGTCTGCAGTTGTCAGAAAAAGCTTCGTAGAAGTTGACACCTACACAAAAGCATCTTTGTTTAACGTAGAAAATTGAATAAAAACCAGGGACAAGAGTGTCATGAAAGAAATATGTATTGTTTTGTACAGTGAAATAAATTTACATGCAGATGTGGTTTGTGGGGTTAATTTCCTGTATGGTACATGATCTGTGGCACATACCTCGTTCATTCCCCGCCACAATGGAGTAGAAAATGGTTTGATTGATGGCAGCAGCTAGAATAGTCCCCACTGGTGTGCCAAATGGAGCCAGCTCACTAACTGGAGGAAACCTGCAGAGACACAGAACACAAATCATAAGACAAATGGCAGTGAGACTCAATGAAGCCGCTCACCTTAGTGGAAGATATCCAAGGCACAGCATAAAAAGGGCTAAGATGAATACAAAAGCTGTCATAACAGCTACACTTAATCTATGTATAAGAGGAAAAGTATATAATGTTGGGAATAAAATGATTGAGTCAACTGGTTTCAATAGTTTGATTCTCACCCACTGGAGAAAATAATGTGGCATTAAATGGCGACCATGGATATAAATCACTGTGGTTGTGCAAATCTGTGTTAAGTAATTTAACCATTTTTATGATTGAATAGAAGTGTGTGCCAGAGGCAGAGCGTGTGGCCCAGCAGTGAGGTCTTGTATTGGCTCTGTGTGAATGTATTTCATACTTTATTTAAGTAGGAATTCACTGAGTGAGAGTCATGTTGTCAAGTATTGTTACCGACTCTTTATTCTTCCTTATTTGCTCTTGTAATTTGCTTGGAATAAGTCTAAAAAATATATTTTATTGCAACTCAATGGAACTGTTGAACAGATGCCTGTTGTTACAATTATTATGTTCTGACTCGATTTCTTAAGTGATTTTTTTTCCAGTATTTCACAGTTCACTTTAACTTTACTCCCATCTCCTGATGACAATAAAGTCCAGTATTTTTTTATTTTCTGGTAAATGAATAAGTAAATGATTTTCCTCTGAGGGAGGACAATGCAGTTTGGGAAAAAAAATTCAGACTTATAAATAAATAATCCACAGCTGCTTGTACTAAAGCCAAAATCTCCCCATATATAAAATAATGGCTTATGGGCGAGGATAAGAACACAAGCTGCAGGTTAGGCGCATCATTTGCACTCTGCATTTGTAAGAGCAGAGCTGAACTAAGAAGCACAGATCTTATTTTTCTGCTCTGCCTTTGCTCAGACTTTCAACCAAAGCCACGAGCTTTTGGTAGTGAGTGACCACAAGAATGAGATTCAAGATTCAAGCAGCAGAGATGAGGTTTCTCTGCAGGGTGTCTGCTCTCTCTGTACGTGATAAAGGGAGAAGCTCAGCGATTCAAGAAAACCTCTGTAAGGAGCTGCTCCTCCTTTATACCGAGGGTAACCAGCTGAAGTTATAAGGGCTCTATGTGACAAGGCCTCCTCACTGCTTTCTTCACGGGGGGTGTTCGGATACAACCCACTGGGAGGAGACACCAGGGCAGACCCTGCATATTATGGAAGACTTCGATTCAACTTCCCAATGTGCTGGGGTTTATCATCAGGAGGAGCTGGATGAATTTGCAGGGCTAAAACATCAAAGCAGAACTTAAAAATTATAAGTTTTGGGCAGTAGAAGTTTAAATCTACAGCTGATTTTTTTACTTGCTCACTTAATTATTAATCTATTAAATAGATTATATATGCCGTGACTGAAAAAAGACCTTTTTACCCAAAATCTAACCACCAGACTGTTTTATTACCAGATATTTTAAAAAAAAAAGTAATTTCCAAACAAAAGATTTGATAATAAATTCAACATGAATTGTTCCGTGAACAGAACTGAGTGTTTTCCTCCTGATAAGTGAGACTTTGCGACAGCTAATGACTATGCTTGACTATCAGGCGTACAAGAGGGTAATCATATCCAGCAGATATGATTGTCACCACTCTCCACAGAAATTAACAGCTGCCATAAATAGCAGGGAATCCTGTCTTGGTGGTGTGTCGGTGAGGGCTGATTTAAGCCGATAATGTCATCTCGCTGTGACACACTCGTGTGATACTGTGACTGCTTTCCTTTCTCATTCTCTCATCTCTGCATATGAGGTGTGTGCGTATGCGTTCGGGCATGCATGGTGGTTATGCCTTCTTTTGCAGTTCACATTTGAATTGTAACTATTATTCACAGCAGCGGGAGGAAATCTGTGGCGGCGTTGTGGGAGTAATACACGCACCATAATCAGTCAGATTCTATTATACAGTCAACGTCGGTGTTAAAGGGTATTTTTGGGAGTAGACTCTATTCTGGCAGTCGCAGTTATAAACATGGACCGAAGACATTTAGACACCTCCAGTCTGACTTAATAACACAACATTGTTTTAATGCTTTCATCTCTAGCATTTGCTGACCCCTAAGTTCTGACAAATTTTTACTACATGAATAATGAAATTATCCAAAGAAGGAAAATGCCGCCAGCCTTGGTTTCGATTCTGGGTTGATTGTTATTTTATAGAGCAACTCCTCCTTATGGGATTGCAGCTGTGAGAGTCTCTACGAGGTACATTGAACCACTTTGACAGATTGAATATGACGAGCAGGGAGAACTTTAATTTACACCGGAACAAAGAAGTCTATATGCTGAAAGAATGTACAGGTATTGAGACGACAAAGTATTCTGCTGCTCGCTGGAGTGAAAAGACACATTCAGTAACTTTTTAGACAGTTGGGAGAAATAACAGACACTAGAGAATGTGTTGACCTCTCTCAAAGTTCCAGAGGCAAACAAACGCTCAAACAATACCTTCTTGAATGACACTTAGAAAAAAAAAAAGAGCCGTCTATCCATCCTGGGGGCTGCAGTTACTGTCTCTGGAGACAAACAATCCCCACAGACATTTTGGGCTGAGAATAATTCAGAAAAATAGGAGCCATTCTCCTGGACAGAGGATGATACACTGTAGTGCTCTATCCTGAGAGATAATACTGTCGAGCGTGTGCTGCATGTCCTCACGGAGTCTTTCCACGCAAAAATGGAGAGCTGTCATTGATAACACTAAATGACCTCTGTTCAGTTTCTTTATAGGTGTACTATTGGGCTGTCGGTGAATAACTGCTGTGTCTGTTGCATCCATGAGCAGAAGGCCACACCTTGCTCCACAGTGATGGGAATCAATTCATTAATGTGGCTGTCAAATAAGTAGATTACCTATTTGGCTCAGGAAGTGCCTGATAAAAACACAGAGACAAACCCTTGAACACCATGAGCACGCTGAGATGTGGGACTCATAAATGAGCCTGTTCATGAGAATCAAGGGTGACACAGCGGTTGTCACTAAACATACGTGCCTTCACTTTTAATACACTTTTCAGCAGTCTAATGTCTGTTTTGCAGATGCCCAGAGAATGGGATGTCATTTGCAAAATGAGACTTTTAAAAGCCACAGAAACAGCTCTCATGTCGCTTTGGCTGCGAACAACATGTTTACATGCCGTCCCTGTTTATTTTACATTTTAAACAGCACAAATTGAACTAGAATGTGCATATTAAACCAGACTTATATTCAAAAACTTGCTAGAAATCGTCTTTGTCAAAGCTGTCGTTACTTTTGCCTGTTGTTTCTGGATAAACTTAAAAAGTATCTATTATTTAATGAAAAAGCCGGATTGAATTTGCCTCATTTAAAGTATTTCTCAGGGTGTAAAGCTGACTTTCCTGCTCAATCCATTCTTTGCACTCACTTCAGCCAAAAACTAATTTTCTGGCCTCAGTGTGGAACCTCAGTGAAGCTGCAGTGGAAATAAACACCAATCACCTGAGTGGAGTTTTACAGACAAAGAGCTTCCATTTAAGGCAAAAATGCCCCAAAAATACTGTATTTTTTTGAGTGTTGCTGTCTTGTCAGTGATCACAATAAGCTGATGAAGCTACTATTCATCTGCTTTCAATAAAAGGCAACAAGTCTCATGAAAGAATATAATCATTTTGTTATTCTAAATCTAAATCCTAACCCCGAACACATTCACAAAACTCCCTTGATAGCACAAAAAAACCCTGTTCATGAGAAGGTGTGCTCTTGTTAGATTTGTTTATTTGCGCAACCGATACCTCCTCATTTATAAAGGTGGCTTGTTTTCTCTATTTGTGGAGAAAAATTTAATTTACAAAAATGTTACTCAGGAGTACAAGAACTTCACATCATGGAGCTTCAAGTCCAATTAAAATAGGCAACATAACAGATTTATTGTGACATTAAGTTAGGTGCTAAAATGGCTTTCTGAAGCAAAGTGGTCCATGGTGGGAGATGTTCAAGGGGGTGAGGAAGTCATGGAGACATGTGACAGAATGTTATGATAGGTGGCTGTCGAAGTGACATCAGCTTCCAAGCAGCTACCTAACCGTGGTTGGCATGCCAAAATATATACAAGTAAAATTGTGTTAAATTATTAGAAGTCTTCAGTCAAACAAGTGTTTTGTTCATACCTAAGAAAAAATTCTGGGTTCTGGAAAACTTCTATATGTGAAAAGTTCTTCAAAATCCTACATGCTGCTCAAGAAAACAATAGTTTATAAAATAGATTCTTGTACGAAAAGTCATTTCATTTCTTGAGATTTGGGGCATTTTTCCAAGTATTTCAAAACATTACCTTTTCTTGGAGCTCTTGTTAAACTCCAGAAGGTCCAGAGCAGAGCAGAGTGCAGAACCTGTGCTAACCAGTTCCTATGTTTTCCTTGGGTTGTTCTTCGAGTGTGAGTTGGTTTCAAAGTAAGTGTGGAGCAAGCACCAGTTGCAAGGTGTGATTGCCAGGAAAAGGCAGAGCAGACATGTTATCACTTCCTTACAAAGTGGGTCTGCCTGAGGGTTGTAAGCTGCTGAGAAATGCCAAGGGGGGTGTGAAGGTGTATGAAATGTGGAGATTAGTATAAAGGTGTATCCACATGTAGACAGAAAGGATGACAGAAAGGTTAGAACAGCAGACACTGATAAGTAGACAGATAGGGCAGACAGAAATATGCACTGTAGGCGCATTAAATGTCATTATAATGATGATCTAAACACCCACTGTGAGTGTGAGCACTATATCTAATAGTTTCAATAATTAAGTTGGGTTTGTTGTATCCTTGGTGATACACTGACACTTGAAGATACCAAAGCAGCTAAATAACATGTGGATTCAACAGCCAAATAGCATGCAAATTCAAAGAGTCAATTATGTATAATGCAAAACCATGTAGTACTGAGCAAGGCCAAAGCCACTTTTCTTTCCTTTCATATTCAGATGAGGAAAAATCCCATCCAGAGAGACGCAGAGATAAAGAGAAGAGGAAGATGCTGACATGTCTACAGGCAGCAGCAGAGAGTCCCGGTGTCAACATGAGAGAGGGTGAATGAAACACCGCTGAGAGGCGCGGGCGGCACACAGGTGTCAGCGAGCACTCTGCCCCAGGGCCAATGGCGGAGTGATGCTTACGGGACAAGGCAGAGGCGTATACACCTCGTCGTGAGCCACAGGGGCCACAGTTACCGTGTCGACGCTCTCTCTCTTTCTCTTTCTCTCTCTCTCTTGTTCTCTCTCTACCTTGCCTTCCCTCTCTGTTCATGCACTGCATCACCGAGTGAACAAGTGTGGACGGACACGCCAGGAGATACTAGGAGTGACCTCACCGGGTGCAAGCCTCTGCTCCTCTGGTGGATGTGTACAAACCGAATGCTGCATAAAAAGGTCTTACACAGCAGCATAGGCAGACATGAGTCATTTTACTGTAAAACACTCACGAGCAAACATCACAAACAGAATGCACATGAAAATGTGGTGCAAATGTGTTGCGGCACATTTTCTGCCTGACTGCTGGCACTATGCTACACATTTTGTTTAGCAATTATGAAAAAAGCCTAATTTGATGACTGCCTAGGTGGATACGTGCTTGAGAGTTTGTTAGCTAGCTGTTATGTCACCCTGGTGTTAACTTGTTTGTTCTTGCCTGGAAGCAAATTTGGAGAGTGACAAACAGGGACTCCTCCGACTTGAACTTAATTACACATAGGAAATGCATTTCAGCTTCTCGAACATAAGCCAGTAGGAAAAAAAAAAAAAAAAAGGAAAGACACTGCTGTGAATCCAAAGCTCATGTTCTGTTTAAACGGTGGTTCTAAGTGGTTTTGACAGCCAAGGCAAAGTCAGCTCAGTCACACAGCATGATTTACACAGGAAATAGCCTTTTAACCTGAATCTTATTATAGTTGTTCTAATTTCATTAGCATATTGAAAATGAATATGAAACTATTTTGAATTCTGAAAACCTCAGTTTTGCTTTTAATCACAACATCCTGGTGCTAAATGTTGGGAACTGTTTTATTATTTTATTAAAATAACCTAAGCCAGCACTATAAATGCAGTATAACGTTTACAATAATTTAAAAGAAATGCACATCTGCCTTAGGAGAAAACCACAAATACTGCTTTTCATGCAAAATTTCCTCCTTGTAAACTTTTCTATTATATTTTTTCCTTTTTTAAACGTTGCAGTTCATTGAAAGCAAAGCTCACACTGAGATAAAGAGTGTACCATTCCTCACATACAAAGAAGGTAATTGTATTTGAGCTGTAGTGTGCTGTTGACTGAAGGGTGAACTTTAAAGATTTGTAGGTTAGGTTTGGAAAAACCATAAAAGGAAAAAAAAGGAAACGGAGAAAGAATAGAGAGAAACAGAGAGAAAAAGCTAATTCAAGATCCCCAAGCCAGTCAAGATATTCCAAAGGTTTAGGAAAATAGTGCAGGGTCTGACAACCAGGGTATTACAAAGCTAATTCATTTGGCAAGAGTTAATTCCCTGTCTAGAATATACAATGTACTACTGCCACTGTGGAAAAAAAAAAAGAACACCCAAGAACTGTGAACACAACATCTAACCAGGCCACAGTGGCACAGTGGCATAAAGGTTACTGCATTAATGTTGCCTGTCAGAGAGCACAGGATTAGAGGAACACATCATAAAAAGGATGCACAAGCACACATCCTCCATGGGAGCTTTGAGCAGCTCACTAAAATACAAAACTGCAATCAAAGTTAAAATACTCCAACTCCATTACAATACAGTGGAAAGCGTGAGAGCGGCTGAATAATAAAATCTCTCTGTCACGGGAGGTTCTGCTCACTTGTGGCATGTCGTGAGGAAAGCTCCTAATGTGATGCGTGTGTGTTTGTTTTGAGCATGTACATGTGTCAGAGCGCAGGGAGAGTCTTGTATGTGTCTTGGTGAGGCTATTTTCGACCAAAAAAAAAAGAAGAAGAAGGTGATGCAAGGGAAATCTGTCTCCAGTGAGGCTTGTGGGTTTTCTACAGAAAACAGTGACATTGTTGTATTGTGGTGGTGGAAGAAATCTGTGTGCAGAAATCTCGACTCAAACCTCAGCATGTGAAACAAAAGTTACCTGCATGGTCAGATTCCACTGGTTATAAGTGAAATGATCTTTTCTTTGCTTTAGATGAACAGGAAATTAATGCAATTCAACTACAAAAGTTTTAATACAAAATAAATTTGGTAAGCAGTGAACTCCGCATATATTGAATGTATGCATTTACATTTACATTTTCCTGAACACAAAACCAGGAAGACAGGAGTCACTGCATGTTTGGTAAACTAACCACAGCAAAAACTGAACAACACACACAAAAAGAAAAAGAAAAAACAAAACCAAACAACATCAAAGTAAAAATGGCCCCTTGGGTTCTGAAAAAGTGGTTGTGGGAATATAACTCTACAGCCACCTGCTAATTCTATCAAAATGATAGAACAACATAAATTTTGCCCCAAACCAAAAGAAATCAAAGCTGGGAGTCAATGGGAAGAGTGGTCATAAAAATTTTATATGGATATGGGAAAGTTGGCTGAAAAAGAATCCTTTCAGACAGTTTAAAGTAAGAAAAACAAAACAAAAACACACTCAACTCGGATAAAAACTCAACTATCAAACAGACACCAGGACAGTCAACTAACAATGTTAGCTCTCTGAAGAAACATCTGTTAACAGCAGAGATATGACTTTACTATCACTGGCATGTCCTGTTCGTTACATCAATTTATATTTACTGTTTGATATTAAGCTTCAAAAAAGAAAAAGAAAAACGGACACTTAAACACTTTAACGGCCTGGTTGAAACTAGAATCATTCTTTATTAAATGACAACTAACAGTATAATAATGAAGGTAAATACTCACATTTCAGCCTCTTAAAGTCACACTGTCATTTATTTTAAATCTGTTTTACAGGTCTGTATTGATAAGGAAGTTGATTCTGCATAACTTAAGCAATAACATTAAAGACAGACTGGCTTACACACTTCAATGCTTTTCCTTGTAACAGTGGATTTATTCAAATGCGCAAATGGTGATATACACTTTGTGAGCAAGGTTAAACTGTGATACATGAGGAAGGGTTTTATTAAGATAAGGTACCTCAATTCACAATATGTTTAGAGATATTCTAAAATTGTTGAGAGACCAACAGAAGGCAATAACCCTGTTAATAAAGAAGCAGGGAGTAATTTTAAAGTCATTCTGCATCAAATGCTCATCTAAAAGTGGATTTTTTAATGCACTCAAAGAATAAATTTATCATTTCAGCTTTATTTATTTCTATTTATCCCTTGCTTAATGAGGTCTGCCCCATGTTTTCAAAGATCTCATTTACAAGGAAGACCTGGCCAAGAATAGCAGCAATGCATAATTGCAACAGTACATTAATGAGTAAATTCATAGATATGAGTGACATTAAAATGAGTCAGATGAAACGTTTGCACACAGACAGCTTCTCAGAATTGCACAGCTTATGCTAAATATATAAAGCACTGCAGCTTTCAAGCACAACATTATTCAAAGCTATATGTTTTATCTAGTACTGATCAAGACTTGCTCTCATTCCTAAAATTTGAACAATTCATCACCTCCTCCGGTAAATGTTCCCTCTGTTGTAAACCAAATTGAAGTCGAGCAGATATTAGCACAGGCTGTTTATGAGCTGCTGACTCACACTTGGTAAGAGGATTTAGCAAGAAATTGTTTGGTGCTAACAAACATCTTACATATCCAACACCTCCGACGTGGAGTAGTGCTTAAGCAAGTATTCACATTAAACCATTGTGTTCAAATAGAGGAAAAAAAAATGTTTACAACCCTTATTCTGATCATATTCCTCCTTGAGCTATTCCTCTGATCACTTATCTTTCCACAGCAGACCCATAATTCTTTTGTATTCACAGTGAGCCATTTTTTTGAGTTCAATGAGAAAGAAAGAGGCTTCAATCAAAATTCTTCTGTAGGGTAAGATGGAAAACATTAGCAAAGCTGGAGAAGCAGCATTGACTGAAGCTGCCAGACAGTAGAGGCGCTCTGTGCCAGCTTAGCCATGTCAGCCCACAGGACATCACTTCACATATCAGCCATTGGGTCATTTAGCACTAGAAAGAAGACCTGGCCGGTGAAAATGTTTGGATGCTGATGGGTGAATTTGTTGTCCAAACTGGCCCCACTGAGGCTTGAAATGTGATATCACACAGTGCCATGTAGGAACTGATGCCATCCTACATGTTATACTGTCAAAATAAGGCACTTGTCCAAATTATCTGCTCTGCCACACCAACACCTGGCGGCCTCACCTGCAGAAGGACATTGTTACCTCACTAACTAGCAGAATGCCGCAGGAAATATCAGTAACAGGAATTATGTGTTTGACAGGAAACCACAAATTACAGAAATGTCCTTTGAATGTTTCCAGTGAGAGCAGTTCACATCTCTGAGTTCAAGTATAATAGACTTTGTGGTATATGAGCAGCAAGAGACTTACACAGGGAAATGAAGAAAGATGGACTTTCAGACATGAGTTTGAGAGAGAACAAAAAAAAAGTAGAATTACACACTGCAAGGCATCATTGGACACAGAAGACACTGACAAACCTGCTTTTGGTTTCACTTGGCAACACAAACTGTAAATATTTGCCCTTTCAGATTGAATGACAACACTGATGAGCAGACTGGTTGACTGGAAAAACACATGGGGCAACTGAGGTAAGCTAACAGAGCTCACATGGAGGTACAGCTGCTCTTTTGGAAGAAAACCTGACTTGGTTAAGATGGTGAGTTATCCACAAACACACAAAGCATCTAGAGAAGACTGGAAGACACTTTCACAAAGAGAAAGAGAAACTGGGTTACAAGTCTGCTAATAAGAGTTAGCTCTGTAGCACTTATTCACTGAGTTCCTTCAGAAAAACCTGCCTGAATTAAGACTTTGACTCTTAGTCTGTTCTTTACCTGGTTAAGTCAAGTTTGTGTTTAACTTTACTCTTATGTGCATCCTTGAGTGTTAATGCTTCTTCTGTGACTGATTGGTGCTCATATGTTTTATTACATCTATTCTGTTCTTATCAATAGGGGCAGCTTTCTACTACCTCAAGACAGCACTTTACATTTATTTATTACACCTGTTTTCTACACTCACGAGTATTTCACATTTATTTATTATACCCGTTCCTGTCCTCACAGTTGTCCTTGTTGCTCTTTTTAATGCAACCTATATTGTGTTTGTTTTATTTCATCACATCTCATAGAATGAAAGAAATATGTGCAATGTGAGACACATGTTGTCCTTTTATCATGCATTGCTGTGCCTGTTCTTTGCACATGCAGCCCAAAGAGAAATTTTTCTTTTTGGTACATAAAAAATGGACAATAAAGTATTATTTAATTCAATTAAATTCAATGAAATCATACAGAGTAAAGTGATGTTGTGGGTTAAACGGATGAACTTTCTACAGATAATTCTACAACATTACTTTAGTATTTTTCCTTGTTCTCTACTTCCTGTTCAATGGTTGGCCAGACAGGCATAAATATTCCCCTTTTGACTCTTTGTCAGTCATCTCAGTATGACCTCGGTTCACGGGAGACTAGAAAGCGCTGAATTTATTCTGCCCTGTTAACTGTTAAATGTGTTAATGCTCGAGCAAAGTGATGCCTTTGTCATTGCCCCCACATTTTCTTTTGTCATGTTGCTCATCATCCCTTGTTCTCTTCAAACCAGGGAAATTACTGGGGAGAAATAACTTGCATGTCACAAAAAATAAGCTATAGTGAAAGCAGGCACGTCAGATGCAAGAGGGGCTCTTTCATTTGTTCCAAAGCTTAAAAAAACATCTCCTGCAATAATGCCCTGCTTCACCATCACTCACGGTAATAAAGGATAATGTGACAGCTGCCAATCTTGCAGGAAATAGCTGACCAAATAATTCAGACACTCAAATACAAACAACATCGTTATTCAGCACCATGCATTGGATTACGTGGATCGTGTCCGTACATATTGTTGCTTTGGTATAATTATCCAAAAAGTTACTTCAATGTCAGGTCATACTGCTTTTCTCCCCTCACTTTCAGAATCAACCTTTAACTGATATTTGGGAATATGTGCAGTGAGTGTGCCTTGGCATCTGTTTGACAGCCAAGTGATGCCTGCCTACTTAGCAGAAACAAGTGAAAGGTCAGTGCGCTCCTGGTGCTTAGAGGTTCAAGGCTCGGGGCAGCAGATTCAAACCTGCGGCTGAAAATCAATCATGCCCTTCAGAAGTATAAAAAAAAGCACTCCACACCTTCTAACTGTGATTCAGAGGAGGAGGGGAAGAAGGATACAGTGATAGAAAGAAGGATGGACAGAAGAGAAGAGGGTTGAGGTTGCTTTTTTAAATGCAGTATTGTAGTGAGTCATGCTGACAGTGTGTGGGAGAACACACTGTAGGGTTTACAGCTAACCCTTTAAAAGCCTGCCGATGAGCATATATGAGTCGGTTGTGGGCACCTTTATCAACTGTGTACAAATCTGGCAAAACAACAGTTGCGAGAGGCCTGCCAATAAAACAGACGTATGCTAAGAAAGCATGTCATTTTCATAATTATGTAAGAATTACAGCCTTGTTTGAATTGAAGATGACACGGATGGATTTGTTTTCTTCTAAAAATGATAAATGCTGTTTTCCTCCATATGTCAGAAACAGTTGATGGAGGGCACAAGGTTGAGTTGTAGTCTTCCTTTAAATTCCTCTAAAAAGAACAGTGACGGTTTTGTGGGAAACAATTTTTCCTCCTAATTTGATGAGTAACCCATTGTTTTTTATAAACGGCTAATTGTTGCCATGTGCAGTGCATCTGGCTATGAGATATCAGTTATTGTTTAGCCATTTGTGAGTCAGGGCCGCTGAGAACATTAAATCAATTGTAACACAATAGTCAGACATCCACAGAAATTTTTTACATCCAAGGGCAGTCTCTATGGTCTGTAAATGTCAGAGAACTGCAGAAAAGAGACGTGCTGTTCCACAGTTTGAGCTATTACCACTGACATTCACGTTAATGGCCAGAGTAACAAAGTGTAAAGAAGAAACAGAAAACAGCCGTGTCTCAACGCTGAGACGAGTTGTACTTCCATTCCGTATAAAGCAAAGGTGCCTTTAACACTATTAAAAATGCAAACAATGATTTGAAAATAATGTTGCTAATTGTGTAATTAATGGGGCAGCCAGCATTAATGGTGACAGCATGTTGTTGATTGTAGTAATAGTCAGTGTTGACATTGTTTATAGTGCCAACAGTACAACTAAGAGCACCGCTCAATAATGGGCTGTAGTGCTTTTCTCAAGATTGCCAGACTGCATATTAATGTGACAGGTACGCCATCACGTCTGCTGTGTGGGATATCATTGCTACAGCACAACTGCTGTATGGAAGTGGCATGACATTTCACTGACAGGTGATATTGTCCTCAATCAGTAATAAGACCAGCTTGCAGAATATATTGCAGATATAACAGGTATTATGAAAGCTTATCAGGCCTGTTTAAACAGCTACCCTTTGGACTATATGATGTCTGCTACAAATATGAACAATACAAAAACATAGAGACAATGTCACAGTATGTCAATATGGACACGCATGTTAAGAAAAAAAAAAAAAAAGGGGAAACAATAGACAATAATGGTTTTGGACCAAAAGAGGTTGATGTACAGTATAGCATAGTCTGAGTCACTGGATGTAGGCTGTGGGCATGAGTCTGCCCTTGGGTGGCTATTTCAGTCTGCATCCGTCTCCCTTTCTGCTGTCTGCATGTTACTGTGTTTTTTGAATCCCTGTCACCGCATCCTGCACTGCATCCGATCACCCAACACAAGTGTGATTGGTTCAAAAATACTTCAAACAAGTCAAAGCATTTTTTTCTTCAATGGCAAAATAATAATTGTCGCTGCCAGACCTTTGCCAGCGCTGACACAACACTGGAAAGGTATGATGGCTATGCAAGACTAAGAAATGCATGTTTTTAATCATAGTGAGCACAAAACAAATACACAAGTGAGGACTTTTTTTTAATAAAGGAACACAAATCCAACCGTGAGCAAATGCAAGCAGAATTACACAAACCACACACACAGAAATTCACCCCCCTCACTGGGGAGAAAATGAAAGACTACTGACTCCGCAGTTAGGAGAGAAAACTAAAGAGAAAACAAAGTTAGTAGGAAAACTGACAGAAGGAGATATAAGCTGAGAGGAAAAAAAAATAAACTCAGGGGATGTAAGGTGAAGGAGGGGGAGGAGAGGAGAGCAAGACGACATACTCAGAGGTAGTGAGGCAAAAGTCTCATGTGAATTCGAGTAGATTTAGAAGGGTAAGTGCTGAGGGGCAGATAAGCAGCATGGAAAACTACTCAAACTGCTGGTTCAGGCCAGAGAAGTAGCCCCAGTACACATAGTGGGACCATTTAGATAGGAGCTTACCCCTCCTCATCTCCAGTCTCACACACACACACACACACACACACACAGGGGGAAAATAAATATTCATTCCCTTCCCATGTACTCGGTGCTAAAGACCAGCCAGAGGGCCGAGTCCGTGAGCTCCATGTAAAAGAGACATTCACAATAGTTTAAAGAAAGGGCTCCATAAAAATAAAATTTAAAAAAATGAAATGGAAAACTTAATTTATGCTTAATTAATGCACATTACAGTACCAGTCCAGAGGGCCATGCAGTCTTAAGGTAAAACTGCATGATTAAACAATTCTAAATCACAATATACTATCTCTACATATTCATATATCAGTAGCAGGAGAATAGCTTTAGTCGTACAATGTTCTTCAAGGTTTTATGGCTAATAAGATGAGATTGCGTCATGATAATTGAGTTAATTTTCACAGGTCAATACAGCGAAAAATAGTTTGTTAGTGAAAAATGAGGCAAATTCACTGTTTGACTTAGTGGATAAAAGTTCAGCAGCTCTTGACACAAGAGAGATAGTCAAACTGCCAAAGGTTGCGAACAAGACACATACATTATTTCTATTTCTTGCAATGAGAAGAAGGACTGCCTTGCATTTTTCTTTAATAATTGTCACAATGTACCTGGAGATTTTTTTTTTTTTGGTACCACCTACATTCTGCACTTTTCACCTCTAGCCTTTATTATTTTCCCACCAGCGTTGCAGAGACAAAAAACTAACCATGCAAGGGAAAGACACAATATAATATATAATATAAAGATGACACATGCATCCTTTGCAAACGTGTGCATAGTTGCATCTTCGATGAATCTATCAAGACCCTGAAAACCACCATCCTTTCTAATAAGCTATAGGCAAAAGAGGATTTTAAAATCAATCATTTCTTATCACCTGGCTGGCACCACAGCTTCGATCAACACAGTCGATTGGAAGAGACTGGAGATGAGTTAATGATGCAATTCTCTGGTTTTATTTGGGTGGGTGCGTTTGGTGCGTTAAGTTACTGGACTGATGTTGAAAAATATCAGGAATACTTTATTTAATATTAGTCACAGTCAGTTTTTTTGTGTTTCTGTCAAGATACAGACAAAATAATCACATTTACATGTCTATTTAATATGTTCTGAATTTGAATATAGTTCTTAACAGAACCATGCAGCACAACAAGGGGCAAAAGGAGAAAGAAACCATAAATCATAGTTAAAATATAGCTATAATGTCACTCATATGTTAGCATGTATCCAGCAAATACAGTGCAACATGATCCTTCCATTGGGCCCAGCTGATAAAGATAAGTTCAATATTCACTCTCCTTTTTGGTTCAACAACTTCAGTCTTTTTTTGTTCATGCTTTTTTCACCATGCAGGGTTCACTTCCTAATGAACAGGTATGGCACTCAGCATGGCTGTCTGCAGGATTATACAGGGCTGATGGGGGCAGTTAGACTCAGTCTACTTGTGGTCTACGCAACTAAAACAGTGGGCTGAGAGGCTTAAAGCTCAGAAAAGCTGTGGAGTTAGAAATTCTCTGCCGGCTCAGCGCTTCAAGCCAACCTTTACACATTACACTGAGTCATTTGCTTTGGTGTTATACCAACAGAATTACTTAATGCAGGTTTAAAAATAATTCCCGAGTGGTTAATCCAAACAATTGTGAAATTCTAAACATAACATTTGCATGTCCGCAGAAACAACAGACGGTGTTTTGCTAAAAGAAAGCAGCAACATGCTGCTACAGTAGCAACTATGGTATAAACCATTTATTTTAGCCAACAATGACTGGGAGCCCCTCATCTCCCTCTGACAGATGGAGGGGACCAACCATAATGTAGGAGCAGAAATCATTAAATCAGCCAAAGCCCCGCAGAGTTGTTTTAATTGTGTACTGTGGAGCTGTAGGCATAGTTACCTGATTGCTGCTGTAACTAACTGCCTTCACAGAGACAGACGAGATCTTCTACGGACATTTAGAAAGTGATTTGTGCTCAGAAGGTTCCTCTTGGGAGAGATAGAGAGGTGAGGAATGAGGAGAGAGTTCATTGCAGAGCGAGCAGATTGGACCCTCACCGTTGGAGAGCGCCTCGTCCAGCAGGAGAGGCTCGAGCACCTGGCTAATGCTTTTTACAGCTTGAAATTTACAACAGGCCTGCAACTGGGTACGCTTAGCATTGTCAGCGTGACACCCTAACAGAGGTCTGCGCCTGTGGTCCAGACCTTGCATGTGTGTGTCAGACAGAGCGCTCATTCAAAGCGTTAATCAATGGCCTTTCAACGGCTGCGCTGCTGCGACTGTGTATCAATCACTGAAGAAAGCTGAGCAACAGGAGAACGTGAGCACACACATAAAGTGCTGGATTATCAAGGATGTAGGTATGAGAAAAAGCACAAGTGCCCATGCAAACTGACACACACTCAACCGGGTACACGTAAAAAAAAAAAAAAAAAAAAAAAGACAGACATTACTGTGGACCCACACACACACTCAAACGCACACACACCTCAAATGAAAGGTTTGACAGGTTGGACAGAACTCGCACCTTCTGTCTTCTGCATTCTGTCTTACGCATAAAAGCATATCAAAATCCGTTACAGAAGATTGTCTGCCAAGACTCCTTACTTTGACTGACAGAGTAAATCAATCCACTTAAAACAAGCTTTACTTTAAGCTCCCACAGACTGCAATGTGCCAGGCAACTTTGCCATCAGACCCTAAATCTTCTCAGTCTGGCAAGGATCTTCTGAACACTGCAGGCAGGTAACACACTGCAGCAGCACATAATAGAAAGCAACTGTTAATGCTCACACTCACTGATCATGGAAGATTTTTCACAGCAGCTTCAGTTGGAGTGTTAATAATCCATGTTTTTTAAATTATAAATGACTTCTTGGCCTCCTCCTGAGTCACAGTAACATCAGTACAGACAAACTCCACCCAGCCATTGGCCCAGCAGAGCCGTATATCGCACATGTGGCGGACAGTGATCTCAGAGCAGTATAGATTATGTTCCCTCATCCGACATCTCTCTCTGCCAGTTTAACAGTCTGAACACTTAATCTTGTCAAAAGAGACTCCTAATAAACTCAGAGGGAAGCCCAGCTTTGCCCTCAGAGAGAAACAAATTTGGTTTACAGTTGTGATGATCTGCAGCATCTACCCCGAAGCTCTAATGCGTATTTACATTCAAAGCCCATTAATCAGATATGCACAGAAAAGACAGCATGACAAAAACAGAGATGCAGAATAATAAAAAAAAAAACCAGGGCCACTTTACTGACTGCGTTGAGCACAATAACACACAGATAGCTATTGTTATCACAAGATAAATGCATGAGATATAATAACTTCACAGCTATTTGTGGCAGTTCTAGTGAGGATACATTATTCACCGAGTGATTAAAAATTAATCAAAGTATTACAGAAGCTGAATGGAAAGTTTGACCATGAATGTTAATGCGTGTGGAGGTGTGCTTAAGATACCTTGTCCACTTCCCCCAGCCTTTCTCTCTGTCTCAGTCTGTCTCTCTCTCTCTCTCTCTCTCTGTCTCTCTGTCTCTCTCTCTCTCTCTGTCTGGCGGTACTGACCTAAGCTGCTCTTTGATGTGTGAATGTTTACAGGCAGAGGCAGCAGCATCAACAGTTGTGTCAGACAGACGTACCTGTACTCTTCCTGGGTGAAGATTGGGATGCGTGAAGGCTGAAGGACAGTGATCTCAACCAAAGTGCTGTTAGACTTCACCGGCTCCCCATCATCATAGGCTATCACAAACAGCTGCAGTGGGCAGGAGAAAAAAAACACCCATAAGCCACACACACACACACATACACACCATGCGAGCACAAAAGGTATTACATTTATTTTTTTTTTTCCATACTACTACTCATTACAAAAATAATTCCCCTTTTGAGGTTGCCAGGTATTTTTTTGTAGACATGTTCGGCATCCTAATAAAGACAGACTGGCAAAATAGGACCTGGCGAGCAGCCTGCAAAGCTCCCAGAGAGCGAGTATGAATGTATTGATCTACATTCATAGACTGTGGAGGATGGGGCCTGGGGAAAGCAGAGAAGGGAGGGGGGTGGAGGAGTGGAGGCAGCAGGGAGGGAGAGATAGGCAGAAAGAATATAAACACAGACAAATGTTTATAGAAACAGAGAAAGAAAACGCAGGGAAAAAGAGACTGATAGAGGCAGACGGCCAACATGGGAGTGTAAAGCAACAGAGCACCTGGTCCACTGTTCACAACCATAGGTTTGCCTGTGTCACCGCAAACAGACACTATGTGGTTTCTGCTGCTAGTGGTCTCTCTGTCAAAACCATTTTAAACAAAAGAGGTAGTTTGATCATGTTGTGATGTAGCGTGGGATCATGGGATTTGTATAATTCATGTTAAACGGCCAGAGAGAAACGACCACCCCTGCAGATGAAAATCTATGTGACTGAGTGATGCTAAAAAAGGTAATGTGTTAAAATTTTATTCATGTTAACTTGAATAACTTCATTAACCTCATTAACCTCATTAACTTTAAAAAAAAAATCTCTGCAATGTGTAAAGACAACCCTTTGTTTTTGTTGTTTTTGCTATTTTACTATTGATTTCTTAGTGATGATTAGGATTATGATATCATTACCGTCAAAAACTTCAAATTATTGTCAATGTCATCATCATTAAATGCTTAACATGTCAAATGCTGAAAGCCAAGTTTTTCTGTACATATTATGACTTGTAACTTTCATTAAAGAAGTTGTGTATTCATCTTTTTCATAAAATCCAGCGGAATTAAGTCTTATTTTATTAGTAGATGAGAGCAATAAGGTGTCACTTCCATTAGATAAGTATTAATGTCACATCATAATTATAAGCTTTACAGCCTGGTTATTGTAACCTCACACTTCTTACTATAACACACACACTCCTTTCTCCCTTTTATGTGCTTTTTTGTTGTCGATATAACAGAGATTTCTTTTTCATGTTTGCATGTTTCAATGAGGGATTCACTCTGTTCCCTCTCAACTATTTCAGATCTCTTTCTGCCAAGTCTCACTTTATAACTGTTAACTATAAATGGACAATTGCTGGACTCACTCCAACTGTCTCTGGCTGAACAACAGAATAATGTGAACATCCTGGAAGCGACACACTGACATTACAAGCAGCAGCAGCAGCTTATCACCGCTGTTGTCACCATGATCACCGCCACACACCTTGAAAGTGACGCTGGGCTCTTCATTAAGGTTGACCTTAGTGATGACTCTTCCAGTTTCCTCCTCCACATCAAAGATGCTCCCACTGTACGGCGACCTGTCCAGATCCACTTGATAGCGGACAAAACTGGCTGGAGTACCCTGCAGGGAGGAGGAAAAAAAGAATTAGGAGCACATCAATCCAGCGACAATCCACTTATCTGGATGCCTTTTACATTTTTATATGAAGCCATTAAAATGTAGAGAATGTGTTAAAGTAATTTGGTGAAATGTATTCAAGCCATGGGGTATTGCAGTCTATTTGCTTGAGAATATAAATCGGTCATTGCTCAATCTTGTTAAAGTGGTTCAAGTAAGAGAAGGCTGCTCCTCTAAATGTGTAACCTAAAAAAATATTGTAATACCTCCTCGTCATACAGCTAATCTAAACCCACTGTTATTCATTGATTCAAGCCTCCTTCCTTTAATTTGGAATAAGAAAACTTCTCCATTAAACTCAACCCTCTGCTCTCCAGAGTATCACACTTTCATTCATTAATGAGAGCCTGGACTTTAATATGACCCTTTGATTAAGATTAATCACAACTCCTGATTACTAATCATCTCTATACCTTTTCTTATTCCTCTAGACCTCGAATTCGGTCTGATTTTTAATAAGCGTCTTGAAGCTGTGCTCCCTTTCCTGAAATGATCTTGTTCCCCAGGGACAAGGCAAAAACCTAGGGCTAGAGAGTGGCAAATCATGTAGTGGAAGACAATCCCTCGGGAGGCTTACTCACACAAATGTGTCTCTAAGAGGTTACAAAACTATCTGAGCAAATTCACTGAGGGGATTCTCGGAAAGACAGCCTCATCTGTGAAAGCTCTTCAACTTCTTTTCTGACATATAATGGAAAAGATGCCAAGAAAATCATTAATAAAAAAAAACCTCCTGGAGAAGAATCTTATACAGTGGCATCTACACAGTGACAGCCACAGAGATGGTTAAAAGTGCTCAGCTCAAGGCCAAATATACACTGCAGTCAACTTAGCAGCCAGCCTCCAGTTGTTGTTCTTCCCACTTGTATCATTAGTTTGCCTTTTTTTAACCCATAAAGTGAGTCTAACTTAGATTATCAGGGCCATACAAAAACAATATGAAAAAAACAGAAAAAAATTCCCTCAAACAAATCATAATACAATTTTAATTTAATGTCTATATAAGTTTTTTTTTTTTTTAAAGATTTGGAAGAGTATGTTTTCTTACAGCAACCCACAGTGGTCCAGATATCTCACTTTCTATCTGTCTACATACAACCATGGTTCCAAAAAAGTTAAGATGCTGCATTAAACATAGATATAACAAAAAAAAACCCCAAAATGCAATGTATTTAATGTTGAATCTACTATATGAAAAAAATCACTGCATAAATAATCATTTCACATTGGCTTGGGAACATTTTGTAAAACAGAGGATCTGTTTTTAAAATATGTTTTGAACGGCTTCCCAAGAACACAATGCTTTGGCATCAATAATTCTTCCCTTTTGCAATGTACAACAAACTTCTAAAAACAGGTTGTTTTTTAAATTTAATTTTCTTTTACAAAAACTCAGATCTCTTCAGCTAACATTAGTCGCTTTATGAATTAAACAACAAGCTCAGAAGCACTGGGAAACTGTGAATGATGCACCGGAGACACATAACACAACAGCCTGGCTTGAAATGAGAGTGTTAAACAGCAGAAAGAACACATTAATACGACTTAATTTGATAGTGCTGTGAAATGAGTAATGCCTGATTCAAACAGTAAACTTTCTCTGGTGTGATAACCAACCTCACAGAGGAAAAAAAAAAAAAAGAAGAAAAAAACTTTTCATTTTCAGTCACAAATAAGACTCCTCTGAATTGCAATGAAGAAAAAAGAAAGCTTCAACGGGAACATTTGTCTCCATGGTGATCTCCTCTCTCATTCAGGTTGATATTAACATTGACACTATGGGGTTTAGTGGTGCTGCCAAAAATGTAGCCGCTATTTAAAACATTAGTATCCTGTCTCCCAAGGTGGCTGGATATTATGCCTTATTTCAATGATACACATCCAAAAAACAAGAATATGAGCAGGAATGGTCTCCATCACTACAACCTGCAGACAAACTATGCATGGCTCATGTTTGTCGCATCAGGACTGTGAGTCAGAGAGGGTTCTTCCTGTCATTCTGTCTTTCTTTCTTTCTTTGTATGTGCAGATTTCTATGAGCCTGTGTAATAGAGTGTGAGAGAATATGTGTGTGTGTGTGTTTTAAATAAGAACTAGACTAAGCTCTGTTCCATCAGAGGTGTCTGTGACAGGCATCCTGTCAATAAAATGCTTTGAGCTCCCAAATCCAGGTCAATAAGAGACTGGGTTAGTCGGCTCCAGTTAGAAAGTCTAATCCCTCTGTCTGTCAAGCTACTTTGCAGAGTGACTACCATGTCTCACTCGCTGCCATTGTGCGCATGGTAACATAATAATGATTTCTGCCACATTATTTGTGTTTCAGCACTGCTGGATATGTTCAATTGCGAGATTTCTTTACAGGAATGGATCAGTGTAAAATCCTGTATGAGAGGGAGGAAAAGGCACAAGTTCACAAGAGGCTTTTAGAGCTATAGAGACAGTGCAGTGGGTTGGGGGGGCAGCAGGAGGGAAAGCAGGAGGAGGGAGAGTCTCCCCCTGAGAGGGGAAGTGAGATGTACGGCAGTCACAGTGACGCTCTGGAGATGTTTTACCACCCACAGCTGGGACTGACAGGCATCCATTTCCCCCAGCGTTTATGTGCTGCAGAGAGTACACAAGCTCACCCAGCCCCGGTTGAGATCCCACCCGCAGGAGGGACACTAATAACAAGCATGGAGTCCACACATACAGGACTTCTCCGAAAAACACATTCAGAGCTGCAAGCTACGAGGGTAAGGCAGGGCAGTCACTGAGGGAGTCCCACTCTGCAGCTTTTCCCACAATTTTGAATGCGAAAATTTTCAGATAAACAAACACAAACTTATTGTGCAAGAGAAAAGGCTGGATGATGGAGAATCTATAAATAAAAATAAAAATCTCTGTACCAAAAAGAAAGAGATGATGTGAGCAAGAAGACTGCTGAGTCACGAAGTGTCATAAAATATTAAGGCGGTCGGCACTGCCAATAAAAGGAGTTTAGCTGAGGTGAATGACGTGGAACCAAGCGTTCTCAGGACTATCCTTCATATACGTCTTATGCTGCTGACAGACTCAGCGACTCAACAAAAGCCATGTGATGCATCTCCACCCTCCTTTGTTGCCTCTTCTTTGTCATACGATTTGTAGTCTCAACAGGGTGTCACAGTTTCTCTTCTGCATTGTGTAATTTCATTCTATAGTAGGCAGAACCTCAGCCTGCCCCCCCCTCCAAAAAAAAGAAAAGGGAAAAAAAAAAATCATCATAACACCAGTCCCAGGAGAACCTGCTCAGATATGGGGAAGTAAAGGAGTCTGAGGAAACATATCGCTGTCTGAGGCAACTGGTAGATGAGTCATAAAAGTGAAGATGCTAAACAAGACTGCTTTACTGCTTTACAACAAACACACACAGCACTGTAGCCTCTAATGAGAGCACATGAGTCTCGAAAACATCTTTAAAAAGCATCGTGTCAAGTATTACAGCTGAATGTTCTGAGAGCAACATGCAGCGAGGAGGTAAACATCATTGAAGTGAAGCCTTTATCTCTGCTGCCTTTATTTAAGACACAGACATCCTTCCTGTTCTTTGCACATTAACTGTCAATATTATATAATATTCTAAATACTAATTAAGATGTGCCGGATATTTTTTTTTATATACTTACTGGGGGATCTTGGTCCTCAGCAAAAACAGTTGTGATGACTGTTCCTTTCTCTGCATTGGGTGCCACCATGCCCCTGTACAGGTCCTGGCTAAACACAGGGGAGAAGTCGTTCATGTCCTAAAAAACGAAAAAAGAGAATTCATAAATGTAGGTTTATCAGTTATGAATTAATGACATTTGTAGCCTTGTTGGCTTCAATGTATTCTTATTCCTACTTTTGCTGATGCTGTCTGCATGCTAAAACTGTAGCCTAATATTGTAGCAGTGCAGATTCTGCAGCTGCGGCTTTGTTTGATTTCAGTAAGTTATTGTAGACTCAGGCATACTTCCCTCCTGCAGTAATTCACCATGCCTCAGGCTTTGTTTGGGCACTTTAAAAACTGTGCTTCTCAGATGAATGTGATCACAAATGAACATACACAGTTTTCACAATATTGCAGATAAAGCTCATGCATCCATATTCTAAAACTGAAGTGCTTTTATATATATAAAAATAACCACTTAGAGTCTGAACATACAAGGTAATGTGGCTGACTTGTTAAAACTGAAAATTAAACTGTCAACATCTTTGACTTTGTGTTCATGTATCTTTGATTAATCACAACATTTATTAAGTTGCAACATGATTAAAACACTACTGCTGTGGTGGAATCAAATGCTATATAATACTGCATTTGTCTTTGTATTTAATTTATCCTCATTCATGAACATAAACCTGGCACTCTGCAGTATCTTATGTTGGGATGTGGGCAGATGAGCTTATTGTGACTGCAAAATTAGTTAACAGAAACAAAAGCTTACAGCTTTAAATGGTTACAAACAACGTCTTATTGAATCTTAAGATAATAAAACCTGAGTCTTAAAGGTTTAGTGTGTAAGATTAAGTGGGATTGGTTGGCAGAATAATTGGCAAAATAAAATACAGGTTTCTAAATATGTTTCAATTAGTGTAGTATGAGCTAAAATCAGGAATCACTGTGTTTTCATATCCTTAGGTTGAGCCCTTACTATCTAGAGATTCGGTCCCTTTTCACATGTACAGGTTCCTGTTCAACATGTACAGGTTCCTGTTCAACATGTACCTCCACCATGTTTCTACAGGAGCCCAGAATGCACAAACCAAGAAATGGCCTCAAAGGGCTTTTTACATTTTTGTGTGCCACCATAGGCTATAACACACACTTGGGAAGGGTAGGAGAGGACAAACATGGCTAAATTCCCTTTACAACCTCATCACTACATGCCACAAAATCCTACACGCATTTATTAGACACACATTTAAGAACTATGATGAAGATTTTTGGAATTAAATAAAAGTGTTGATTTTGCTGGCATTTGGAAACCAGATGCTATAATTTCTTGAACTAAACAATGACCATGCAGACATTAAACCAAAGAAAGCTGACACTTTACCTTGTAAATATATATATAATATGACAAAACTGAATAAAAACCCCTCATGCTGGTCCTAGCAACCACAAAACAGCAAGGCTGTGGTGAGAGACTCTGACCGCTGCTTCCTTGTCCCATTTTGCCTCTGCATGAATCCCCCTTTGGATATGAAACCATTTTGTTGTGATTCAGTGATTCCATGCTCCTGATGCTCCCCACATGTAAGAATTTCACTACTGCATTTACTCGAATTCTCCCTGTAAATAATGCACAGCAGAGCTCTACCATTTTTATGGGCCTGCGAAGAAATGAAATCTTGTTAACTGTGCAACCCCTTGCTTTGCTTTGTGAAGACGCAAACTCAGTAAGCCATTCACATATCTCTCAGGAAAAGCCTAACTCTAGTATAACTGCCTTAGCCTGATCTTCCTTTCCCTTGACTATTCCCTTTACTTTCCACAGTTTTGACTGAGCCATGAGCAACAGTATATGTTCTATAAACTCAGTGGTGGAGGGCAGTCTCACTTTGATCTATACACGATTTTAGTGTTTCCTAAAAAGAAAATCTATGATCCCTTTTTGTCTCTGAACAACAAAAAACGATCCTCGTGCTGCAAATATTGCACAGACAAGCTTGTGTTTGCTGGAAACATGCTTATGCAACATATGACGTGCGCGCGCGCGCGCACACACACACACACACACGCACACACACAGTACTGTTTGTCCTTGCAATGCACAAACACCTGCAGACAAACAAACACAGGGTGTCAGCCTTGCATTTCTGAAGTACAAGAAAAGGGAAAAAGAAAGTTTGGGAGACTTATTTGGAACAACAAGATACGCAGGACACTCAATCCATCACTGCAAGGCATCTGACGAAAGAGACAACAACAAAACAATAAAGGGGAAATCAAACACAGGCGACTTCAAATAGGCTAGTGGAGGTGTTATATGAAGAAGGAAGTTGAATCAATGGAATCACCTCCATCTCTTGTCCCTGAGAAGTCTGCTTGAATCCATTAGGCTCATTCTAATTCATGTCTGCCATTTCAAATAACACGCATTGGTTTGATATCAGTGGCTGTGCGAAGCCTTATCCTATCACACACAGTTCCTGGGTGACGGCACAAACACTGCAACAAAGCATGTCCTTATCGGAGGACAAACTCACTCTACAGGTATACACAGCATATGGCAAGCCTGCTTGAATAAGCTTAAGCATTTCCATCCATTCAGTGTAATATGGAAGGCTTATATCTGCAGAATTTGCGACAGTCATGAGGGTTGAACTGAATTCATACACACAGATAAATGTCAATGAGAAGATTTCGAGGCACATAATTACTCAGAGAAATAACACACAACCATTAACACATAGAAACACTCACACACATATGCACATAAATAGTATCACAACAGAATGCATCTAGTCATTTGGTTAGGATTCAGCTGTTAATCTCTTGAAAGGTTGTAAAGGGAATACAAGCTCCTAAAAAAAAAAAAAAAAAAAACTGACATAATTTCTGTCACAAAGCTAATGAGTCATTCAGATCCAGAACGACACTCCGTGCATGGCAGAAACACCTATCCATCAAACTGTCTTTGTTCCGGTGATGCTACGAGGACAAGCAGGTCGGAAGGCCAAAACGTGTCTTACAGAGAAAATGCACTCATCTTTCTCCCTGCTCATCATTAATTTCATCACAAAAGCAAGGCAGGTGCAGCACTCTGCCAGCCACCATCCCCTTTTGGACTGTGGCAAACCATTACAGCTGTAAAACTCTGCTAATGGCTCACCACATATTTCCTGCCAGTTCTGCAGCTCCTGAGGGACGATGAGAATAGATGGAAAGAGAAAAGACCACTGAAAAAGGTTGTGGTGGACTGACCGTCCGGGGGGCTCTTACCGTGATGCGGACCGTGACGGTAGTCTGCCCTGGGGGCATGATCCCTCCTTGGTCGACAGCTTCCACCTGGAAAGTGTAAGAGGCCCCCATGCCCATAGCTGCCAGGTCCTCAAAGTCCAGGGTCTGCAGCACAGCTAACTCCCCTGTGACAGGGTTCAGAGAAAACAGCTGTCTGGCTGATTCAGTCTTGATCCGATACGTGACATTGGAGAAGAGGTCTGAGTCCACAGCCTTTGAGAAGGACAGGGAAGGAGATGAGCAGGGAAAACAGTTTTAAAGTAGTATAAAAGACAAAAGAGGACACTTGTAGAGAAGAGCAGGGTGATAGGAGAGAAAGCTACATATGTATATTTCTAAAATTATACATATACAGAGATATGAGAGCAGTGGCTATGGTCAATGAATATTAATGACTCTATTATAATTCAAAGTTTTTATGCTGCGGGGGTTACTTCCATCAATCATTAATAGGCCCTGATTAAATTAAACCACTAAGGAAAGCTTAAGTTGGTCCTTTCATTAAATCACAACTCTCAAAGTAGATATAATTTGCAAATGCTACAACAAAAAGTGATGCAGTATATGGATGCTGAAATGCATTAAATACAAAACACAAAAAAACCCCACAATATCTATAGATATGCAAGAAAAAAATAGATTCTGGTAAAGGCGAACAACTTTTGCCATTTTCTTTTCATAGAATCTCTCCCACTTCTGCTCCTTAGGTGTCTTTCCAGCCTCCCTACTCGTCCATTTGGAGTTAAGGTGACGTTGTCTAGGAGATAAATGGTGTCACAGTGCCACTGTCACTCACATCCCTCACCTTGAGCCCTCACCCCTCTGCTTCTCACCCTCCCTGTTGTGTTACTCCTCTCTGCGAAATGTCACTCACAATATGCCAGCAATTACTCGCCTCTCTGCTCTGTGTTTGCTCTGCATGCACATAGTTTCCCTATACCTCACTTCAGTGCGAGCACGTGCACCAACCCTTGAGAGCATTGAAAAAGATTTTTTACCAAGTTGAAAAGTTTTTCAAAATTTGTGAAGCATTTCATTAATATTTAACATGAATGCTGAAAAATATCTCTACAAAAGCCTGCTTATGAGTTAGCTGTAGTCTTATTCTGCACGAGGCTGAAAATGCTCAAAGAGCTGTCATGACAGCTTTCTTTTTGCTTTGTTTATAAGGCTGTGTATGTTTCTGTCTGTGTAAATGTTTCCGCCTGAAAGCACATGACATTTTAAACACAAATTTGCCAGCGTTTGATGTTAAAAGTTGCTAAAAGCCTGTTAGTACAACTCTTGTTTCTAGTACCTGTGCTGCATTATGTAAATGCAGACATGAGAAACGCATGGATGGAGAGAGAAAAACTAACTTTACTGATACGCTCATGCACATGAGTACTTACACTTAGCTTCAGGACAACAGTTCCCACAGGGCTGTTCTCGGGTACATTCACCACATAAGTTTGCTGGGAGAAAACTGGGCTGTTATCATCAATATCCGTGACCTGGACTGAGAGCATCAAAGTGGTCCGCCGTGGATCCACTGCCCCATCTGAAGCCTCTATCACCAGGTCATATTGGCTCCTAAGCTCCCGGTCAAGAGGCACTCTTGTGTAGATGCTGCCGTTTGCACTGATTATAAATAAGTCAGGATGATTGACGATCCGGTACTGCACCTGGCCATTAGCCCCCGCATCTGGATCTGTAGCCTGGGGAGAAAGAAAATGATCAGAGAGCCCTCTAATGGGTATATAAATAAAATCTCTCCCATACACTATTAATATCTGGGCAGTTGGCCCAAATTAATTAACTGCCCCCCCCCCCCCCCATGTCTTTTGTTTGACTCAAGTTTGGTTTGTTTTGAAGTCTGACACTGGAAGTTTTGGCTGATTTACTTTCTACAATATCCCTATTAAACGCTGCCAAGCTCCGAAACTAAGTCTATCAACTACAATGACCATAATTCATTGCACCAGCAATAGTTGCACTTTTTTTTTTTTTTAATTAGTGGTCTCTGCCAACGCAAACTGAATAAAGGGACCGCAGAAATATCAGACTGAAAGATGATAGTTGGCTAATCTTGCAATGATTATCATCTTAAAATGAAGAAAAGTTAGAGTTTTTATGTTGGAGGACATTTGCCTGCAAAAAGGACATTTCAATAAAAAAAAGTTAACCAAAAAACAGAATACAAAATGTGAGCTACACTGTTTCAGCAACAGCAACACTCATACTTTTGACTTTACTGTTGGATTTATTGAGATTAGACTGTTTCCCACACACTCTTAAGTATTTATTTGTGAGTTCAAAAGGCCATAACTTATACAAATTATGCATTCCATCAAAGAAATGCATCTAAAGAAGAATGAAATCCTTGAATAGCAAATGTGATTCTGAAAATACCAAGAGTGAAAAAGAAAATATTGAAAAAAAAACATGGTCCAGAGGCACATGGTACAACTCTGTGATGATCCTGCACAGCTAAAATAAGTTAGCCGCTTTGCACATTTAAATTCCGGTGTGGATATGACAGGTAATTATATACGTGTGCGTGCGTGTTTGTGTTTGGGTGTGTGCGTGTATGAGTGTGTGTTCATAGTCCAAAAGTATCCTCTGTGGTAGTAATTTGTTGTCGTAATTGAGAGGGAAGACGGGGGAGAGAGAAAAAAGATACAGGAAGATCAAGCAACATTTCATCTGCGTGTTTGGCAACGATTTCTCAACCTCCGAACAAGTAAGGACGAGGCAGCACAAGGAGATAAAAAAAGAACTTTATGAGGAACAGTGGAAGAGGGAGTAAGATGCAAATATGGTGGCTAAAAGCTCTCCCAATTTGTTTAACATGGAGTGCCTGGAAAATATTAGAAGTCAAGGCTAAAAATTGAACCTCAGCTTTAAGCCTTTGCAACACAGACAAAAGCAAACAATCACAAGATGTGCAAATGCAACATATTACAAACAATCTGCTCCTCTTGCCTCATAAGTGGTGTAATCCAATTAAATGCCTATTTGTGCAGGTTTCTGTTGCCTCCATGCACTATACATATTGTAAAGGTCAGCTCCATGACCTGCAGCAGCTGTTAGCAAACATGATGAACATCACATTTGAACACTTGGCTTTTGGTTTGTTGGCCAAAGTTCGCTCAAGTTTTTGGCATTCACCATTTTTCTCTCCGTTTTAGATAAAAGTGACTAAATCATAATTTTAGTTTTCTTTACACTGTAATAGCACATATGGGAAGCCAATTTTCTTAATCTGGATTTTTTTAGTGAAGGTAAGTGGCACAGTCTTTGGGTTGTGAGCTGGTGGGCAGGCTCAATGCAGCAATTGTTGGAGGAGCAGAACATCCAGCAGGTGCGGGCGGTCGCAGCACAAAAAAGCAGCTTGAGCAGGTGGCTGCAGTCTTAAAAAAACAGGCCCACGCAGGTACTAATTTATAGTACCTTAGGAATTTGTCTCCATTGCTTGCTGCCGTCCTGGGTCGAGGGTTTTGTTTTCTTTTTGCATTTACAAAAGGAGCATATCCATCTTGCTCTGGACGAGTAACGCTGGAATCTAAAACTGAATTGCCCACTTATACTGTCGGCAGAATGATGTGTAGCTACACCACGGGAACAGTATTTCCTAACACAAAATTCAATACTGATGTCACCCTCTCAAAACTAGACCCTACGGTTTAATGACTATATGTGTGATAAACAAGTCAAATGTAGCACAACAATGTTAGAAAATGTCTTCTATAAAGAAGTAGAAACAAATTCACATTATCTAGGAATCAGCGAAAAACACTAGAGGTCATCAGCGCCTTCAATTAGCAACAATTCTACATGATATTTCCATGCGATGTGTGTGATGCAAATGCTAATCAATTTGTCCTCCGGCCATCTGCACGCTGAGATTATGGCTCCCCGCTATGAGCAAACAGAATGGGCTTGAATGGTTTAGGATTTGTCAGTCACAGAACAAATGATTCTATTAGCACAACCAGCAATGCTGTCAATCGTGATAACCTACTAAATCACCTCCAGTCTCTGAGAGTGTGTGTGTAAAATAAGAACAGGTGGGAACCAGTTCTAATTACTGCAACGATAATCCAAAACGCTTTAGGGCTAGCGTTAAGCTACTTAATAGCATTATGCATTTGCACTGCAGTCATCTTCACCGTTGGCAATAGCCCGGAGTCTTGTGGTTGGCTGCATCATTACTGCAGGTAAATTTAAGATGCTAGAGGAAAAGATTAACTGACTTTACAGTAACATGTCACATTTATATGTGGAATTATTGAGCACAAACAAAGAGAAGCTTAATTCAAGCAGTCTTTATCTCATCCATTTTTCATTTGTCACTTCAGGGACGGCATTTAATCAGCAAACCAACTAGTGAAACACTTTTACACAAAGCTCCCAAAAAAATATCCACATCACAAAATGTTTTTCAGACTTGAGCGGTAGGCGTTACAGAATATTTGTCATTATTGTCATCACCGACTATTTAGACAGGTGATGAAATGTAGAGAAATATTTAAATGATGTACATTAAGTGCTCTTGCACCACAACTTTTTGCTTTTCTCGTTCTCTCTTTCACCATCTTTCCCTGCAGACACTCCTTTTGCTTTCACCTTAGCTGAACTCTATTATTGGTTTGTGAACCATTCAACATTTTATCTTCCTTCACTGTTGCAATCTCAGAGTGGAGGATCTGTTAACTTAAAATAGACCTCTCTACATTTCTGTATATCCCTCCTGACTGCCTGTGCACCTTCCTGTGCACTTTGTGTTTGACTTAATGAGGCTAAGTGAAAGTAAGAAAATGTGAAAACATGACGAAGAGGCATTTCACATTATGCATATTCATTACATGTAGTTATTGGCATTTAAAATCTAAATGCCACATGTCTTTATTATTTAAGTGTGATCATTTATTAAACTAAGATCCCACAGCAGAGTACAAGCAGTCTCCCTTGCACTTTGCCCACATCTATGAATAAAATCTTGGAGACAAACAGCAATGCATTACAAAAACACTTAACGCTTATGTTATTTATGTTCCAGCTCAAGCGTTTTCTTATTTTGAAGTCCCACCCTGAAGGACATGATCTCCTCAATTACTGTGCAATGAGCATGATCTCTTAAACTGCCGCTTGCATGGAAAATGAGGAAAACATCTCCTCACCGTGAAATGATTAAGTAAGGAGACAGACCATACAGATGCAGTTAAGAAGAAACTAGATAGACACTGCGATTGGACACTGAAATAGTAGGTTGTAATTGTGGCTAATTAGGTCTGTGTCTCTAGTCTTTGTGTACTTGCCTGTGATAACTGTGTTTATCATGAAATTTAGTTTTTTTTTTTCTTCCTGTCACTGCACTGCGAAGCTCTGTCCTATCAGTTGTGCAGCATTTGGCTGAATGTGAACAGACAGTAGAGCTCTGTACATGTCAGAATACACAGAATTCATCCTGCTGCTTCTATCAGCAGTCACATCATCAATAAACACCAGTGACCCAGTTCCATTGGCAGCCATACATGCTCGTACATAACACTTCCTCCACCATGTTTGACAGATGATTTGATATGCTGGATGATGAGCTGTTCCTTTCGTTCTCCATACTTTTCTCTTCCCATCATTCTGGTACAAGTTAATCTTGGTTTCATCTGTCCAGAGAATCTTGTTCCAGAACTGGGCATGCTTTCTCAGATGTTTCCTGGCAAAGTCTACACTGGTCCTTCCTTTTCCTCAGTGTTTTGCACACCATAGTTTGCAGCAATTTTTTTTGATAATGAGTTTTGCATTTACATGTTAACTTAGATTTCAGATTAAATGAAACATTGCAATGTAAAGAGAAAAAGAGGGTCCATCCCTTCTTGAAAACCTAGAAGAGGCTAAGCTGCAGTCTCTCTATGTGCATGTGCATGGAGAGCGGGATTGTGTTGAGCTAATGTACTTTCGTTTCAGTCAAAAAAGCGAGCCTCAGCTCAAGTGGCAAGGTGCCAGCTGAGAAGACCTTCCAAGGTAGGACAGAGAGACTGAGAGAGAGAGAGAGAGAGAGAGAGAGAGAGAGAGAGAGAGAGAGTGAGTGACAGTCGGGTGGGCTAAGCCCAGTGGAGCTGCTGCCTGCATTTGTGAGTGAAACTGAGGTTAGCTCTACCTCATGCAAACACCAAGCTTCCTTCAAATGCCCCTTTGTCTTATTTCACAGTTCGTAAACTTGTAACATTTTCCAGTCGCCCATTTTATTGTCCCCTTGAAATATGTAATGGGATATCTAATGTTGAAACTATACATCTTGAAAGGTGACAGATGTGACTGATTAAGTGCTTGTTTACCTTTGGTAATTTTGTATGTACATAAGCAATTACAAGGAAATGACAAGGACATATAAAAATCATGGATACAAAAATGCGCACGAATGATCAAAAATTACCAAACACTCTCCAAATAAGGATGGAGATGTGTTGATAATATCAGCATCTACATAGAGATACAGAAAGTGATGTAAAACTACAAACCAAATGTGTAAAGCTATTTACAAGATAAGCTGATATATCAAACAACACAACAGTGTAACTCACTGACTCAAGAAACACTTTATCATCTGCACATGTTCATTAAAGTGAATAGCTCATTTTCCAGCTAATTACACTCATTTATTATCACACTTTTTTCTTTATGATCATAGTGTTGAACATAACTGTTCAATTTAAACTTGAATAATTATTTTTTTTTACTTTTCATTTAAAATGTATATCATATCAAAGAACTTTTTCATAGCATAGAGATACTGATTAATGTTTGTAATATCACCCAAACTCATCTGCAAACAATAAATGTCTTCACTATTTTAAGACTTTAATCAAACTTACATACCAATGTTTTATTGTTTTTTAATGATCTTGCATATCTTAATCACTGTATCCAGTTTCAGAGTATGTTTTAAAATAAGGGGTTAGGAGTAAATGTTGGGTTTTGCTCTTACATTAAGATCAGTGACTGAATCTACAGAAGAAATCAATGCATTGAAAAAAACAAAAAACAGCACACCTGGATCGTATTGTCTCATCTGCCATGTTGTAAGTATGCACTGCTTGTGTAAACTCACAGATGTCTCCTGTCATTATTCAATGATTAATCTGCTGACAAACATCAGGCCAATTAATCTGCAGTGATTAGAAAAGTCTGGCTGCTCAGTGGGGCTGAACCAAGCCAGTCAACAGGGATGCAGCTCTGATGGACAAATTTGTCCACCAACGTCAGCCATGTTGGAAAACGCAAGGTAGTGTAGCACAAGCACAGAAACAGAACAGAGGACCATTTGTGACTCTATGATTGAAAGAGATATTGGTGCACAACAATGGAAAGAACAAACGTGATCTGCTGTGGATGATGGAAAATAAAGAATATGTAAATGCTGGTAAAACAGCAGCTTCTTTCATTGCAAATGTCAAACTATCAAACTCACCCTGACTTGCCCAACGAACAGATTTGCCTCCTCTTCTTGAACGGTGAAATTCGTGGGTATTGTGTGGTCAAACTCAGGGTCATTATCGTTGACATCAGTGACAACAATGTTCACAGTGGTAGTTGATGTCTGAAGAAAAATAAAAACAAAGAGCACAAAAAAAGAGGTTTCACTGTTTCTTTAAATTCAGTATTCATGTTTCAAATACAAAGCATAGCAAATACATCAGGAGTTTCACCTGGCTAAAATGAGGGAAAACTTTTAAATCATGTTCGCTGTTTAAAACTAACTTCCTGATCAAATAATAATTTTATTATATTTAAACCTGTAAAAACTACAACAACAAAATCTATTTGAAGGCCAAAAAGCAGGAATGCTGTAGAAAAACAGCACAGATGGCAGACAGCAGCTGTATTTACAGAGTGGAAACATGAGTTTTGATGTTGCATGGAAATGTATCTCAACTTTTCTTTCTTATTGCTTCTTCACAAAAGACGGCAGCAGAGCAGCAGTCAGAGAAGAAAGAACAACATTAATGGGAACAAAGAAAAAAATTCAAATGCTAAGGAGTTACTGCTGTAACTTCCTGATCAGAAAAAAGACTGGCATTTAAAACAAATCTGTAAATTTCAGAAAAGACCAGATTCTGATGGTGGTAATCTGCAAAAATGTTACCAACCATCCAGATGAATTAAATGCAAATTTATTATTACTTAAGTGCGGAAGTTAGGAGATATTCCCAACTGAGCACAGCAGGGTTTTCAGGATGCTGGTTTGCAGAAATTGTAAGCTATGGTTAATTTCACATGAAGCAGCAGTGTTCTGGTATAACATGGTCTGTGAAAAGTTCAAAATTCAAATTATAAATATTTCCAAGTTTGGAGAAATGTCAAAAATCATCCCATTAAAATAAAAAGCAGAATCATCAATCATCTTGAACAATAGCTCTAACTTCTATGTTAAAAAAAATGCTTTTTAAATGTCAAGTTGTTGGTCAAACTACAGCAACGATTTCAAGCCGTCAAACAGGGAGGGAAAAGAGGCCTGGCAGATCTGCTGAAATTTCCAAAGAATATCTACTGGGATCAAAAAATACTGTTGAATTTTGATTTCATACCGACATTTAACACTGCAGGCAGATCTACGGTCAGCTGTGCCTCTGGTTTACAAGCATTTCACTCAGATCAACACCAAGTTGAAAAAGGTACGTTAATAGTGATTTTTCAGTTTTTACTCTGAAAGCCAATAAATATTTAAACTGCTTTGATAGCCGAGTCTATTTTGAATCACCAGAGCTGCACGCGCTCTCTCACTCTGCTTGTCCTTTTGTTGACACTGACTGTTCGCTCATGAACGCCTCTGCCGTCTCTGACTGCACATCAACAAGATGTTGTTATCTTACTACATCAGTTAATGGCCCAAATCATAAAGTTAATTTGCTCAACAAAATAAACTGATATTTTTGCTGTTCTGATGAAGCTAAAAAAAAACATATTTCGTACTTTTGTCTTGCAAGCACCTGCTAGCTCTCTAAGTTTGTATGTTAAAACAGAAGTAAAGCTTTCATAAAGTCCTCCTCCTCTTTTTCTTCTCTCCTTTTTTTTAATCATTATTTAAACCTTTTGGCAAAGGGCTTCATCAGGTCCTTATATTGCCCAAAGAATGATATACTGGCACAAGTTTCAGATTGGAGCATTATTTCTCATACTAAAGGTCAGTAACCTAAAAATATCCCATTCAAACAGACTTTCTTGTTATTTTATGTTGGTATAACATGACAGGTACTGTTTAAGAACATGTGCTCATTATTTTAAAAGCCTCCAATATGGTTTAACCTTGTTTTCTTATTCTTTTTAACCCAAAACATCCCGGAGACTTATCTTTTTCCATCAGTATATTCTACATTCTACCTCCTATGATTAACAATATAAATCATAATAGTCATTTTAATTTAATTTAGAGAGAGAAAGATCCCAAGGTTTGCATATTGTTTTTTTTTTTATATGTTCGTTTGCTTAGAGCCTTGGATAACTTAATGGCCTCAACTTTTGTAAGTGAGCTCAGAGGAAGGTCCTTCAGACATCTATTTGGCCCCCCCTGGGCTACCCAATTAAAATTCCTATAACCACTTCAGTGTACAAGGGTGTGTGGATCAGTATCTGGGGTAAAAAAAGCATGACGTCAGATCCATCACATCATCCTTTCTCTGATTACTGTTGGAGTAAAGTTTAAGCTCAAAAGTTTATATGAGCATTGACAATTTTTATGGCACCACCTTTTTGCAACAGAGGATGTCATATGTAAACTTATTCCTCCCAGATTTTGCAGTTAAATTAAACTACGTCTCTCTATGTTTTGTGTAATGTTTCTATGTGGGATTTTATTTATTTATTTATTCAGTCATTTTTTATCTCAAAGCTCATTGGGAAGAGTAAATTCCCCCCAGAGTCATTTGAGGTGTTCAATCATTTCCAGGGGCAATGAGTACCAATGTGCTGCCGTTAACCTTCACACAATGACACAGTACACACACCTACAGCGATCTTATAAATCAACATTTAAAAAAAAAAAAAAAAGGACTGAATATGTACAATCTGCACTCTCTCAGTGCATCGGGAGGAAGTTGTTTGCAAATAATGGAGTAAATGCTCTCTTTTGGGAGGGAATATGGGTGGGTGGGTGGGCTGTGGGAGGAGTTGGCCTTTGCAAGAAAATACACTTCCCAGAAGACAGCTGTTTGAAGTTGCCATAGCAGATGAGACAATCAGCAGCACAAGTCATGAAGGAAATGGCCTAGTTAGTGTCACCTTCATCTCGCTGTCTGTGGGGAATTCCTTCACCATTGTTGTTTCCTTTGTTCAAGCTTCAGAGACGTACATAATCAGTCCTTTCATGTACGAATTGACATGGCGATCCATGCAAAAAAAAAACCCGTCACACTCCACGCCTCTTCTGCTCATTCGCTTTCACTTAAACAAAGACGGAGTAGCTTGCAATCAGTTAGGAGAAGGAATCTTATTTCTCTTTCCATAGACGACCTGAAGCCAATTAGTGTCTCCAACCCGGCGTGGGTGTTCTTATCAAAGCCAAAAATCCCACCTCCACCGACATGAGTGTGATTAATAAGCTGCAATTATTTATTTAACATTAAATGGATGGATCTGTGTGATGTCTCGCCTTACTGTCTGAAAGATCCAAAAGCGGCTGATGGTGCTTTGCCTTTCAAGTGACAACCCTGACCACAGGCCGTGTTGCGGTGACTGATACGATCAGGCTGTTAGGAGTCATGTACTCCCTCCTCTGAGGGTGAGAAGAACAGCTTTATCCAGCCTCCCTGGGTGAGGTTTCAGGATCTGAGTGTTCTTGGTCGTAATGATTACAGCTTGAACTGTCGAGAATACAAATTTTGAACTGGCCACACAGACTTATTTTTAGCGCACTAATAGATGTGAGTGTTCCAACTCAACAAGAGTTGTGAAAGAAAAGTTTGCATATATGCATATTTGACTATATTCAAAGAGTTGCCCAACAGGGAAGATGTCTTGTGTCAGGTTCCCATGGTTACTAAAGTTACGTGCTAATTACACATCCGAAATCCCTTGCGCCCCCTCCTTTTCTCTGTCACTTTCTCCTTTATGTCCCCTCCTCCTGTGCTCATTTTGATCCTTTCCTGGCCTCCAGCTTTGCTCGCAGTACCTCGTCTCACAGAATGAGTTTCTCGCCTCCACCCTCCTGCAGCCCTTTACTGCTCTCTTTCATTCGACTTCATTCCTTGCGACAGCATTTCTTCCGAGCTGAGCCAGTAATTCAGTCACTGGACAAGACATTTCGCACACACAGACACAGACACTACAGAGGTTAAGGGCGTGGGTTTCAAAATTCTGTCCATCAATGTCAGGACAGGGAGCACCGGCTTGTGGTTCCCTCATTCTGTGAGGTGAAGCTCCATCTTACACTTTATTTTGCCTCTTTCTATCTGACCCTGTCACTGTCCAGCTATTCTGCCCCTCCCATTCTGGCTGTTACACTCTGTTCCCACCGTGTGCTCCTTCACTTCCCGAGCACTCACAAATACAGAGGCACATCAGCAGAAGCATATGGTTCTTATATAGCTGAACAACATGGTAGCCTTGCAACAGATGAAAAGGAGCCGTAGATCTGAGTGTTTATGAGTGCACAGGTGAGAGGGGGCAATCAACATCACGCCGGCGTGACAGCTCATCAGCTAATGTTCATTACCTATCACGCACAGCATCTTAAAAAGGAATATGCAATTTCACCTCTGTCTGGAACAGAGACGGCGGCCAAAACTGAGCCAACTGAGCCAACTGAGGTGAAGTCTAATTAAATTAAGACAGTTTATATGATTATCGGCTCTCCGTGGGAGTCGGAGCAGCCAGCACTCACTTTCAGTTATAGCGTCTGCTGCTGCTCTAATCTAAGTTAAAGAGACAGCCCAGTGAATGTATGCAGTCCAACAAACACCAAACCACACGTGATGACAACAGCAGCTTTCTGAAGGGACCCTCCACCTAGTTTCCACATACATAGCAGTGTATTATATATGTATGAGGTTTTTTTTAGCTCTTTTAGATGTTTGTACAGAAAAATAACCTTCATGACGTCACAGTGATGTCACAGTGATGTCACAGCTTTGGCTCGGACACAACATATCAATAAAAGAAAGCCTGGGTTACAAACTAGAGATGTAATGTTTGAGAGAAAGGTCGGTGTTCACTTGGCAGAGAGGTTCTAAATAAAAGATGTTATCACTTGCATGGTCCGGAATGTGGGATCCAGTGTTTCTGCAGCTTGACCCATATTAGAAAGATTTTGCATCACACCACTCTGTGTGTGTACGCATAAAAGTCAACAGCAAAATGCAATGCACTTGCTTCTTTTCAGTAGTCTGTGTCTATGTGCATGCATTAAATATGCACTTGCTCTTATTGTTGACTCGTTTTCAGTCAACACTGTGCATTAACTCTGTCACAAGAATCGTTATCTCGTCTAAAAACTCTGCATGTTATACAAATCGTGTTGAATATGATGTTAACACAAAAACCCAACCATAACACTAGCTGAAGGTAAAATACAGACAAAAATACATACTTTTCTTAGATTGAAAAGTAGATGTAAACATCCATTTGGAGTACAAAAAGTGATGCCAGAAGCAGCACTGAGCATGCACACGACTGTGTTAGCAACAGAATGATGGACTGAAAAGCCTGAACAGCTATTATGATGAATACATCTTTGCAGAGGCAAAAATATGTCTAACCCTGGCACGAATGTATTTACAGCAATCCACTTATCAAAAAGCTTCCATTAAGCAGGAAAAATTCCCACTAAAGCTAAATAAGTTACCAGAAACACAAAATGATAATTCCAACATTCAGTAAATGGACTTACATTTGCAGGCAGTCTTTATAATTCTGGCGTCACATTGGTTTGGCACACTGAAGTGGTGCTACTGACTCCTAGTGTTACCACAGATTTTACGAATCAGTGAGTTCAAACACACTATTAGATTTTCCAGGCTAATGAAGCACTTGGGTTCAGTGAGCCAAAATTTTCCGAATTAATACAAGCTAACAAGCTTGCATGAGAAGATCTTCTTTGAGCTTCATTTGTTTGAAACATTTGAGGATTGCTAACCCCAAGAAATGGAGCCAACGGTTTAATAAAAAGAGTTGTTCCTCACCCCTCCAGGGTTGCCATCAGAGGCCGTGACGATCAGACGGTACTGGTCTGTGGTCTCTCTGTCCAAAGGTTTTCCCAGAAGTAGGAGGCCAATCCTGCAGAGATGAATCAGAAAAGACTTTATTCCTACTACACACAAACAACCGCAGACATTATTACAACAATCTCAACCAAGATTGCTTCTTTCTACCACATCAACAACAATAGTTTTCGGTACCTGATGGCTAATGCAATAGAGGGTGATGGAGAAGGCTGCACTTCAGGGTTTATTTACTTCCAGAAGAGACAAATTTATAAAACATGGTCGATGATAGAAGCAGATGAGTTTAGGGAAAAGAGCAGGTGGGTTTTAAACGCTCCCACTCTGTCTTTCCCTCTCTCTCGCTCGCCTCTTGCTCCCAAAGCACATGGACTACAGACAGAAAGATTCATGTTTTCTTTCCAGTGACTGCAGCAGACACGGCGGCCCTCCTGCTCGTTCACAAGGTATAATTTGGCTCTCTGGCATCCCGAACACAAAGTGTGGATGCATTCCCAAGCAGAACACTGAATTATCTTTGTTTGCACACACAGGCTCACTAGACACGTAAGTGCGAGTGCAGACACACGCAAGCAAACAAACACACACACATGCACACAGCATGCAAAAAACAATTTTAGTGCACACACTCAGGAGAGGCTCTGCTGGAACTGCAAATGGAGGGAAAGATGAATGCATCTAAACGCACTGTTAGATTAATGCCCAGTGCAATTCCCTGCTGTCCCCTTGCTCCTTCACATTTCTAATTTAAAGCTCCTCTGGCCGAACACTCCAAGCAGAACCTCACCGCTCCTTCTTCTCCGCCTCTTTGGCCCACGGCCGTCAAACTATACAGCCTCATCTTAAAAAAATCTGACAGGCATTTTAGCATTTTAAGTGAAAAACCTGGATTAACATTGTCTACTCTCCTAATCACTTTCCTTTGGGTCGCCGTGAACACATTGCTTTGAATCCAATACACCTGATGATCTGTGGTTCAAGAGGGCAAACACAGCTTTCTAAAAACAGCTTAAAAATGCAGCAGCAGCCTCCACCGGCTGCTGTGCTCATGTTTATTTATACATACACAAGAGAGCAGTTAGGCTTCTCTATGCTTGATAAAGCTGAAGGTACATAAGGCTTTGATGTGAATGATATACAGTGATAATTGTCATAATTGCGGTGATAAGGAGGATGATCTTGATGGCGAGGATGACAAAGATTAGAATGATTAAAGACACTAAGCCTGCCTGGGGAGTTTGTTTCTCACTACAGCTGCAGTGCTGAACTACACTTGAGCGGCTGGGTCTGAGAGGTTCGCTGATCATGTGTGATAGCGTCCTGCCTTCTCTCTCCGCCACCACAAATGAAAAGATGTTGTCAGACAGATGGGCTGCTGTTAACAGCATATTTTTGAGCACAATGATGCAGGTTAGAGGCGAGCCATCTCAGTCACAACGTCTGTTACCTCTCATTCTGCTCAAACTGTGTCTCTATATGTTAAATTTGACTTATTATATAGAATGTTGAAGTGTTTTTCATCAGATTAAATAACTCTGGTAGGACAAGTCTTGCATGAGATAAACTTTGGTGATTTAAATAAAGACAAAATTGTGAAGTGAATTTGTTGGAAATTATAATTTATCCCTGTTTTAGGTCTTTTTATTTTTAAATAGGCTCTGTAGTGTTTCAATTTCAATTTTAGTTCACTTTGTAGCAAGACAATTGGCTTGGCCACAAGGAGGTCCTGGAAAAAGCTCAAGTATCACAGCTGACTTGGCCTCGAGGGTGAGTTGTTTAGACTTTGAGATGCCACAAAAAAAAAGGGGGGTTTGGCTTTGAAGAGGATGCTGTCAGCAACCAAGAAGAATAAGAGCAAGATCTGTGCAATACAGCCTGACTGATACTGGATTTCTGAGGACGACACTGAAGCAACATTTTGAACCATACAAAAATCAAAAGTAATCTTTTTCAAAAATTAAAAATACTGATAAAGAATCCCTTAAATTTAATGATGTCTTTTAGACATATATATATACATAAACTGTCTAGCTCCATTTACAGTTACCACATATCAATGTTAACCTTTAAAAAAAGGATTAAAATTTGCCTAATTAAAGTTCAGATTTGGCTGATTAGAGTCGAGGCTGATCTGATTTAAAACTTAAAGTGATATGGGCATAATTTTTTGTTTGTTTTTATAAAGATCCTTTAAAAAGGAGTCTGGAGTTTTGACAAATACAGCATGTACTTAAAAGGCTGAATGTGTGTCGTCATTTCTCTGGTGGCCACCATGAAATGGGGCCACAGTTTCTATATGACTCGGAACACAAAGACCAGTAGGAATATATCTGTCAAAAGCTACTCAAAGCTAATATGACGTACTGACATGTATTTAATCAGGAGGCTAATCTGGAGGTGCATTCCAGTGCTTGATTTATATCTTAAGATCTATTTTGTTTGGCTAAACATATTTTTTCTTCAAATTGACACCGACCATAATATTCAATGACACTGGCAGAATATGTGACACATCCTGGGACTTCATTAGAAATACTAGACCAGTTTATGATGTGTTAAACTGTGTTCCTGCCTCTGCCTGTTGGAAAGTCATTACCGAATGCCCTTCGCCTGGTGGCTGACAGACTCCAAGCCACTAATTCAAAGCTGCGTCCTGTTCGCTACCATAATGGTGAGTGAATCTGAAGCATTTCCACCTCCCTCAGGGGAATCTGCCCCATTTATGGAGAGCTACAGACATGACTGAACCAGCCCCATGTGTAGCCTGAACCTAAACATGCAGCAATGCAAAAAAAATCTCCTCACTTAATCATATTGGTGTTCTGAAGGGTTGAAAAATGAGACGTTGAAGTAGGGCTCTGCATATTGCACACTCATCAAGCGTCCCAGCTAATCATTCTTTGATTCCTCATGTTCTATATCAGCACCCGCTTGAAGTTATTATATTTCTACATTGCTGAGAGCTTGTGAAGGGATTGTTATATTTCTGCCGCACAGACAACGTGCTAAAGGAGAGTGTCTGTATCTATTTCAGCGAGGTTTCTGTCACATCTGCTTTGAAAGATTACAGTGGCGTCTGCAAACAATAGCAGTATCCAGTCATTTTGATCATGTCACCATGTCTTTTGCTCTCCATTAAGACCAAGAAACCACAAAGTAAACATCCCCTCCATATGACAAAAATTTTAACACCGTGAAGCAGATTAAGAGTAAACAAATGGCAGTGATAAAGTGCTGCAACACAGCTTGCCCTTGCTTAGCTAGGAGACTGAGGATGCAGACAAAAGAGGCTTTAATCAATTAGTGGAAACGTGTCTGGCAGGGTGCTGCATTTTCAGTCTCCCCACGTCTCGTCTCACTATATTTGCTTTCTTATTTAGGGAATGGTAAAAAGCACCGACCAGTTTAATATTTTATGCCTTTTCCTTGCTCCCCGACTAGCGGCTGAGTGAGGTGGGTATTTCAAATGCTATTATGAGACGTAAGGTTAGATATTTGAGGCCAATTTCATTTCTAGAAATATTGTTTTCTCTCAGAAAGCAGAAAGGCTGAGAAGTGGACAGAGCTAGTGAGAGCGAGGAGAGAAAATGGAAGCAGAGCAAAACCCCAGCCATCAAATGCCCCTTTTTTAATACTTTATTTTTATTTCTGCGTAGTGTTTTTACATTAGTAACTGTGCCTATTACCTTCTGGTAGCTTTGACCTAACTGTCTCAAATTGGAAAAAAATACCATCTCATATTTTTCAGCTTTTATAGTAGAAATTAAACTAAATAAAATGAACTGGATCTTTTTGTTCCCCTTTAACATCGAGAATTATCTCAAAACAACAGAACACTGATCTAATACAGTATTTATGCTGTACCAGTTAGTTAATGCGTTAAAAAGAAAATCAATGTATCTTGGATTTATATATCTGTCCAAGCCAGTCTGACTGAACTTTGGCTGCACCTGGAAGTTGCTTGACATCTATTCTGAATCCGTTTTCTTCACATATTTGCAATCTGTTTATTTGGATTTGTTATTCTTTGTTCAGTGTCATATCTTGCCATTTTATTACACTTCTCTTTTGGTCTACCATGTACACATGACATCTGTTGCTGTCATGGGAAAGCCATTCCTACAATGGCTTCTTCCCTTTTTGATCAAAACAGATTTTTTTTTTCTTTTAAGAGGACTATTTTCTTTTTAATATCAAGGGTTGCATGTTGCACAGATTGTTAAATCCATTAGAGAAAATTTGTGATTTTGGCAATACAAATAACATTGGCACCATGGGCCCATAAAAAGTGCCTGAAGCAGCCAGTGAGTGTAAATAGGTGTGCTTTTTAACTTGATTCATTGAGGCTCTTGATGGTGCCAACAGTCAGCGCCAGTGTTCATAAAACAAAGTCATACCTTGGCTGAAATTAATCATCCAAAACCACTAATTGGCAAGTCAGCATCTACTGTGTACCATCAGAAATGCACATTTGTCCTTGTGTTCTTTCTTCCTCACCACCTGGCTACCTATGTTGTTTTGAAGGCCTTTCTCAGTCAACAGAGTAAAGGAAAGAACACTGTGTTTTCACATACTATTACAGTTTGTCCATGTATAGCCTTTGCGAGCTCAATAAAAGCTTTTGATAAACCAGCCAGCGCGTGTTTCATTACCAAAAAACATCAATAAACTTTCAAACTCATGTCTGTCTTTAAAGAGTTCTTGTGAAGAGCTACAATTGTTTGACAGGGGTTGTTATGCTACAGTGGCTACAGTGCAATCTAGCAGCACAGTTTGCCTCCATTCATTTATCATAACAGCTTATCCTGTTCAAAATGCATTGGAGGAAAGGTGGAGCAAAGCTTATACTGACAAACACCTTCTTAACAATAAAGTATTTACACGCTGCAGTTCACCTGCACTGACCTGCATGTCATTGAACTTTGAAAGAAAATCAGAAAACCCTGAAGGAAACCCAAACATACAACCCCCCCACCCCCACCCACCCACTCACACGCACCCACCCACACGTACACGCACACACATACACAAAAACAACCACCAAAAAAGTTCCTACATTTATTTTTCATTTTAAAATCAACTTGCAACGGGAACAATTTTGCAAAATGTTGTCAATCAATAATTTAACAGCCTTTGCACCCACCCATAGATCCATATTTCATCTCTAGTAGGCCTTGGAGGAAATACCTTGCGGGACCTGTCCGTACTTTAAAAATGTAACATATCTGAACTTACGTTTCAGAGAGGTTGAAGACCTTCTGGGAATCCCCACTCACAATACGGTATGTGATGGGGTCGTTTTCTCTGTCTGTGGCCTGAGGGAAGGAAAGGAAAAGCTCGTTCTTGAATACAGCACCATTAAGGCTGAAGGTTATGAGATATGACAGTTGAGCAACAAGGATGTTGGACTGGAGTCAAAGTGAGCATTTGGTATGCTGGAGAGTGAAATGTGAGAGAGAAGAAAAAAAAATATATTGATTTTGTCTCCTTAAACAAAAGAAAAACCTTTAACTGTGGACTAAATACATCACCATTGTGAAGACTGTAACATCACAGAAAACATCACATTCAATGACTTGCACGTGCATGTGCATGTGTGAGTGTGTGTGTGAGTGTGTGTGTGTGTGTGTGTGTGTGTGTGTGTGGGTTAGCGACTCACCTGCAGATTGAGCAGAATAGCTCCAATCCTCATGGCTTCACTGACTTCCAGACTGTAGGTGAGGAGAGGAAAGCGAGGGGGGCTCTGGTTGTTGGGTGGCAAAACCTCAATATACACTGTGGTGATGGAGCTCCTGGCAGAATGAAAAGCACACGTCAGCCTAATGACAGCATCGGTTTCTCCTTGACAACCTGTTGAGACGAACTGAAGTACCTAGCCCACAGCATAGTGAAAAAGAAAAAAAAAATACCCTCATAATATATAATCCCTCATCATAGCTCTTGTGCCCTGGTTTAACTGCAGGAAAGGAATATAAGGAAGAGGTTTAGATGAAATTTCTTTTAAGTCAGATCTTTATCTGACTTTTTCTTAACTGCTATGAAGGCGCATGCACAAAAGTACTTCAAGATGATCTGGCGTTGACCATTTTGTTCTATTGTATCAGGCTTTATCTTGCTGTAGCTCTTTAATTCTGGGCTGCTGAAATGTGTCTCTGTCAGCCTTCGCTTTAACTGATGCAGAGGCCAACAATACCTGATCCCTCTTAGACACTGAGCTGTGGTACTTGGCACGAAACGAACTCACTGCTTTTTAATCACAAGATAAAAAGGGGCCGATGTATGAAACATTTCATACCGATAGCAGCTACAATGTAAGCTGGAAAAAAGACCATCCCTTGTTCGACTCACAACAGCTCGAAAATGTTATTCTCTGAAATTTTCTCCATAATTCTTCTCCAATCAACTTTCTCTTCCATTTGTGAGCTAACTTGTGAAACAGCATGAGCACACACAACAACACACACAACATGTCAGAAGCATCCCTGCGACCATAAAGAGAAACAAAAATGAAACTGACTGTGTTTGCATAAATCCTGAAAAAAAATATTTGACATAAATCTGCTCTTTTTTTAACAGTAATGAAATTAACATTTTGCAATAACACATTAAATCAATAAACCCCTCACTCTACAGATGCAGAAGAGGAGAGAGCAGGCATGCAAAGCTGTCGTACAGACCTTCTCTGGATCTCTGGAGCATTGTCGGAGGCCTTGACAGTCAGCGCGTACGATCGTCCCACAGTCAAAGTGACGCTAGGCGCCACAGTGATGCGTCCGGTGCGGTTACTAATGATGAAGTCTCCCTGGGCACCTGCCAATATCTCATAGGTCACCAGACCATTAAGTCCCTCATCAGCATCTGCTGCTGTTAACTAAAGACAAGAGTGGCAGAGAGAGAGGCAGATATATTTAACGCAAATAAAATGTTTACATTCATAACTCTGCTTGTAGTTTTATTGGGGAAGAGCTGCAGAACTGCCAGCAACATGATTACTGAACCATTCAAGCAGTAAATGTTTCTCAGAAGGAGGTTGTGACTGACTTCAGTCAAGTTGTGAAACTCAGTAGATTCACTTTGTTCCCTGAGTGGTTGGCATTTAGCTGAAAGTATACAGGCTGCTGATGCTGCAAGTTGACCTACTTTAAGTCTCCAACTCCTAATGATCACATTTCGGAGACCTTAAATGATTAATAGTTGTGGAAAGACAGCTGACAGGTACTTATTATGGGAAGAAGGGTATTCACGCCTACATTATTTTAGTAGTCATCGACGACTCATAAAGAGTAGTCGCCTATTCAGTTAATTGCAGGGGATTAATCAAATTTTTTGTTCCCCAAAAAAATATGATCAGTTCAGTTTGAAAGGGTCTTAAAAACAACCAGTTAACAGTTGATTTATATCGAAAGAACCAACCTCGGGGTAAGTAAAGTGGCAAGAGTCTTTGATTGTGTCTGGGAGGCTGTTTACAAACGAGCCACAATCTTATTGGACAAAACCCCTACCAAGCTTGTCTGAGCTGGAGATAATGTTTGACTGCAGCAACAACACAAATTAAAGCGATAATGACTGTACAAATTCATGCCTGCTCTGGTAAAGTATTTCCACTCTGTTGATTGTAGTTGAGCATTCAACAATTACCCACATTCACTGCCACTGCTTTCTTTCTGCACTGTGGTTAAACCAAAGACGAACTATTATTCCAGGACGATGCAATGAGTCAGTTAGTGGTTTTGATAGTTGACTAATCTGCTAATTTGTAAAATTCCTACTGAAAAGCACCATGAAAAAGAACAAAAACAAACAAACATAGCATTAATTCAATAGATAATTTCTTGGGTACTCTGTTATGGAATAAATTAAGCAGTCACCATTTCCTTCAAGCCAATTATTTAGGGCACCCTGCTGCTTGTAATTATGAGCCCTCATGGTGTAGTTGGCTCCATATCTTAAAGGCCTTGAAACTTTAATCCAGGCAGCCCAGACCTTCTTTTTCATGCTCCTGATGTTGGGGGTAAAAGCTGTAGCATCAAATAAGCAGCAGCATCCTCGGGGGGCCTGCGGCTCTCATAAACGGCTTATAAAAATCGGTTAAGCGGTCATACCAGACACTCTGTGACCCCTGGCCTCATTTCAGGGAGGGTGAAATGGCTGGTTTTTAAAACAGATTAAACTCGACCTTTTCAGCGTCTGACTTTTTTTTTTTTTGGAGTGGCTGTGCTGAGAGGAAAGATCAACTTAAACAGAAAAGATCATGCTCCGACTACCAAACAAGAGACAATGAAATAACAGAACTCCCCACATTAGTAGATAAAGCAGAGTAGAGCTATGGATTTACATTTTGAACACCATGAGTGCATGCACTTGTGCATGGATGCTTGATTTAGCTAGTATTCTAATGCTTACACATGCACGCGTAAAAGATAAGATAATCATAATATTTAAAGCTGGTGTGCTAATTGAATAAAGAAAACAATATTCCTAATCCATGACATTAATCAAAACATAGAAAATCATTTTTTAAATCCTTTTTTATGCTATGGGGGAATGAAAAACGATCATTGCTGTTGCCGACTACAATAAATCAACTGGAGTCGTGATAGCAGCTGATCCATTGAGTAAAAGCTTTGAGGCCTGTGCTCTGTGGATGGAGAGAAACGTTCTCTCTGACTTGTCTGTCATGACTGCAGATGAGACGGAGGGAACTGTTCCAGGGGTTTCGCCTGTCAACACAATGCACTGGGTTGTTGTGGTTATTTGCTTTGAGCATGAAAGAATGTTTGTGAGAGAGATTCTGTGTGATGAAGACAAAGACGGAGGCGTGAAGCAGAGTGCCAGAGCAAGACAGCAAAAGACAAGGAGAGAGGCGAGAGGATGCCGGTTGCATTGATCACCTGTAGTACCGTCTCCCCCGGCTGCATGTCTGTGAACACTTCCACGCTGTAGGAGACCTCGGCAAACGTGGGCGTATTGTCGTTGGCATCAATGACCAGGATGTTGACAGTTACTGGGCTACTCTGCTGGACGCCATCCGATGCCACCATCTGTGAACAAGAACGAGAAAGAAGTTGTAGCTTTAGAAACTCCAGACAAATAAACACTTTAAGAAATAAATCACAGAAAATTGTTTTTTTTTTCTTCTCATTCAAGCTTTTGCTCTCAGGATTTTTTTTTTCTGATAAGACATGTCAAACCTCAACATGTTTCTACCATAACAGCCACAATTGCCTTTGTATATGTTCATTTTTCATTCCCTTAAAGTAAGAAAAGCCTTTGCAGGGATCAGAGAGGGGAGTAAAAAGCTTGCCTAAAGGACTGTTTGCATACTGAGCAAACTGCATGCTTATTTGTCTCTGGCAGCTCTGATCTCTAGTACTTTGTAAGGGAGAGAGAAAATGGACTAAGAACAACAAATGAAGTGTTGAGCAGAAAGAGGAGATCTAAACAACAACTGTGGCAGCAGCAAGAAATTCATGTTTCAGATGGGGAATTGCTTTTCCCCAAAAAACTCTATTCAGTGCTGAAATGGAAATGACACTCTTGCTGGTTACAGTGTGCACTATATACCAGGAGGGTGCCTTCAGTAGCAGCTAAAAATTGGTAGTGTGCAGAAACACATGATAACATACATGACAGCAGCGATTTTCTCTCCTATCAGTGTTTTTGTTATCCTCCTATCCAGCGAGCCACAGAAAAAAACAGATTTCAGACAATTTTTGGGGAGCAAAGGAGAGAAAGCAAATATGGACTTGGGTGGTCATCACAACTGTGTGTGTGTAGACACTCCATTCTTGACATGGACATGTGCAAGTACTAATGCATGTCTCTTTAAAGAAAACAAACCAAAAAACACCTACACAAAACAGATGTAAACAAATTACATGCCTGCCTCCTCATTTCCTCCTTCCTCTCTTGCACACACAGTAAAAACTGAATAAAAAACATAGAATAAAAATCTTTGTGGATCAATATTTATCTAAATCGGATCTATGTGTCCTCTCTCCTTCCAGGATACAATAGTGTAATTAGAAAATGTATTTAACACTAGCATATAGAGGAGCATAATGTTTCTTTCGATATCAATCCTTGAAGTAATATCATCGATGGAGAAGCAAAAGCACAACCTTCAAATCTTTTATGCTGTCGGCTAGTAAACACACACATGTTAACAAGCTCTGCAGAAAGCACCACATTCACTTGTGGTGTCCTATAATACATCCAATTAAGATTATTTCTCCAGGATGTCTTACCTGGTCTGGTAGATCAGTTTCAGCTTTATTAACTTTGGAGTTGAGGAAAAACATCGTGTCATGCAGTGAACTCAATATATTGAAGTAGTTGTGCAGATGATTTGGGCACAGTGACAGGTATTGAAAAAATACTGGTGTAGATTTTAGCAAAAATGATTACATGGGTCACTTTCCTGTCTATTAAATGCTTTTTACACTGAGTCCCACAGCTGTGCAGTGACAGCATGAAGTGTCAGCAGCAGCTTCAGTCATCTGTTAGTGACTACACAGGATGTGTTCATGCACAGTACAGATACTCGGAAACAAATACACAGTCACATAACTTATCTGGGTAAAATAGGGAAGAAATTCACTGAAATCCAATGCAGATTGAAAAACTATTCTGGACATGTAACCAGATAAAACAAACCTACATGCACAGCAGATAGCGGATCATCAAAACACACAATCATACCTTTATAAACAGCTGATTCTGATTTCCAAAGCAACCCAACCAAATCCAGCATTACACCTCCGACTCTACAGCAAATCAAACCATCTCTGCTCAGAGGCTCCTGCACTCTCCAGGGAACTTTTCCCACAGAGCTCACTGCAGGTTTGCTGCTGTCCTCTAAATCCAGAAGAATCCTCCTGGATGGAAAAAGCTAATGTTTTTGGTTTTTTTTGTTTTTTTTCCCCAAATGCTGCAATCCTCATGAGCAATGTGGGAATATTTTATTTTAGCAAACCCATCTGCTGACGTAAACGCAACATCAGTAAAACAGACATTTATATAAACCTGCTAAAAACACCATACAGTAAGAAGATTAAGAAAAAAAAATCATAAAGATTATGAGTAACCCGCCACAGAATCCTAATGGAACATGAAGGTAGCCGTGGATTTCAGTGACACTTAACCACCTCATAAGAGATTAAAGAGTTTTTTTTTTTTTCAAAGTATTTTCTTTATAAGTCACTTTAAGGTATCCTTTTACTTTGGGGAAAATGTTTATTCTATTCCTTGTCAAGAATTAGACAAGAAAAAAGAGATAGACTGTGTTGTGCAGAAAGAAATTAGTCTTGGACAAATGAAATATCTTCTTCTAAAAGACGAGATGATCAATATCAAGTAAAACAGAACATACATTCTTCATGGTGCTGTAGGTCTGATCTTGTTGCCTGTGGATGGAGCCTGGCCAGCTGTTTTCCCCTTTATCCTGTCTTGATTTGCTCAGCTGACCAACCGCTGGCTATAACTTGATATTAGTTGACAGATACGGCAACATGTCTTGGCAAAAAGGAAATAAATGTATTTTTCTGAACTATTCCTTTAATATTAATAAATTATGGTGGACATACTAGTAATTTGAAAGAGGTTAAAAACAGGTACTAATGTATAAAGCCAATCCCCCTGTTCATGAATATGGTTAGCTCTTCTGTAAAAAATCATTACTGAAGTATTCTTCGATTTAAAATGTCACCCTGAGACATTTTATTTACTTCTGTACAAAAAGTGCTCTGTGTAAGTGTTCAGAACGTTTCTTAATATCATTCTGTATATCTGCCAGCAGACTGGTGAATGCATTTTTCAATTAATAATGTTCATTTATTTGTTTTGGTCTTTTTAAACATCCTTTTGTTGTGTGACAATCGCTTTTAATGAGTTTTTGGAAGTAACAGTACTCTATATAGCCCTATTTTAATAAAAAGGGGTCCTGTATTTATTTTCTTATTTTTTTTCAACTTGACATACAAAATTATAAAAGTCCTTTGATTCATCTGAGTTTGTAAAATCAAATGAGTAGACTGTTTCACTGCCAGCAGAGGAGCATTGATAAAGGTCACTACTCTAAAAGTGTCAGGTCAGCTTTGTATCTGCTGGTGCCTCTTGGTATAGAGCTAACCTGTGACTTCTATTAATATACATAGGAAAGGAGATGTAGGTCACAGGGCTTTGGAGCTGTCATGCAGACACTCATAGCGAGTCCAAGACCTACCGTGAAAGTATAGACCATCTGCTTCTCCCGATCCACAGGTTTGAGGAGCGTCAGGTAGCGGATTATCCCAGTTGGGGTCAGGCGGAAGATCGTGGTATAGTCATCCAGGGTAATCTTCACCATGGGGTCTTTCGTCTTCAAACGGAAAGATATACAAAAAGAAACACGTTACCATGGCGACATGAGTGTTTCATCAGTTTTTTCCAAGGCCGCAGCTGTGGGGATGAGAAAACCTATCACACAGTACATTTTGATCTGCCAAAGAGTTGAAAAAGTAATTGGCTGCCAGTTCTCTCATCTGTCTTCAGAAAACAATGGAGAAGGAGCCGAGGGTAGAACCAGAAACCAATGTAATTTTGACATGACTGTATCAATAAAGAGAGGAAGACAGGAAATGACTTCTGTGAAACAAAGTAAACCCATTATTAACCTTGTTTCTTTTTTAAGGGGAAAAATGTCATCCCCATTAAGAAGTCTTCAAAAGATACGGGTTTTATTTATATCTTGTTTTTCTTTGTGGTGTCCAGATGCTAAGAAAGCTTGAAAACAATTTTTTTTTAAAGCGCCATTTACCAAAGATGTGTCATCACTGCTGAAGGTAGACTGTTTATCAAATAAACCTGGAGTCCATTGTGGTCGGTTGGTGTGAGTCGGCTTCGATTCCCGTCCATCAATGAGTCCTCTTAAGAGACTTTGGTAAACATTAGGACTGAGTGGCTTATTGATTTTGTTATCTCTGTTTCCACTTCACTTTGATTTGTTAATCTTCTCCAAAGACTGAGTAAAGGGATATTTTGAGAGATGAACTAAAGATGGTGGTCATTTGTTTTGACTGTGTGTGTGCCGGCAGCGTGTTTTCACACGTTTAAAAGTAAATCTAGCAGTGCAGATAGAGAACGGAGAGCATTCTTCAACATGGTGGCCAAATACACACAAACATGCACCCACACAATAACACAGCGTGTTAATTATTCAAACAAATATGTCAAAACACCCCTTTATCCAACCACACACACACAAACTCAAGAACCAATTCATAAAATAAACTGTTTTGAAAGAGAAAAGCCAGAACTGAAAGAGAATAATTTCACAAGTTTTGACATAAAGAACCACAGAGAGCACAGCAAAAACATCCATCTGTGTAAGAACAAAGCAAATCCAGCACTGCAAAACACTCTGAAACCCCCCTCCCCTCCCGCGTTTGAATACCAGAGTAAGTGCACCCATCATTACTGGAGACCTGGTTGGTATTTAATTCTCAATTTTTGAAACTTTGAGATAACAGGGAACATATCATTTCCACTGCAGAGAACACACTGAACTTTTTTTTTCTCTCCAGCACATTTCTCTCAAAAAAAAAAAAAAAGTTATAAAGTTATAATTGCATGTTGAGGATGTCTCCAGCAGTGATAAGTGCTCTTATTTCAGTTATACTTTTTTGCAGTGTGACACACGGGTTAACAGCTGGGATGTCCCGGGTCCATTTGCAGAATAGGAATCAAGCTAATCATGGCCTTTGATACATGGATCTCTACTGGTTATGTTACGCCAATCCTGACCTTTTTGTTTCTTGTAACTCTTTTGCTCTCCAGGTGTGTCAGGAGTCAGAATTGCCCCATTTGAAATGTATAAAAGACTGGAATCATGAATATAAGATTAGACACATGATATTCACTCTAAAACTGTGCAACAGTGGGAATGTGACTACTTGTACAGTACACCAAAACTACAAAACAAATGCATTTAACCTTCAAAACTTTGTTCAAAGTGGAGATGAGAAGCAACTGTCTAAATCCTGTCCAAACTGTCCTGCCTCATCAGCTCCACACTGAAACTCCTTTTCCCAAGGATACTTTACACTGTGATGCCTCACAAAGTAAAGGTAGAAAGCATCCAGAGCTGTGATGCAGGGTCTCCGTGCAAGGTTGTTAAGCAGTTTAAGTCTTCACTTGAACTGGCCTTACAGATTTAAATGTAGACCTACTTTAAAGCATCAAATGTGCTCAGTTCAGCTGTGTAATGCAGGAATACATAAATATTGAAATAATCTTGGTGTTAGCACATATTCCATATTTAAAGAACTCACTCAGGTTATTAGGAAGGACCTTAAAGCAAACTTCATCGGGACATCCCTATATCAACTCTATGTGTGTGTTTGTATGTGTGCGTCATTGCATCCAAAAGCAGCCCCTTTACCTACAGGTGTATCACCAGGATCCAGCTACAACAAGGACACAAATAAAGCAGGAAAATGACTTGTGAACGTGCTACACAACACAAGCACATGAACAAATGTGTACCTTTAACCAATATTTACACAATGCATTAAAAGCGCTTCGTGTTCGTATGCACACATGCATGAGTGGACGAGTGTAAAGTGTTGGCAACAGGGAGCTAATAGGCTAATAATGGCGCTGTCTCTCTACCTCCTCAATGTCATTATCCAGCGCGATGATTCCCAGGGGGGCAGTGAGGTTTGCACTGACTGAGATTGTCGTACCAACCGGGGAGGACTCGCTCACGTAGCCCTGATAGCTGGCAAACTGGAAATATGGTGCCTGGTTGTTTTCATCCAGGATCTCAATAATAAGGTCAGCATAAGCAGGGAGCGGGTGACCGTTGTCTTGCTCAGCCTGAAAAAAAAAATCATAAAAAAAGAGAGAGATCAGAGAGAGTCATGATGAGTGTGTCAAATATGGACAAGCCTTAAAAGAAGTCTGCAAATCAGTCTTTTGAAAATTCAGTCGTGCTGTTCCAACTCTTGTGAGTATGCAGGGGCAGAATGGAGTCATTTATCTGAGTGCAATTTCAATTACAAAAAGCTACACTAACTAAATTTAATCAGGGGTCCACTTAGGATTAGGCCTTAGTAATTACCTGGGCACTTAACGCAAATACCATCATTTGTAGGAGAGAGACAGTAATTAGTGGCTCTTGCTACTCCATTAAATGAGTGACCAATGATAGAGAGAGGCTCCATAGAAATATTATTTGTATTATAAGTCTGTGCCAAAATGAACTAGTGAAATTGCTAAAAATAACAATAACAAGGACAACTTTTGTCCCAGCACTGTCTCCGGTTGGGTTTGTCTCCATTGCTTATTGTATAAACTCTTTGTATATGTTCTGTGCATAGTCTTGCATTTTCTTGACAGCTTGAATGAACTGTGAAACAGTCAACGATAATAAAATCCCATCTGACACCTCTTCATCTCTTTGGCATGTTAGTTCCTTCTCCATAAACAGCTAAAGCAGCCACTGACCTCGACTCATTTAAATGTCACCTTACATGCCAGAGAAAACAAAGTGGGACAATAAGTTAAGTCAAAATTATTAAATCGGGTTGTGTTCTGTTCTTCAGGAAGCAAGCTATATTCTATTAAAAATCCATTTCCTACTTCACTTAAACAGTACGCTAAAACAAAAAGACTTCTCTAATCTAAAAAAAATGCAAGGAAAAGCAATATAACTGGACATAATAAATGTTGGCCCCTGAGCTGCACAATCTCCCAAAAATGAGTGAAATGCTGACTGAAAAATTCATATTTGTGTCACGTACAGAAGCAAACTGCACTGCACAATCAGCAGAACATAAACATTTCCTCCCATTCATTCTCCAGCACACAGTTGTTGGATGACATGGCCGCTTCAGTGACATTGTACATTACCACAAATCAAAATGTGTGTTCTTCAAACTGTACCAAAAAAAAAAAAAAAACAACAAACAAAAAAAAAAACCCTAAAGAAGCTGTACTTTCAACTCAAGCTGCGTCTGACACCAGCCCACCGAGACCAAACCAAATGAATGTGTCTGGTCAGGCTGTCACTGCAATCTTTCCCCTCCTGAGCACATATGCCACTATTGGCTCCCACACTGTGATGCTTCAGAAACATTAAGGCTTTGAAAATACAGATGGAGAGTGGGAGTGAGACGACGTCAGTTTAAAGCCATGACCTGGAACTAATTCTGCACATAGGCTCGATTGCTGGACTTGTGTTACGGAGTGCTGATTGTAAAACAAGAATAAAATTCTACTGCTTGATGTTAGCGCTCAGGTGCTACCAAAAATTTGGAGCTTCTTGCTTATTGTCTTGTGTGTGTACTTTGGGATTTCAGACTGGACACTTTTGCAGTTTTGGCACATCCAGTTGAGTTAACAGTCCAGGTTTACAACTGTATCTTTCCCCAAAAACATCTACTTATTTTCCCTTATCTGAGTGATAATAAAGGACACCCTCGCTGCACTGACCCACAGATCCAATCTGCTCACAAAAAACCACCAGAGGGAAAAGTGCTGTCATTGACAGACAAAGTGAGTGCGCCTGGATCTCTTTTTCCTCAACATTCACACACACAATTTTTGTCAAAGAGTGAGAAAAGACAGGGTGTAGGATTACAGTGTTCCCTGGCGATTTCGCTCTTTAGCGGTGTCCCTATTTCTGGGTGGCAGTGCTAAATGACCTGCGCTCCACTGCTGCAACACATGGGCCTGCAGGAGATTCGCTGTTACCAAGAGTCACTGTTTATCACTCAGTCTTAATTCTCCTGCCCTGACTCCATCATCCTTAAGGCGTCATACAGCATCTCCTTGCTTTTTCTTTTTCCATTTAGCCAGACATTTTCTCTCCATCTGTATCTGCCTTTGTCACTCGTCTTCATTTCGTCCTAGTCATTTTGAAGGATATGGCTCCGTCAGGATCAATCATGACTTTTGAAGAACAACAAATGTGTTTTTCCTGTAAATGCTCGAGATGCTGCAGCTCATTCCTACGTTAGCTTTTTATCCCCTGAAGCATTAGCTATGTACACCACATACTGTGCTGCATCAGAGCACTCTCAAGATACCAGAGTCTAATTCTCACTTCCCCTGCCCCTCTGAGTCCTTGAGCAACGGTTCCTCCCCCTCTCTATGACTGAGGTAGATAAGGCGCCTACCATCCTCCACACACATTTCTCTATCTATGTTGGTCTTTTCCTGCTCTCCCTTTGAACTGTCTCCCTTCCTCTAGCTATGCACAATCCTCCTGAAGACATGTAAAATGCCTCTAATATGATCAATCTACCCTTGCTTACTTCCTCTTGTGAAAATCAGCTCTTCCTCTCATCTCTTTGCTCTCCAGCTATCCCCTGTAAACAGCGGGTCACCCGGCGCTCAGACGTGTCTGGAGGTTAGCGATGTGTGGACGGAAAGTTCATCTGCACTGCTGCTCTGCACCAGCAGCACAGAGGCAATCCCTAACTCTGCTCTAAATTAGGATTCACGAGAGCGCAGCAGCCTATCTTCCCGCTAAGTCCATAAATCATAACATCTTTTTCACCCCCATCACCAAAGCAGCTAAAGATAAGGTTAATGGCCTTCAGGACCGAGGTTATCGCAGTAGAGTCGGTATGGGTGCATGCTTAAGTTACCGAGATACGAGTTAAACTTGATGTGGCACAAGCACATAAATATTATGGGTACAGGACTGAGGAGTTTAAATGAAATAATAAAAAAAAATTCTGAAGACTCTATTTCCAATTTCAGTGCCTTTAAATCTGTTTTCATGACCAGACATTCTGATTCTTGTGTATATATGATAAGTCCTCTATGTACGCTTAATAAATGAACTTCAATCATTCCAATGTACATTTGTATACAGTTGGAACCAATATTATCTCATCAAATGTCAGTGATAATGTGATAAAGTGATATGGCTCTATAAGAATTCCAGAAAAACAATAACAACCAAACAACCAAACAATAACAAATAGGCTGCAACAACTGAAACAGCTCCAGTATCATCTGCTGTTAGGGTTCAGGTTTTGGACGGATCATTTGCATTTTGGTTGGTTCGGTGTCAGACTGTGGCTCTTTTCCCTTCGCTGTGTGAGAAGCGGTAGTTGTTTTGCAAACAGCAGCGACATGATCAACCAATACAGACACAGTGCGACATGTGTGCTCTCCTGGAGCGCACAGCAGGCGACCTACTATTATGCGAAAACCTAGTAAACGCATGGACAGAGGTGCACTCGTGGACGTGATACCACTTTGGCTGACTAGTCTGACTCACATCGTGTGAATTTCTCTAATAAAATAAACATGACTGTTTGTCTATTCATTTTGGACTTTTATCAGTTAATTGTATTTTATATGACATTATCAAGTCTTTGGCTTTTGGCTTTATTTGTCAACAATATCTGAGTAGCATCTCTGTATAATTTTTGTTATTAAAAGGTATTACAGGCAGATAACAACACTGCAGAGATAAAGACAATAGCTGCATATTAAACAAGAACACATTGTTGTTCTAATAACATTTTTACCGGGTGTTAATGAGCTATTCTACAGGGATCCCTCTCATTAATGTCAAATCTCCAGGTGAACCAAAGAATAAAAAAAGATAAAGAGACACAATCATAACATATAATTGAAGCCCCAAAACAAGAAACAATAACAAAAATAGCTTAATATCTTCATGTCAAATCCTCTCAAGCAATCCTTCCACAGCATCAACAAATACATGTGAAAAGGTCGGATTAAATGTTATTATTTACCTTGATGATGAGCGTGAACCTCTGATAAAGGTCCCTGCTGATTGGCTGCAGAACAAGCAGCTCTGCAGTGGTTTTGTTAAGAGAGAAATATTCTGGATATGTGACTGGATGACCTAGAATAAAGAACGAGATTTACAGGTTTGGATTCAGTGCACTTTACAATACCGTCAGCACCAGAGTAAGCACTCAGAAATCAAGTCATGACATACTGACCGAGCCAAAGAACATTAAATGTGCAAAATCAAAGCAGATATGTGATAAACCTACCAACCAGGATGTAGTAAAGAATGCCCGGCCTGTCTGACGGAGGCTGTATGTTTCTGTCCATGTCCACGGCCCGGATCGGAGGGGTCACATTCAGTGGGTTCAGTTTACTCTGCAACAGGGGTGGAGGAGTCAGTCAACAACACAGCAAGACAATCAGATGCAAATCCATTTATTTTCTCTTGACTGTATCGGTGTAGCCTGTAGTCGCAAAGATATTGTCTCCTGAAATAACTTTGAGTGCATCATTATGCAGAGACAGGAATTACAGTGTTTTATGAAGCATAAAATTCTGCTTAAAGAGGATATCATCTGCCTGGGAAAAATATTTAGTGTGCTATATATTCATATTTTGGCTGCTGCATAATCTTATGTCATGTGGTGTTTATTACTTGAAGCTCCTGAAATATGCAGCATTCTCTATAGAAAAGCCGCCCTAGACTTCCATACTGGCCTGTTAATTTTATTTTATTTTCTTCCACTTTAAAAGAGGATAAGAGGATCTGCTTTGACTGACTATTCTTGACGCTTTCTCCTGATGCACTTTCTGTTATATCAGTTCTCTGTATAATATTTGTGGCTCAATCTTTTCTCCAAATTGTGCTCTATTGTGATGAGACTGTACCTGCACCACTGGTCGCTTTAACCAAGCATGCTAGCCTCACACATGAGCTAGTATTTCCACTTAACCTCAGTTTCAGGAAAGGGCTTATTTAAAAATGCTGCCAACACTTAATTACCAAAAATAAATAAATTAATGCATTAATTAATAATAAATAAATAAATAAAAATGATTCTGAAATCCAATTTAAGACCCAAGTTCTTGATGTAGGTGATAGACCTAGCAGCCATAATCCAAAGCACACTGGCCAATTATCAGAGTATTAAATTAATGAGCCAGTGCTATTAAATCTATTCCACATGAGCATGCTTGTGAATATGCCTGATAGAGTTTTACATCAAAGATAATCTGTCTGTACTGCTGTAGGCTACTTTTCCTGCTCATGCATACTCACACACACCATCAGAACTAATTACCCTGCTCTACCACTACACTTGCACAAACATATGGCTAAGTGGGAATATGATTAGCACATCACTTTTATGAATACCTCTCTTGTGCAGGAGGACTCCATATGGCTTATATGCGAGTATGCTAAGGAGCCTATGCTAAACTTCCTTAGCCTACACAGGCACATGGCTAACAGCTCGCTGGCAGGAAGAATCCCTCCCCGAGGGGGTATATTTATATCCCTCAGCTCTGGAGTAATCCTTACACCCCTCCCTACCAGCCCTCTCGCTTTTACAATGTCTGGAGGTGCGCTAAATCAAATCCCCCTAGCTCTGCACAATGATGATTAGCTATAATACCCTCCTCCTGCAGTCATTATCCAGGGGACTCCAGAGCCCACATTATATCCCTCGGGGCAAAAAATAAATACAGATCAACTTAATAATGCCTGTCTAGCCATTGTGATTAATTACAATACACTCATCAATTATGAGAAGACAAATCTCCCAATGGACAGATATGTTAGCATAATGGCTTCGCTGCTGAATGGAGAAAAATCAGAGACCAACAAAAAACTGACTGAAAATGGCAAAATTAATGTAGGCCCTTTTCCTTTTTTCAAAAAATAACTGCTGTATAATTAAAATGCACATTGTTTAAGAGAAGTAAAAGTTGGAGAATTGAAGGTAAATGTTAGGAAAGAGATTTAATACACTAATATTTTGGAATAAATGTAAATATATAGAGGAGACGCACTAATGGGTGTAATGGGACTTTGTGAGGATAAAACATGCAGTGTTTAGAGAGGGAGAAGTGGGAAGATGGGGAGAAGGCCAACATTTTCTCACACTAATGAAAAAGCTTTAGTTTGTGCAGCCGGTGCTCCAAGGTCCTGCATACTTAGCAGTCTGCAAACCTTTTATCATAAATTATACATTACAGGGAGAAACTCTAAATGGAAAGTCTGGACAAACAACTGTGACTCTCAATTGGTTGCTCTCGTTCGACCACAGCTATGTTCATGTGCACATTTAGTTCATGCACACACATGTGGAGACTGCACAGCCCTCAATCTATAACTTCTTTCATGAGCAATCTATAAATCCTCCACTGTACCATTATTTCAGGCTTTTGTGTTTGTCTCAGTTCAGCTTGAGTCAATTTAGTTCGATTCCCACGTTCGAAACATGTCAACCCAATGCACTTAATCAACACGTGATATTAACTTTTCTCTATTGTATTATTTCAAAATGCTTAAGTTAGTGGTGCAAATTAACCAACAAGTTGCTTTGTCAACCTACAAGTATCAGTGACAACAACAAGAGAACACACAGAACTCATAAAGGTGAGGGATAAGTGGGATATTATTTGTACTCGCCACAACATATGTGATCTTGGTTTGTCAAGAACAAAAACAGAGACAACAACTTTCACGTCTTTTGTGCAGCTTTGAGTTTTGAATTCATACCTCTCATTCCACCTTTAGACTGAGGCACAACACCCATGTTGTGACGTACAAAATGTAAAAATTCCATACAGAAAGAAAACAGGCTGAGATTCGACCCTTCTGTTTTGAGAACACCACAATGCCAATGCCAATCCAGTCCACTCCAGTAAATCCAATCAAATCCAATCCAGACAACTCCAATCCAATTCAATTCAATACAGTTCAATCCCAGTCTAGACTGCTGTTGTCGACTGTGTTATACGGCGGATAACTCCAAAACAAGCGAGTGAGTGGTCTTTAAGTTGAGATTGTTTCGTCAACTGCTGTTTTTCAGAGACGAAAAACAAGCAGACAACTTTTGAAGTCAACTTTTGAAGTCGACATAAGTCACATGTTTTGATCGAAAAAATCTCCAGAGCTCTGATAAATGGACCTTGAGGGGAGATTATTCATGTTTGAACGAGTCCAATTCAATACTTCAGCACAGTTCACTTAAGTTCAGTTTACTCTTATGATCTTTTCATGCACAGTAATGCACAATATAGATTTTTTAAGACCTAGATAAACTGTTTGTGGACATATAAAGAAGTTCTATTGGTGCACCAGTTGTTCTCTGCACCTCTGAGTCTTTATCTCTGCTGCCACACCATCTCCCTCTGTATATTTCTTGCTTTTATGAACTCCACTGGTGTTTATCTGTCATCCCAGGTCAACTCAACCTTCAGCTCTAATTGCTGGTCCAGCAGACCAGAAAATGCCCCTGGAATTACCATGCTGAGACAAAACAGCAGAGCGTAGACTGACTTCAGGCACGGAGGCAAAAATAAAGTGTAAGCAGACAATTAGGCTATTTAACAGGTGTGGCATATTTAAATATTTAACAGGACTGTAATGTGCAGCACAACTGTATCAAAAATGTGAATTGTGTGGCTCTATGCACAAACAGGGCAACAGATGAACACATAATCTGCCTGCTTGAAAATAATAAAAATGCACAAACTATTAACAGGAGGAATTCTGTTAAAAATGACCTTGTGGTACAGCAGCATGTTCACACTTGGCTGTCTGTCTGAGTTCTTACTGGTTCAGTGAATTCAGGAATAGCAACGCGGTAAGTAAGAGGGTTGCAGTCGCGGGTGTTGTTCACCAGAACACACGGCAGGAACATGGGACCCAGGTCGTCTCCGTCCAGAACGTCCACAGTCAGAGTCGTGGTAGCCGTTTGTCTGTTGGGAGGGTATGGAGCGCGGTCCTGAAAGATAGGTAAGGCTTTAAATTTTAACTCTCAAACAACCAGACAGTTTGTTGCTTTGTGCGCTTGGGCGGAACACTGCTTGAGGTAAAATCAAAATACTATTAAAAACAAAAACAGATCTCTGCAGTTGTTTTTCAGCATATATTACAGTGGTGGCAACAGCGAAAGCTCACAGTCATGCATGAGTCTGTTTTTACTTTTTATTTATTGGGCTTGAAGTAGAGCATAATGAAATATTTTATCAAGTAAACAAAGTGACTTTTTTATTAATACACTGCATCTGTAGATCAGCTAAAGACCAATTTAATAATAAATGGTAAATAAAACATCTGGTATCTTAATTCAAGGGAGAAAACAGGTTTATATCTTGTGTTCAATACAAAACATACAGAGCAAAAATGGTTTTGCCCATCACAGAATAAATGAAAATTAAAAGTGCTCTGAGTGACATTTTAGCACCATTTGCAAGACAATTTTCTCACTGGAACTCGCTGGTCTTTTTTTTAGGTGTGGCTAATAAAATTTGGTCAAATCTCCTCAAAATCATTTGACCCAAAGTTCACATTGTACAGGATACTTATGTACTTGTGAATAAGATTCCCAGTTTTCAACCAAGTGGCCCAACTTCGACTCCCAGCATGAGAGTTGAACAGTTTTATGTCATTTAGTCAAAAATCATGACACCACCATGCACCCCTGTACTTCCATAACACAGTTAAAGCCAGAAATAAACCCCTGTATGTGTGGTTCACCTCTTTATAAGAATATAGCAGTAAATGGTGGCGAAATGCTTTGTATTGTGTTTTTCTACATGATATAAAATTGTATCCTTGGCAGACAGCTTGTGAGATAGTACTTATGTAAAACAGTCTCCCACTTGTACATGAATTTGAATGGAAGAGATGTTATGATGCAAACACTATACTCAACATTTGTCCACTTCAAACCAGATGGAAAAGCACTTCTCATATGCATGCCACTAAATCTTTTTCTTATGAAAAAATTTCTCATACTTTTACAGCCGTTATCCTGAAAGATACCACCTTGTGGTATTGTTGCTTCCCCGAGTGATATCCTGAGAGAGGAGCTGCACAGCACTTCAAAGAGCCGCGTTGTCGGTGTAATTGAATCCTTGACACAAGCGGTGCAGAGTTCTAGTAAATACCATGTGTCTTCTTTCTCTATATAGTCTGACGACCTCTCGCAAGAGAAAATGAAATCTCCCTTGAGGACCTCTTGCCAGGTTTAAGGGTTGAGTCTTTTACTTCCTCGTGCAAGAAATAGAGAGAATAGGAGGTGGGTTGACTACTTGATTATCTATGCTGCAGTGCTTCACCTCTTCCAGTTTATAATATTGAGAGTAATAATTGACCACTGCTGCTTGTGGCTAGTAATTATGTAATCAGTGAATGGGAAGTGATTATAATGAATTGTCCTTGGAGGTTCTGACTCAAATAACAATGAGGAACATTAAAAAACATCCAGCACTGCCCATAATGACCAGAAAAGGGGACCTCTTAGACTGCAGCCATGTTATTTTTCTAATTGAAGTCAAATTCTTGGTCAGTGTGGTCCTCAGCTTGGTGGCCCTTTGTTTTGCTGAAATATTTGCTGTCTAACGGCTAAGGGTAAGAACCAGAGAAGGAACATAAAAAAAATACCTTTATTAGAATTCATATCGGCATTATTAGGATTACTTGTTTTACAATAATTTCTCAGTCATGTTGCTCTGTGAGAGTGTGAAGGAAAATTCCCTCCCTCAAGTAAAATCCATAATTAAAACAACTTTGATATTCAGGGCTGCTCGGGTATAGACAGACTACAAACAGTTATCTCAAAGACAGCTTCAATCACTTTGAATGAAAAAAAGTAAGCAGTAATGAAACACTGGAGGGTTCAATCCTCTCAGCCTAATACTGCTGACTGTGAGCAATCTCTGAATTAGAATTAGTTTAATGTGAGTTAAACAACGTGTTAATGCAGTGTCCTTATGATAACTGTCAGTGCAGAGGTCTCTAATTACATACAAAGCCCTTGTATGATTAATATGAGGCAAAAAAGATGGTTTGCTAAATGATGGTAACAGGCTTTTAAAGACAGAATATAGACCAGACATCTCCTTAAATGACACTCCAAATTAATAATATAAGGCCAAGGATCCTCAAGAGTTCAAATTCTATGCTTTAAATGAAATAGTGTGAATACAGAAGCTGCTACAGATCATAAAACACATCTTGACAAATGGGTTCAGTAGCAAGTATTTGGGGTTAGCAGTGGGGAAGACAATCTCAAACAAAATGAACAAATCTAGTCCTGTTTATAATTTGTTGGTATTAAGCACCAATTGGTCATAACAGTGAAGAGTTTATTTGCAAAAATTAGATAAAACCATTTGTGAAATATATAAGCCGACACTAAATGATTGGTATACCTTTGGCAGCACAAAAAAACATGATCTAGGAAAATTGAAACACTACACATACCATATCAAAACAACTCAGCACCAGTTTGATTAGCATTGCCTGGACTGTACAAAAAACATGATTCAGAATTGGGATCATAATTGAAAATGAAAATGTCTGTTCTTGCAAATGAGCCCTTTACTTGCAATCAGAGGTGTGTTGCTCATGCAGATTAGCTCACTTACATTGGCTTGGACTAAAACCAGGTAACGGGTTCTCTCCTCGTAGTTTAGCCTCTCCGCCAGAGTAATGTGCCCTGAAAGTGTGTTTGCGACACTCACTGTTCCGTTTGATGCCTGAAAGAGGGAGAAAGTCGACACGATGAGGAAAAAAAGACAGGTGGATGAGAGTAATAAGTCATGATTGTGGAGGAAAATTTACAATGGTGTTAGATGGTGTTTATCGTGGCATGACTTGTCCATATACCGGGTCATTAGGGTTGTAGAGGATGCTGTATTCGATGTGTCCATTGGGTCCGTCGTCAATGTCCGTAGCGCCGTTATTTCCTGAGAAGCCAGTGAAAATGGTTGTTCCAACTGGTGTGAGCTAGAGAGAAATATGAGATGGGGGAAAGAAAAGTAAACAGCTCAAACAGCCCCCTGTGACTACAACATCTACTTACAGCCGAGAGCTCATGCATACAGCTATTACTGTTGCTACTCCACCCCATTAGTATACAAAAGGAGAAAAAAAAAATATCAAGAGGGGGAAATGTTGCAGTCAGCAGCAGTCTGAAGGCTTAAGCACACTGCTGACAGAATAACAAAAAGTAAGTATGAGCACCGCTGCTGTTCCCCAGAGCCCTCAGCAAAGTCCACAGGACCAGGCAGTGGGCAGGAGAGCTTGTGCAGGCGAGACGTTGACAGCAATGTAGCATGACTCACTACACTGCTGGGGCAGCTGCATATGGCTATGATAACACTCTGTGACAGGAACTTTGAACACGCAACGTACACGAGGTGCGAACAACGGAGACTGAAGTCGTGGTTGTCTAAAAGCCAGCAGGGAGTCATCTCCTAATCTTAAAACACATGACTGCAGAGTTCTGATTCTGGTCTTGAATCATTGCAGGTGTGTTTATGGGAGACAAGGGTTGTCCTGTCTGGTGTTCACCAGATTCATATGAGTAAACACAGAGCACGCTGCAACATTGTTCCCAAAATCCTCTCCTGACCTGCTAGTTTATATGAATACAAATCCATCACATTTACAAACTTGACCAAAAAGAGCAAATACTTAGTTGTATTTTATGGTGAGTAGCACCTGATCAACTAAAAATGCCTAAGAAAAGTTATTTTGGGCCAGATTGTCCGGAATTGTTGCAAAAGTTAAAGCTAAAACATAATAATATTCATGGCCAATTAGACACTAATGACTAAGTAACAGCTTAAGGCAGGCAGAGAGTCAAGTTTCTCAATAATGTTGAGTTTAAGAGCGACTTTGACTCTTCAGGGCCATTTTGACAGTTAATTTGTACCAGTGGGCTCCAAAGCAAACCATGTGTGGGATTTGAACATTTCAGACTCTGGCAACCACACGGGTAGAATCAAAAAAACACACTGCGGCAGGCAGCAACACACGCCACAGAGATCTCAGGGACACTGAGATAAATGGGCTGAAACCAATAAATAGGCTGCACCAGTTTTCACAGAGTTTGACTTATTTTTTAAAACCAAAAACTTGAGCAAACAGAATAATTTAAACATATTACATCTCTGCAACACTCGATTTAAAAAAAAAAATTCTGTAGAACCAACGATAAGAGTTGCTCTCTTACCTCATTTACTGCAACATAGTAGCGTGGCTGCTGAAAGCGAGGGGTGTTGTCGTTCCTGTCCCTCACAACGATCCTCACCTCGTGCAAAATGACAGTGCCAACAAGCTCATTGGTGCACTGGACCTGCACCACAATGGTGGTGATGTAGTTTGGGGGCTGAAAGGAAGAGAAAGGAGAGATTTTATTTTCGTTTTACAATAGAAATTGTTGGATGTTCTGTATCCTTTTTAACAACCTACAGTCCAAAGTTCACTTATAAGAAGCTATTGCAAGCTTTTTAATTTTTTTTATTTCTTCCCTCAACAATATCTTGCACTTTATAAAGAGCAATGTGTGCACTTGGCCGGAGTTGATGAAACAGAAGCTCCAATGACCTTTACTGGTTTCAAATATGTTCACTAAACGAGCTGTGTAATCTGCACAGCAAACAAACAAGACACACAAAGAAAAAGAGGGGAGGAATTATAGCAAAAAATGTCTGTTAACCAGTATCCACCACTGTGGTCATTTAACCAATTTAGCTTGTTTTTTTTGTTTTAACTGTGTTTCTTTGTGAACAATAACCTCATATCAATTCTGAATCGTTCAGTTTGGATGAAAAAAGCAAGACTCAACCCAAATTGCTACTAAACCCTCTTGTTTATTATGCTGTCTGGATTTCAGTCATAACTGCTGTTATTTTATTTGGATTCGGGCTGTGAAAACTTGATATTGCTAAGCATTTTTTTTTTTTTGCTTTATATTGAATTAAATGGAGACTGCCATGTTGTGTTCAAACATTTATCGTAAATTTATTGTGGCAGCAGCTTGTGTGCTTGACTTGAGTGGCTACTTCTCAGACATCATCTGAATGTAGACACAAAAACGATCTTTCTCTGGTTTTAATGCAGTCTGGCTTCTCCCTCTCCCTTTCTCTCTCCCTCCTCCTCCTCCTCCTCCTCCTCACTTGCAAAAGGTTGGACTCCCATGTGCCCCACTACTGTTGTCATCTCTCCTGTTAATTGGCCATATGTCTGAGATATTCCCATTAGTAGCTCCTCGTCCAGCTCCCTTCATTAGTCCACGCAATCTAACCGCACGCTTCAAAAACAGTGTCTTTCCCACAGCAGCCACAACACTTAACACCCTGTGCTAAGCCCTCTTTACCTCTCATCTGTCATCCTGTACTGTACCATTCAGACTGCTCAGTGTTAGCTGGGGCTTTCCTGGATGCCCTGGAGAAACAAACTAAACATTTTAGATACTGACAGTGTCTGTATCTATTAATTTACTTACTATATTTAGCACAAGGAGCAAATTATAAAGCTAAGCTAGAAAGAAAACCCTCTATTCTATTGTTATATTGGATAAAGAATTTTTGGACTTCGCAGCTAAACAAAAGTGAAAAGCTAATCAATTAACTTTGTGATTAGAATGAGGAAGCAATGGGGTTACAGTAGAAATTAACCTGCTTCTGTAAAATTAAAAACTCTAGTAACAATCAAGGTTAATTGCCTTCTTACATTGATAAGTTTTACACAATAGTTATCAGTTAAATTTGCAAAATGCTTATTTAGGCTATCTCGCATGACAGCGTTGATTTATCACCCTTCTAATCTGTTCACAGATTGTAAGCAAGAAAGATGACAACGAACTGCAAAAATGGGAGCAAAGTGCAAAACAAAATACCTTGGAGACAGAAGGAACACTGAGTGTGCTTACATGCTTATGTGCATCCTAATGAGGTGATCAGGTTGTCAAGGTATAAGTTATGTGAGCCACAGAAACCTGCAGACACCCTCATCTCAGTTTTAAAAATATTCTCGCTATAAACTAGAGACTATAATGTTGTGGCATTAAAACATCTTTTTAAAGTTATTCATTATTTTAAGCCACGTTTGAAGCGCTTCATCAGCTCAAGCTCTGTAAAAGTCATTTAAACAACATCTATGAGAACTATTGATGTTTTTATTGATAACCAACAACCTAATTAATATGATTTAAAGTTTGCAGTACAACGATTTTCTGGCAAACATTTTGCTATTGATTTAGTTCAAATTTTAAAAATGTATAGAAAAAAAGGCAAAAACACTTTACTCCTATGATCCTATAATTTTAAAACTAATTAAAGCACTTATTGAATATTCTGTTCAGAGGGAAAAGTTGTGCCTGATAATATTCTGTTCTCTGTGATACAGCCGAGCTTGCTTTTTAGAGAAAGAAGTACAAGTTTTAATTTTTTTTTTTTTTAATTTGTCAATGAGCGCACTGCTGTAAAAGAAACAGAACCACAACTCATTCAATAGCCAATTTAAACATTTGAACTTCCTCTGCTCCTTCATCATTATTTAATTGGCCTTTCACTGACCTCATAAATTTTATTTCAGTAACGATTACAGTTTTGTCAATTTATACAGCTCTGGTCAAAAGATTAATGGTAAAGATCCGACTGTGTTATGATTAACATATTCTGTGTGTGTACAGCATTTGATCATGACCGTGAGCTTGTGTGAGATCAATTCATTGTTTTCTCTCCATTGCTTAATCACTGTTCTCTAATCTGCAAATGAGCTCACACAAGAGAAGCTACGTGCTCATTAGGGATGTAACATTCTGACACCGATGGCGTGATACAAAAGTCCATGATCTTGAGTCGTAGTCCAGTCTTCTGATACTACCAACCCCAACCTCGCCCACTTTACGAATTGATCTTTTTTAAAATTTCACTTTTTAATTGGACACGTGATAACTTTTTAGAATCACTGTTTATCGCCAATCTGGTCCCCGCGAGGACAAACACAGTGAAAAGATTACATAACCCCTTCGACAAGACTTTGTTTGACCTCCTAAACTCAAAGGGGCTTCTGACACTCAGGTTTTGTCAAACTCTTGTTTAACTGCTTTTCTTTCACACTCTCTGTAAATATCTGCTTCTGACTGATATATGTTGCATTCAGGGGCTGCTCGTTATTACAATTCTGTTGCATTCAATTCAAAGCAACTTTTTTGATCTGGGTTATTATTTTTACTGGTTTTTAAAGACTGTAATTTATCAAATCAGTTTTCTTTACTTAGTAGTTGAAAGCTTTTTGACTGATCACCAACAACTTAAAAGTTAATGTATGAAAAGTTAAACAAATTATTTGTAACTTGCTTACATCAAAATGTCTCAGAATATTATATTTTTTTGTATATTTGTTGCTGAGTTGTATCCTTGCATGAGTCAAAATGGGTCCAACAATGTTCAAACCAAAAACATCTATAATCTACTTCAAGGTCATGGTACGTTTATTTTTTATACATCTTATTAACTTCCAGGATAACACCAGTCTGAGTGTAAGGAAATAAATCAGCAAACATGACTAAATGTACAAAAATGTATGAAACACAAAGAAACAAGTGTGACTTTTGTCACTATATCAGTCTTGTACTCACATCTCTGTCCAGAACCCGTCCGGTGCTGTTGAGGTAGAGCCTCTGCCGTGCTGGTTCCAGTATCACCCAGTAGTCATAGTTGTCCAGCAACGTCAGCGAGATGGTTCTTCCTGGGTCTTGGGCTCGGCCATTTATCTGCATGTTTTCTACCAAAACTGTACCTGTGAAGGCACAAGAGTCTCCATTTAATATGTTTTCCTCTTGCAGAAGTACTTTCACCTTAACTTTCTTATTCACATGCGAATTAATTGGAACCTTGTGTTTCCTATTTACAAAATGTTTTGTTAACGAAGGCCATTTTGCTTCAGAAAAAAGTTTAGATCAAAAGAAATTAGAAACAAAAGAGCACAGATTAGTTTGCATGAGAAAAAACCACAAGACTTATCTGATGAAGGATTTTTTTACATGTAAAATATGTGCAAAAAGCTTTTTTTTTTTACAGATCTTGACTTTACATCACTTTTTTGGTAAAACTTTTAGGAGAAAATTTAACACAATTTTTAAAAAGTAACTTCTAATATGACCAGTCAACAGCAGCCTTAGAAGACTGACTGCCTCAGATCTCTGTAGACTATTTCATATCTTATGTGAGAAAATCTATAAAATTGCTAGATATCAACCTTGATGGCACCAACACTTTCTTTTTATGTTCCACAGCTTTTAATCAGCGACTGATTAAACTTTGCCCCAGCAGCCCTCTGGGACAACCCACCCAAAGCCTGTTAAATCTGAGGAGAAGGCTACTTGGTTCCTATGTGGCCAAATCAGTGGATTTTAAAAACAGCCCCCCCACCTCACCAAAAAAAAAAAAAAGATGGTGAATACTTTTAATTAAAATCAATGATGCAAAGGAGGAATTAAAAAGTAGTACTTAAGTAAAAGAACACGTTTCTAGAGAAGACTCACACTAAAGAAAAAAAACGTTTTAAAAGTTTTAGTGAGGTTAATAAGAAAGATGCACACATACTACAAATATCTTAAAAAATATATGTACAGCACCAGAATAATGAAACATTTCTTTGTTGATTAATATATTGCAGTAAGACAAATGAATGAAGAATAAAGCCAACAGCTGCAGGTTGCTCACAAGCTTATCTGTTTCTTTTTTAATATAATTTTGACAGATTCTTTATCTGCAGCTGCAAAAAAAAAAAAATCTTTTGAAATCAAACCAAAAAGTTAATGAGTCAGAGATTTAGCCACAGCAGGAAAAAACCACAAATCCACATTCTACACTGAGCTGAGAAAGTTTGATCGGCCAGTCAAAAAGCCAATTCTCCACAACTCTCTGATTTGTCAAACTGACACAAAATTTGTGATGGGATATGTTATTTGCTGAAATGTTTAATAAAATTCTGGTCAATAGTGCACTCAGATAGAAACTCTTTTTTTTCCATTTGAGCAAAGAATGTTATAAAAAAAAAGTATTGCTTGCAACCAGCATTGCTAGCACCTCTAAAAACATGAAGAGTTACTGTTCAAGCACATGAGATCTGAGGTATGCTGTGTTTTTTTGATTCATATTACTCACTTTCTTCTTTGTCTCACCAAAATTTCTCCTCTTTGCAATCAACATGTTTTGCATGTAAGCAGCAATATGCTTGAAGTGAGCTAGGAACTCATCAAAGAACACCATGTTTAAACAACAGAGGAGAAAAAAAATGTTCCCGAGAGGAGAACAATCCATCTTCTTCCCCCAAAAGTGAGTTAAGTTTCATAATAGTAAACTTACTTATCACACAAAGATCTTAAAATACTGTAGAGACTAAAAGCACTTGATATGCCCCACCAATCTACTAGCTGTAAAGCCTAAGAGGTTGGTGGTATTTTAATGGGCTTTTTAATTACTGCCCATAACATCTTGTTTTTTTATCCTTTCATAAAGTAGGTTGATCCTTTTTGCAGAGTCACTAAGACTCTCAGATACTCAAGATGGAGCACAGATGGAGGTGTGGTGGAAGCTTTTGCCTTATAATTATATTACCCACTGCTGCATTTTTATGCCACTATTAATGACTGTGCTCCCTGTTTGCAGCAGTCAGGGTTTGATGCATTTGTGTGTTGTAATCACAGGGACCTATAATTATCTGTCTCACTTGGGCAAAACTCTATCTGAAAAATGGATCTTCTAGGAATTTAATTTAAAAGTCAAAAGACCTCCCTGTTGCTGCTTCATTAATCTAAAACACTGCTTTTCATAAATATACCTGCCTCAGTAACTTGAGTAGTGGGCTACATCTTTTGGAACTCCCAACGTCGTAAATTACGGCGCTGATAATATTACAAGGGAGGACTCGGAGAGCTTCCCTTCTTTCTCAAGTTAATTGAACCTCAGCCTTTTCTGCTGTGACAGCCAATACTCCAACTGTTCTGGGCCCTTATGCTCTTAATCTCAGTAACGCAGAAATCTTGTTGTCGTCATCAGTCAAGAGGACGCAGGACTCTGTCAGACCTATAAAAAAACAAGTGCTATCCACAGTTCCTTTATGCTTCATATGAACAGACAAATAAAATCATCTCTCTTTAGCAGCCTGTAACTCAGTCAGGGTCATCTGTGGGCAGAGGCGCCTCTGATCTGGGCTTCACAGTGGACTAACCCCACAGAGGCGACTCTTTTATCTCAAATATCAATAATGTTGGCATCTGCAGATGATGGCACCAGATAAGTGTGGGGGCCTCTTTCTGATACCACTCCAGGTTTAGTATGAAAAATAAAATGCTTCTTGCATTAAGGTTTTATTGGAATAAGGATGGGGCCCTGTTTGAAATATGCTTTCAGCTTTGTCCATAATCTTAATTCACTCAGGGTGTCACAGGGAAGCAAACCCATAAAAATAATTGTGGATTGGTAAGTAATGTAAACTCAAGCTTTTTAATAGCAGCTGTTAATAAAAAATCAGTTAATAAAATAACTTGGGAAAAAAAATAGCTCAATATCATTTGATCTCTATGTACCCAATTAAATTTTATATCCTTCAAAAGAGACTAAACAATATGCTCACAAGTACAACAATGATACATATTTAAGGAGGGGAATAAAATTAGTTTTCTGCAATTATATCCTCAAAAGTATATAAGTTGACAAGAACTTCAATAATAACTTGTAAAGCATTAAAGCTGTCCTTAACAGATATTTTATGGTTTAATGGTCTCTCTTCATTCACAGTTTCCTTCCTGTCCATTTTGAACCTCACATGAAAAAAATCTGCACTTTTTCATGGTGGCTTTTACAATTCTGTACCAATCTCAAAGATCTTTCTGTGAGTAATAGTTCTGGACAGTTCAATAGATCAGCTGTTAGCTTTTATGAATGAGAACTCTGCTGTATGTCTAAAAAGTTTCAGTCCGATGTTTAAAACTTATCACACAGTGCTGAACCTGCTCTCCTGAAGTTAATAAATGAATGACCTTCTTTTATCTACAGACAAGAGAAATCCTTTTCCAGTATTTCTACATCTTCTTGCAATGTTCAATAAAGTAGCAATAAAGCTTAGCAGACTTAGCCAGCCTTGGGTGGCTATTAAGGACACAGAACTTTACTGTTAAAGTCTTAATTCTCCGGTAAAACTTTAAGGCCTGAGAGACTGTATGGGTCATTTCAGAACATCTGTGCAGCCGCCCCATTACTTGTATTCCATATATCATCACATTGCCTCTTTATGTTTAATTCTCACTCATTTCCACCTTTATGTGGATGACACAGATTTATTCAGGTAATTACAAAAAACACAAATGTGATGTGGCCGCAGTTGTTTCTGGAACATCCATTACTGCTGCTGTTCAATGACAAAGAGTCTTCGGATCCCTATAACTGGCCATGATACCTAAAAACCTGATTTTTTTTTTTTTTAATTCAAAGCTATAATTAAGGCTTTTAAACGAAGCTTCAGTTGTCTGTCTTTACTTTTTATGACGTCATTAAACAAACAAGACATATTTTCTGCCTGGCTTCACTTGTGGGTTTTAACTCTTGGATTGTTTGTGTTTCTTCTCATTTAACAGCTAGAATTATTTGTAAGCTAACGAGCAACGACATGAACTGAGTGCATCTGTTTCATAGTTCAGAAACTTAGACCTCATCAGATTCTTTTTCTTTCATTTCCTAATGTAGTTTTTTCCCTCCATCTTGTCTCTGTATGTTCATGAAATTATGTACATTTACCCTCCAGTAAGTTAAGCAGCCAACGAAAAGAGACTAATCAGCACAGCTTAGTACCTCACATCTCTCTGCTGAGACAGGTTTAAGATAAATCCACTTTTTAATCCCAAAAGTTTAAAAAACAAAACTCTGAGCTCTCCTTCCACAGAATCCGAGATGACTCCAATTGTTTATTCCTTCTGAAGCTCCGGTCTGCCCTCTGCTCTCCACGGCTCCCCGAATCTGAACAGCTGTCTGCTGGCATCTGTCCCTCAGCTTCACCCGCTCCCCCAACATTCTGCGAAGTCCTGCGATAGGCATTTCAGTGTTGATTCTGAATTCAAATGTCAACCTTAGGAATGAAGCTTCAAAGCTATAAATTATTCCGCATAGCCCTGAAAGAAATCCTTCTGAACAAACTCAGCACGAACAAACTGACAACCAGTTGTCTGATTAAACTCAGAAAGATTTAAAAGGATTATGAACTTCTCCATAAAACAAACCTATAGAATGTGTCTCTGTTATGTCCCGTCTGGAGTCCTACTTTTCTTGGATTTTTTTTTTCTGGATCCTGTAAAGTTCCTGTTTTCTGTGTTGAACAGTCTAAAAAACCTAAACGAGATCAGTCTTTGTGACTCAGTTGCCCAGACTGGAATGAGATCATGGCCCACTTTCTTGACAATGAACAATCTTAGAGCACAAAACCAACTCTTCGTACAAACTTAAAAAAAAAGTTTTACATGCATTTGCCAAAACGATGTTTAAACACTGTTAAGACTGTTAAGAACCTCATAATGTTCCTATTAAATGGCCCATACTTTTAATTAGATATGTAACAATTCTGAAACAAGTCTGAAAAAATGAGATTTATAACCAGGCAGAAGATTTGCAGAATCACCACACTCCTACTTTTTACCATGAAAGTTCGGAGCAGTCATGACTGCGGGGCCATTGCAGTGCACCACTCGTGTCTGAACAATGGTGTCCGACAAGAGCAAGAGGAATCTCCACATCTGAGGTATAAAACCGAATGCACCTGTGTGTTTTCACTGAGTTGTGGTCCAGCGGCAATTATGGAAAGAATAACTCTGACAAAATACAGTCTGATGAACAGACAAAATCCTGGTATGTAACTAGTACTGAACTTCTAATTTTCCTAAAAAGTTCATGTTATGTTAAAACACAACATATTCTATGAGATGTTATCCAAGTTCACTTTCCATGTGTCATGTATTGCTGAGCCCATACGGTGACTCAGGCACAAACCCTCATAAATGCATACAGTACAAACATGCCCCAGCTGTCAGGGGCCCACTGTGCAGCACAGCAATGCCAAAAGTCATATATGTGTATTACAACCACCAACACAAAGGCCGTTTTTAATATAACTTCCACCTTAGCACTCCAAATGCTTAATCACCTCTAATTACCTTCGATGTAATTTGCCATAAAAAACATCTGTCTGTTTATGCATGTTTGACAAAAGTAAAGAAGAGTAAAGAGATGCAGGAAAAAGCTGCAGATGTTTCATTCATTAAACAAGGTTCCCAAGAAGAAAGAACAACATCTCCCTCTGGAGAAACATACAGTGCTTTTTTTTTTTTTTAACTCCCTTTTCATAGTGATTGAGGTGTTCATCATTCAGATGCACTTGCTAAGTTTATATGAAGACCTGAGCATAATTTTGTCAATGCAGGGCATAGAATAAACAGCATATAGGCTTCCGTAGCAGTGTGCAGGCCTGAATAGATAATCACAGACTGATTAAAATAGAGTGCTGTGTCTCCCTCAGACAGTGTTGCACGAGAACCTGCAAACCAGTGGAGCTGAGAGAGAGAGAGAGAGAGAGAGAGAGAGAGAAGGAGAGTGGGGGCAGGGTTGGAGGGAGAGTACAAGGGAGGGGAAGATGCAAACTGGCATGACTTACAGAAGAAATGAGTTATGTAATGTAACAGTACACTGTAAAAACAGAGAAAATATGTTTTCATCCTATCTCACATATGAAAATATATCAATATACTCAAAAAAGTCATTATATAACACAGCTCTACTATATAATAATAGTTAACAAGGCTGTTGTTGCTTCTTGTTCGGGAGAACAATAAAAATTACAGCCTATTTTCACAGGTTATTTCTCTTCCGAGTACTCCACTAGATTCAGGGAAGCCGCTGTTCAGTATATAGAAAATATCCCATAACATGTTTACAACTTTGACTGTGTCTTTTCATACCATTTGTAAAAAGTCTGTCTTGCACCCGACACCATGTGACGGTCAAATTTTATGACTTAAGGAAAGGATGAAATGCATTAGCAAATGTCCTTGATCAAATCACTGACATTCCATTGGGTACTGTGCAGATGTCACTACATCACAGGTTCAACAAATGGCATTGGGGTTATTCATTATGAGTATACCAGGCAGTTCAAGACCTCCATCTACTCCCTCAAAGCCATTTAAACAGGTCCTTACCTTAAAGTAAGGAAGCTGTTGCCAGGACAGAAAGGGCATTCATTACCTTGATTAATATGAAGTGGTATGTGAGTCCCAGCTCTGATGAAAAAGGAATAGACGGTCTGGATTTATAAATGATTAAATACCTAAACTTTGCCATAAAAAACACTGCCGTGGTGATCCATCTTCAATTACATGCATTGTTCTCAAACTTTTTCAGGCATTTCTCCTCTTCAGAAGCCGAAAAATGTTGATGCGCCCTTAAAAACCGGTCATCCATGCCCCACCTGCAGCAGTGTTATAACCCACCCCACAGTCATGCCTCTACCACCCTTCAGGGATAAATAAAGTTATTTGAACTGAGCTTCACTGAACTGTAACAGGCTCAGTTAGGTTCTGATTGTCAACGCTGTCTGTCTGAAGCTCAGGTTTCAAAAACCAAGCTTTTCATCTGTGATGTCATTCTGATTTACAGCCTGGAGCTGCTTCATTGATAATGAATGGTAGACTGACTTTTTGCGTTCCTGGAACGTTAGCTTTAAAGATGTCCTGGGTATTGGAACTGACTCTTTTGCCATCATTTTTTAACAATTTTTTGTGCAACTGTGCATTGGAATGACACCAGAGATGAGGCAAACTCTTCTCTCTGGTTTTTATCTTTGGGAGAAAATGATAAAGATTTACCAGTACAGGCCACTCTGTTAAAGAGAAAAGGAATCGCATTTATTTCTGACAGTTAGATTTTACCAAGGTGGTATTTCCTGTTCATAGAAAATGAAAAATATGTATCAAATTTAAACATTTATAATCCAAAACACACTCTCTCTAGAGGATGTATTATTTTTTAAGACAAATACACTCCCTGAAAGATTCTGCTGGAATCATAATTAGTTGTCCAGTGTGGACAAAAATAAGTATATGTGACACATTTTTCCAGAGTTCCAGTGTTGTGTGCAATAACCACATCCAAAACTAAAAACTGGGTTTGCTTCTCAGCATGACTGAATGTTTTTTAGTTCATATTTTTTTCAGTCTTTCAACTTGGTGTGCATCCTGAAGAGAGTAAAATATTTGGATGAGCTTAGAGGTCCAGCGTGAGGTAAACAGGCTACATAGATAATGTTGTCCTTTTTTTAGTCTGTTAAAAGCAGTAATACAGTACAAGATAAAGTGATACAATACATTCCTGTATCTAATATAATGCCTCGGTGGATCTGCTCTGGGCAGCTTGACACAGCTCTGGCCAAAAATAGACTAGCTGTGTGTTCTTGGCAACACAGAGAGCAGAGATGCTTCTCAGAGCGTCTTAAACGCACCTCAGCAGGTGAAAACACAAGCAAGAGGCTGTGATCAGCTCTGGTGGAAACCAGACGGCGACACAGCTGCGTCTATTGGAATCTGCAGGTAGAGGTCTGCAGTCAAGCTTTGTGAGGCTGTGCTTTAGCACAATAATGCTTTGAGCTAAATCAGTGATAACATTCTCATATTAAAAACGCCCTGAGAATGATCCCATTAGCATGGCAACATTTTCTAATTAGCCCTTAATCCAGAAAAATATGACAAAAATGTAAAATAAGGGAGCTACAGAGCAAAATTAAATCACAACCTGTTGATGGCACTGCAGAAAGAGTTGAGATTCATCCTGAGCAGACCTTGAATTCCTTTCTGACAAGGCTCTTCACTAAAAACCAAAAATGTCCACCTCATAGTGCCGTATGAGGAAGACTCAGGGGATCATTAAGTCATCAGAATTTCTTGTCTAAGAAACATCAAAGTTTGCATTAGATTTTTTGCAAAACCATCTCGTGGATGTTCGGCTACTTTTTCTGGCCGTGTAAGAAATATGACATATGCTGAGGATGACAATGTCATCTGAAATTGTCGTCCTTAGAGTGAGGAACAAATCTCAGCTGTCTGCAAACAACTATAGCCGTTCCCCATTAGCTTTTAAGGTCAAGTGTGCAGGGCAGAATTTAATGCTGAATTGTTGCCGAGGAACTACTGACAAATGGAGCAGCTGTAGTGCAGGAGGTACATCGGTTTGTTGGGTAAATACAGGGTTAGTGAGTGTAACCCAGCGTGTGAGTGAATCATGTACGTGAATCAGTGAACCAGTGAACCAGAGGCAAATATGAAGCACTTTGTCCTAAAAAGGTTAAATAATACATTACTCAGTAGGTGCAGTCCGTTTACTGTGCCAAGCCAAGACTGCTGATCAATGATCTGTTATCAAGTGGGAGAGATGTCATCATATTAATCAGATGATTCAAACCCTTATTGCTTGAAAATGAGGAAATACGAATGGCCGATCATTTTTATGGCTATGCAGTCTAATGTGAGGATTAAGCTAATCCCCAATCTCATTACAATATGCTGGAAAGTAATTGGTGAATGCTCCCTTTCTTATTAACAGAGCAATGCAAATTACCAGCTGCAAAAAGCAAATAAATCAAACAATACAGACAGCTGCTAAATAAGCTAAGAGCAGGTTTCTCTGAGATTAAAAAAAAAGCACTCAAACAAACATACGGTAAATGTGTTTCCCTATATAGAAAAAAAATCAATTATTATCTCAGAATAAACATGTCGAAAACATAGCAGCATTGCATAATGAGGAGCCATCAGAGAGTCAAAACCTTGGTCCTTTCTGTTGACAAATGAGTTTGTGCCTCTCACTTAAAGGGCTTTTGATTAACCTCAATTTTATTGCAGTGTTAACAGTTATGAGCCAGAAAATGCCAGTATCATTAAAACTGCCCCAAGTATTATTATGGTGTCTGCAAACGTGGCATCTTTGTTTCTGTGGAACAGCTCTAGGAACAGCTGTCAATACTGATGCTGCCATCAATACAGCGTTTTTCTTGGCAGCTATGAGGGAGGAAAAACTCTTTGAATGTCAAGTGAGTTACCACATAAAAAAGTATGTTTTTTTGTTAAAAAAAAAACTCATTTATTACATAATCTCTAAAGAATTTCCACTTTTTTGTGTATTTGTGGAATGGATTTTTTTTTTTTTTTATGACTGTGTTTTTATTTTATTTTCTTTCCAGGCAGAGACTGACAAGTTACTTTTTACATACTGCAGTGATCCCCAACTCGTCTGTGCCACAGTACAGTGTGGAAAACTAGCAACTATCACACTGCTCTATAGTCTCTTCACGTACATTGGGAGAGATGCTGCAGTGGAAGAACACTGGGATTCCCTTAGAGAGTTGTGAATAAAATAAAACACATTCTATGATGAAACTATTAATCTAGGATGACAATCTCACCATATCCTGTGGAAAACTAGCTGAATAATGCAGTCAGGGTTCAACTGTATGCTCACGCCAGGGCCAGCACTCGTAATATGACATTTCTTTTGATCACTTTAAAATAAAATCTGATAAGACAACAGTATTGTTAGCATGAATTTAGCGCAGACTGATTACTCGCCATTTTGTTATTTTTCTTTGATCATGCATGAAGATATTAAGTAAGATTAAGCAATTTGACTCAGAGATTACGTGCATTTTAGAAACTGAGCATTCAAATTTATATTCAAAATATTAGAAATCCAAGTGTGTTCATGCAAATAATGACACAGTGCAGCACAACATAGTAGGCCTGTTTCTATAGCGTAATGATGATCAGCACAAAGGGATTTACAAGGGAAAGAGGTAAATTATACTAACCATTTATCTCCATAATATTCCATGATTGCTTCTTAATTTGCACTTCAAATACTAAAATATGTCCTTCACTTGTAAAGAAACAATAGCATTAACATGACTAGTGGTGTAATTAGGGGCAAGTGAATAAGGAGGTGCAGGCTGTTGCAGGCCACTTTAAATCTGATAAACAAAGGCTCTCAGGTGCAGTTTATCATAAAAAAATAACATAAAAAAGAAAAATTGCTTCTTTGTTTCCCAAGTGGTAATGAAATATAGATTGAGTTCTGAGGTAGTTACTCACTGCAGGCCCCACCCTCCTGTTTTGCTCTCTAATCCACAAGGAGCAGGTGTTGTGCACTAATCCCCGCCCTTCAGCTCTGCTCTAATTATATATTGATGACCTAGCAATCATGAGAACTGGACATGATCATAGAATTGCACAGAGCTCTGTGTTTGTGTGTGTGTGTGTGTGTGTGTGTGTGTGTGTGTGTGTGTTTGTGTACGTGTGTACATGTGTGAATGTCTGTGTGTGAAGCACAGATTAGTGAACAGAAAGAAGGTGTTCAATCCTTAATCATAGACTTATATATCAATTGTGAACAGAAATTGTACTTAAGAAGAAAAACACACACACACACTTTACAAATGCTTGCATGTGTGTGCACTGAATAGCAGTGCTCATTTTGCTGGACTAACAGATTCACAGCTCCACAGATTCAGACTGACCAATTGGGTTGCTTCATCCCTATTTGCACTAATTTGTTTTTTCTCTCGTTAAGCTGCAATTATTGAGCAGAACAGAAAATTCCAAACTCCAAATCAACAAAAGTTAAGGCAAGCTTTTGAAGATACCAAACATGTCTTCTATTTTTTTCCTTTTAATTAGATTAATTAAATGCAACATGCTTACCGAATTGATTGCAAAGTATCAGATATTAGGCATAAAAAAATGGCTATTAATAACATTTACTGCCAAATATTTGGAGGTCAAGAAAAATTCAGCCCAAACACACAGCTCTGGGACACAGCACTAACCTCAGACCTGGAGAGTAAAGGGTTAAAGGTTGAGTGCCCTGGTTATGGTCGGATTAGGACAGATAAGTGGGATTTATTGGGCCCTCTTCACATATATTTTATGAATAAATGGAATAGATTAAAATTTGTGGTTTTGCTTGTTGGAGATAACCTGCATGATAAAATACGTTGATTAGAAACAGCACACAGATGCATTTTTAGTCAGAAAGTAACAGACATTAACAGACAGTGGAAACAGAATAATAAGTGAAAACATTTTCAATTTCAACCTCTTATGTGTACAAACTTTATAATTTATTTAAACTGGTGTTCTGTATGACGCATGTTGTTAGACAGTCCATAGTTTGATGGGTTTGGGTCATTTCAGTGAAGCCTTTTCTGAACACAGGCACTGCTTCTTTGTGCCCATATTTTGTAAATAAGCCTAAAAGTGCAAATAGCAGCAAATGGTAGTGAAAGCTTGTAGAAAATTGACTTGACAAAAAACAATGCACCGCATCTGCAATTATCTCATCGTTATCAAAAGAGCGGACAATGAATGAAAGCAGGCTGCTGCATGTGAAAGCAATATGTGTTTGTTTGTGAGTGCAATAGCAACAGTTAAAAGTTTTATACTGATATGTTAATAACTTTTTTAATGGCGGAGATTTGAAATGTTTATTTCCATGCAGAAGTGATGAAACTGGATGTAAATGAATCCAGGTTGTTGCCTATAATGCATATGTCTACACCTGGCAGCTATATTTCCCGAGCATCGACCTGAGGGCAGCTAGGTGGTCAACAGCTAGTTAAATCTGTTCAACTTGTGGCAAACAATCGATCAATACGCCTTGTTCTGCTTGAGCCAGGGATCAAGACTTTTTCACACCACTTGGCAAAAAGGTTACAAATTATGCCCTTGTGATTTGTTCAAGGCTACAACTGAAAGCCCTATACATCAATTTGCTCCTCCGCTGACAACTACTATTGTTTAAAACAAGTGGAATTCAGGTGTTTGAGGATTCATCATAGTAATGGCATAGTGCTGCAAACTTAGACATGTCTAACTGCAGTGTTAGCCTACTGTTGGGCTAACCTTGAAGGATATGCAACTGCCATTCAGGTCCAACTAATACAAATTACAACCTCCTCAGGTTGTTCACTTTTAATTATTAAAACTGACCTTAAACTTGTACAACACATTTAATTTCCAGTCGGTGCATTTATTCTTAAAACACGCCTAACAACTTTAATGGTCTACATTAATATCCACTGTTCAAAAGAGGTATTACAAATTTAGTGATTATTTCTCACTGTATTTATTACCTCCATATTTTATGGGTTAGGGGCCTCCACAGGTGCATAAAAATGAATCACGTATCATAAATTGTACATGAACAGCTGAGCATACGTCATGCTCCTACTGTAGGCAAGATGTGTGGAGAAAAAATAGACAAAAGAGAAGCAGGCAGAAGTCATGGGAAAGACTTTCATGTTAATGTAAAGGAATAAAGCAACAGTGAGTATGATCGAACTAATGATAAGCTCGGCGGAGAGAAACAGGGTGAGGGATTGAATTAACTTTAAGGGGAGAAGCTAATGAGTCCATGGTGACTGGGAAAAAAAAAACACTCACGTAGGCTGGCTCATCTCATTAATTGTTAAAACCTGCTAATACATTTAACACTTTCTAGACCTGCTTCCAAGCCCTTCAAACCCTGGAGGCGAAGCAGTAGACGCAGGACCTCGTGTTTTTACTCAGGAGGAAAGTCTGCGCTGCTCTATTAGAGCTAGTAATCCTGGATGAGATGAGAGACTTTCAAACTGACTCCCTGGTATTTAGCATCTGCACTCTATATTTACTGTTTGCCATCATTCAGCTCTGTCAAATCTTTTAATGCTGTGTAAAGGCCGCTGTGTGGCCAGTTGTTTTGGGTCTAAACACAGAAACACAGAGCACAAAAAAATAAGAAAATGAAAGCGGGGAGATGACAATAAACCAGAGAGAGCAGCTGAAGCACTGCAGAAGTTTTAAGCAGCTCACTTTGTTCGTCTTCATACAGACTCTGGCACAGTTGTCACTTCATTTTTTCAGTAGATGGAGCTTTGTGTGGTTGACTTTGGTTCAAATCCAGAGATGAATGTGAAGAGGCAGAGGCGAGACAAGGGTATTTTTTTTTCCTTCTAAAGGAGTGTGCTTTCATCACAAGAATGATTGGTCTGAGTACTTGTAACAATGAAAGGGCATAAAGTGATGGAAGTGTTAGGAGTGCTTTGTGTTTGAGGGCTGCTCGCGGATAACGTTTTCATCACTACCCTTTCCAAATAAAGAGTTTTATTTGCTCCTGTGATTCCACAGCAGATATAACAATGCAAATATGAAGCCTGTGCATATTGTAATGGATCATGACTTAAATAACCATCAAATAATCTCCATAACTTTTATGTCGAGAGGGGCAAGCGAGGTGATACTGAGCCTCATTTTGCGCCGCGCTGCTCGATAGATCATCACATTAACAGCTTGAAGAGCTAACATTAAGTTTTTATGAACTTTTTAACAATTTCAAGCATAGAGATAGTCGCCCTAATGGGAGGCTTTAATTAATCAATCAAAGAGCCTATCATAACAATTACTGCGAGTCTAGTAATATCAAAGCAGCCATAGGTCCTTGGAATGGACTGGCACTTTGAACAGCTTTATAAATCAATTTAACCCACAAATGGGTAAAAAAAAAAAGAAATGTTAGGCTAATAAAACACTAGCGAACTGGCCCATGGTTACACTGAACTCTAATTCAAAGGGTCACTGTGCTGAGGAGATGGTGAAGTAACAAAATTAACCCTTTACAAAGCTTGCAGCATTTCACTTATCTACAATCCTTCAGACCATGTGTTTCGAATATTCATTGTATCCAGGAGATAACATTTGAGGTCAAGCATGCATTTCAGTAACTGATACGTTTACTTGCATCATCCGCCTATGGAGGACTTTTTGCTTTGATTGCCTCATACAAGTGGATATTAACCTTCCTCAAGACGCAATGATTTATTAGCATTTAGAGTAAATCTACCTTGGCAGACGCATCACATAAAAGACTGCTACACTTACTTCTCTTTATAAAGCCCTTAGCGATGCTTCTTTCTGATTTTCTATAAGCTCTTGCTCAATATGCAGCGGGTTGAGAGGATCCTCACACGCTCTGGGCAACAGTTGATACAAATCATGAATTTGCAGAGACAAGATAAAAGCTAGGAGAAGGCATCCTCATTTATGGACACACTGATTTCCCACTGCTGTTGTAGGAGGCATTCTGTCAATGAGAAATTACATCCTCTCGCTCTCTTTCCAGCTGTCCCTATTCTGTAGGATAAATATTTTCAATCTGATTAACTGCTTTTGGATTTAGCTTATTGGCTGAATAAGCACAGGAGCCTATAGAAAACAAGCTTTGTCTTCGCATTAGGAATCTACTCTGCAAATGAGTGACACTTTATATGTTGTGTCTGGCACCTGTCAGTGGTTTTGCAGAAGCAGCAGCTTGGATAAAATAAACATGTTGCGCTTCATTTGAGTAACCGGGCTGCGATCCCCCTGATGACTTCCGGTTCCTCTAAAGTTAAAACGTCCAAAAAAAACACAGCAAGCTTAAAATAAAATAAAAAAGGTTAGAACCAAGACAACTGGCTTCACAGTGTTATGTATGATAAATGACGACAGCGAACCGGTGATAAAACATAATGCCCTGACAGTTGCAGATGTCATGTTTCTGAGCAACACGCCTCTTCCGAGGGGAACCCTACGCTTTCTTGGCTCTTCTGACTGGTGTTAAATTTGTTCTTCTGAGGATCCAAGGGAAACAAGATTACACATTTATTTATTTGTCCATCGTTTCTGACCTCGACCAAACAAAGGCAGACAGACGGGTGATTATGTTGTTTGCTTTCCCATTCACTGACATGAATGAATATAAAGGGAAATGCTCAAAAAAGATGGAATCTTATTATGTGCCATTTGTATGGTTTCTGTGTGACAGAGGGGGAAGAGATGAAACACATTTAGAGGGATAATTGCTTTGGTCAATAACGGCGGGTTGCCTGTTTTACATTCCATTATGGAGAGAACGGGCTGTGGGCTGTTTCATCGAGGAGAGATAAATAAAAGGATGGTGGAGCCAGAAGAGACCCATATCCCAGGTAAATGAGTGCTTTATGAGGAAGATTAGCACAAATCCCTCACACACAGAGCACTGCACATGTGGGGCGAGGGAGGCTTTCAGATGCAGGCTTGGCTACCTGCATCTCACACATTCTCTCCAGCAATCGATCAAGGCCCCAAATCAAAGCTGCACACATGGAGAGGAAGAAGTAGGTGAGACAGTATGACAGCCTGGATTGGAAGCTTTTGCATTGACAAATGGCGGCCTCATCTGATAAAAGAGCCAACCAATCACACTCTTGGGTAACAAATACACAAACACAGCTAGCTAGCGGCTAGATGACACTCAAAGCCAGCACCCCCTTATTGTGTCTAATTTTCAGCTTTAATATAACAGAAAGAAGTGAGTTAAACACAGATTTGACCCTTTGTCACGAACAGGGAAATAAGTTATAAAGACCAAAGGCATTTTTTTAATCCAAGGTGCAAACATTATTATTTTTCTGCAAAGTTAAGCATTTTGATGGGGGACTCTGTGATGCTTGACTCACTTCATGAGCCAATTTCCAGTAGTCATTGAAAGAATTGCAATTTTCTGGCAACCGTTAGCTTCATTTTTCAGTCAAAATGGTCGCCCCTTGATTTAGCAGTGCCCACAAACATACAGCAGTCTAGGTGAGCAACTGTGAAATAGTATTCTGCATGTATAAACAAGCTCTGGATGCTATCTTCAGTGAGAGCTGCTCATTAAACTCTATTAACCTACAGCAGTAATATCTGCAGGGAGAATCGAGCGAGACAAACACACACCTGCTCCATTTAGGGAAATGTGTCTCTTGTTCCCCCAATGAACATATAGCTCCTGTATCCCAAAGCTCCCTATCTCACACACATATATTTGCAAAAGAACACGCAGGTAATCACAGAAACGCAGATGGCGCTTGCTCAAAAGTCATAGCAAAGAGCCAAAAGAATGAGAAGAGAGAAGAAGAGAAGAGAAGTGGGTGCAGGTGATGCAGGAGATGTCTGTAGAAGATAAAGAAGGAAGGAAAAAGCAGGAGAAGAATAGCCTCTCTTGACCCACTCGAGTGGTGCACGTCTGCTCTTTGCATCAGTGATTCCTGTACTGCTGTAGCACAGGTATGCCACAGTAAAGACAACTTGTGTGGGGAGCAGACTTCTCGTTAATGGAGCCCCATGTCACGTCTGTATGCCAAACACCATCTGTATTCGCTCACTCAGACACAAACACACAAACACACCCACACACTCCAGAGTTATAGGAGAGCAGAGCAAACATACACACCAGGAACAACAAGAACATATCTTTAATTTAAAATACAATTAAAATGGAAATCCCATATGTCTGACAAAACATCTTCAATAACCAACCTGCCCCAAGAGCCATCAGCTAAGCGATGGTACTCTATTACACCACAACGCTGAGCCATCCCAACACGGGAAAGTATTAATATGTATTGCATTACCAAAGCAACATTCACTGTGGTGCGTAAACAGTCCCGGCAGTGTAATCCAGGCCTCTTGAGTGCAGAGGCATTTACCATACAGGGATACAGAATTAAGTGGAGCGAAAATGAGTGAGGAGTGTATGAGGGCAACAGTATGGTACATACCGTTGGGGCTCTCTTCATCGATGGTCACTATGGTTGCAGGGGGGCCTGGTCGGGACAGCTTACACTCTGCATACACATAAAAAAAGCAAAATTAATAAAAACAGAAGCTCAGTTCCTGCTTGTTAAAATGATTTTTCTTGCACTCCCATTAGTGTATTGTGATTCATGTCAGCTTATGAAAATGACTGCATTATGAGACAGAATGTTTCAAAGTTTAACTCTTTTAATATTTGGCTTTAGTGGAAAATAATGAAGAATATTTACAAAAGTACTTTAGTAAAAAAGTGAGATGCTTGGATTTTACTTGAGTTATTCCATTTGTAACCTCAGTGAAATTTGACGTAGGAAAACCCTATTTTGCAGTTCCACTGAAGAGACATTTGCAAAAGTTAAATGTCTGTTTGAGTCCAAAGATGAGAAATTCTCTTATATTTAGCCAAAAAAAAAAATCCATGATTACATAAAAAGTCCACTATAAAGAATTTGTGCTGTAGAAATGGGCTTTTCTTCTTTTCTCCCTTCCTCCCCTGTTAATCCTCTTGTGATCACAGATTTAACTTGTTACCCACAGGGCCCAAACCCAAAGCTGGGAACCACTGAAAAAGGCGTCTAACTTTAGCAAGAAAGAAGTTAAAACTATCTCCATGTCGACCAGTTCCAGCAGTAAAATGTTAAATACAGTATTTGTTGATGCATCAGTATTAATAATTTAATCATGTAAAGTTTGATAATGTATTAGTTTTTTAAGCAGAGCGAGTATCTTGACATAGAGTTCATTTTGCTGCCAGTACTTTCATACTTTTACTCAGATTGAATTTTAAATGAAGAACTGATGTACAGTATTTTCTCTACATAAGCAGCAGCAATGCGAGAACATTCTCAAAAAAAACAAAAAACAAACTGACATTGTAAATATTTTATTGGTCTGAGGAAATAAGCATCAAAATCTTGTCTCAGCAGCCTACTGTCATGCCATAAGCTGTCGCGCTGACACATCTTTTTATAGCAGGTGGCACCAATAAGTGCTACGGCACAAACATCAACAGGAATGAACTGTACAATACACCGACACGAGACAAACAGGGTGGTCAAAGCATGTGGCGGCATCATAAGCAGAGCACTGACGAGAGCGGCTTCACAGATGGAGGTCACAGCAGCTAGATGGTTACGAGCACGTGGGACACAGGTAATGGCAGCCTGACAGACAGCACCAGATGGGGCAGCAGGAGAGGTGGAGAACAGGAGAAAGGAGGAAGGGGAGGATTCTGACTTAGAGGGATAGACACTGCGAGGCAACACGCTCTGCAGCTGATGTGAGGAAAGTTCAAGCCTGGCTGTCTTTCAACAGGAAAGAGAGAGGGGGATGAGTGGGACAGAGATACAGGGGAACTGTGTGAGAGAGACTGAATAGGACTGAAATAAAACAAAAGGAACACAGACAACGGATGTTTGCCCTCTTACCCTCATACTGCCAGTCTGAAGGGGTCAGGGGTTAGTGGAGCCAGAGGGAAGCAGAGCAGAAGCATGGAAAAAGAGAAAAGCATGAAACAGTTGATTGAGGAACAGCTCTGATGTTAGAGAGGGAGAAAAAAGATCATTATAAGAAAGAACAGATATTAGAAAATACTGGAAAATAGAGACAGTTTCAGGGAGGAAAAGCCCCCACTAGAGAAATGGTGCATGTTAGAACCACACACGTTTTTTTTTTTTCAAATATGGCCAGCGGATCCTTTCGTGCTGCCAGTAGCTGGCAGCTGACATTATTCCACAAGAGAGGCAGTGGGGTGCATTACAAATATGAATCAATTTAAACCTGAAACACTTTCTTTTGCTACATTAAGTGTTGTGCGTTTGTTCAGGAAAAAGGAAAACAGCATGAAAAAGCAGTGAAACCAATATGCAACATATTCACCGTCTCTTCCTGTCTGTCTTTTTTTTAAACAGCTCTGTCTCCATCTTGTCAGATATAATCTCCAGCAGCTTGCTGTCAGACAGTGTCTGTTTACATTACATGTAATCAGAGATGGACGGAGTAAAAAAAAAAAAGACACATGGTCAGTGACACCGCATCATTAGTCAGCGCTATAGGATTTCACACCTGCCTTCTGTCGCCTGACTTCAATTGTGCAACTGTGCACCTGTTGCCAGATACGAAACAGTGGATAGTTTACTTATTAAATATGCAGGTACGTGACCCTTCTATAATGTGCCGGTTTAAAAGTGCATATTAATCAGGGAAAAAAAAAAAACCTTAGGATGTAATGTGGTTGCATTTTTAATCATAGCTGTTTCAAACGTGCAGATAGACATAATAATTAGCAATTACACAGCAATGGCAACCTGAGGCAACAGTACAGAATATTTCATGCAGCTCTTTGAGTTCTGAGTCATTTTATCACCCTTTTTTCCTCTAATTTAAGTGTTCAGTTATAAATAGTTTATGGAAAGCAACGATCCACTTTCACATAAGGTATCTTATCTTGCTCCATATGTACCTGTCTGTGTGAAAGTCCCCTCTCAGCACATGGCAAGTATGAACATCCTTTCGAATCTTAAAGTCCTTAAGGAATAATAATCAACACATCCTCATCTTGCACCGCTGATACCAAAGGTGTCCTGGCTGTTTGTTCAGAGAGTTTTATAATTTTATAGCAATTATAAAACCTGCACCCATCTGCTGAAGAAATAGCAGGATGAGGGTTTCCTTTAATAGCGACAAACTGAACAGAGCAAGTGGGTCACACCTCTCAATCTGAGACATAAACAACAAGCAACATCAAAAAAAGTATGCAAATCCGCTCTGAGAGAATATACTCTGAGTGAAGTAGAAAGAGTGTGCACATGTGGGCGTGTGTGAGAGCGCGCGGAATAAAAGTTACTTGCGCTCATTTTGAGAAGCTTTTTAAGGGATCACAGAGAGTCTGTTTCCGTTAGTGCTGCATATGTGTGTTCATAAAAATGTGTGTGTGTGTGTGTGTGTGTGTTTGCAAGTGTACATGTGCAGGTGTACATGTGGCTGTGTTGAGCTTCGACTGGCAGTAGGTGAGAAAGACAGGAAAAAAAAAATCTGCTTTGAAGACAAAAGGCAGAACCGAGCAGAGCTAAAGAATAGTGCCTCCATTTGCAGTGCTAAAGGTACTATATCGCAATTAGAGCATATGCCACATTGAGGTGGTGAGGCACGCATACACATGGCGTGTGGCTACAAACACATACACACAGACAGGCAATCACAAGGTCTGCTCGGCCATGTTCACTCTGAAATTGAAATGTTCCCAACCTCTTGCCAAATTTTACACCTTTGAGCAGTGGGTGATTTTTTTCCTAATGACATTTTACATCAAGCTTTCCTTCCATTAAAAAAGCCTTCGAGAACAATAATCCCTCCCTGCACGCTCAAGATAATAATGCAGGATGAAACCAGCAAACCTTACACATGTATATAGCAAACGTATATGATTGGAAAACCACTAATAGATTAATCCACTTATCTGAAAGACCATGACCAAAGAAAAAGCTTCATTCTCTATTTAGTAGGAAAGAAACACAGCAGAAGAGCCACAGACTACTGGTGCAGCAGGAGGTTGGTGTTTTTAAACTGCAGAGGAGAGTCAAGGTTTCCATGTGACACTGTGGAAATACATGCATAGTTATATGTTGAGTGTACATCTCTGAAATGCAGACTGCAATTGAAAAAGAAATCAATAGAGAGCAAAATGTAAGTATTCATCGCGATGTGCTTTTTTTTTTAAAAAAAAAATCTGCACAAGTAAATGTTGCAGCCATCTCCTGAATAAACACTACTCAGTTTTTTTTTTAAAGCATTCAGAAACAATACAGAGCAGCAAGTGGAAACAGGATGAAAGACACAGTTGATCACACAGCTCAAGAGGAGGACGCGCAGCAAAATGGGCAGATCACTTTCTGAGGTCTGTGGATTTTCAACAAGTCTGCTCAACAGACTTGGGGGTGCGTGTGTGGTAAACATTTACCAGATTACGCCCATGGTGCAGCTGCCAGTCGTTCCTTAAGACTTAGTACATATTTTTTGTTTTTATTTAAATCAATTTTTTTCCCCTTATTGCTGAAACATGTAATACCTATTGGAGAATCCCATCCTGTTCAATTCTGCATACATGTAGCATCAATGACTAAAAGCTGCATTTCACTGTGCAACCCTGTGTTTTACAAAGACCTTGATACCTTTAGCCTTGGTCTTGACAATAAAAGGGGCCAATAATGATAGAAAATCACGTGTCAATGAAAGGAAATGAAAAAAACATTCAATTTTTTCAGTTTTAAGATGAGGTAAGTACTTATGTCACAACATTGTGGTGACAAAAATAACAGTCTCTCAATGGGTTCTGCTTAGCTTGATCAAGGACAAGAAAAAACTTTGACACAATGGCGACTAAGAGGCAACATGAGATCCAACTAAAAGACGCAAGATCACGTAACACTGAATTTTAGCCACCAGATTTCCAATTAAAGGAAGACTATTGGCTCTTTATTGACAAATGCTGTGCATATCTAATATATTTTTGCATTTGCAATAAGCACCTGCAAGATTGAAAATAGTTTTCAGCACCATTTCACACACCAAAAAGTTCAGGAGACGAAAGTAAATTAAAGCCAAAATAATTAAGTCCAGTCGATACAGCTTGCACAACGTTTGATGTTCATGCTACATAAGTTACATTGTCAAGGGAAAATGACTTCAAAGTCGAAACTTTAGGCAGTGAACTTATTTTTATTTTACACAGCAGGAGCATTGCAGGATAACTGGTTTGTTGCCATGTTTCACCAAGCCGGCTTCACATGGGGCAAGAATTTAAAAAGAGAATCATAACAAATGCAACAAGCAGCATTCAATCACTAATCAGGGTGCTGTGCACTTCAGAGGCCTAATCCAAAGACAATTAAAACCTTCCAAGTTTTACTGCAGTGCAGTTTGCTCTCACCTAAAAAGATCTCCTCACTAATCAACCTAACAATGTTGACTGGGAGCCGTAAAACTACAGTTACAGAATGATTGCTGCTTGTCTCACAGAAGAATCAGTTAGGGAAAAAAAATGATGCAGGCAGGCTTCAATCAATTTGTAGAAACAATCTCTTTTCCTAATAAAACCATTATTTTGTTTTACAAAAAGATAAAGAGGTGAGCAGAATTGATCAGACGTAGGGCATAAAACAATGAAATGCTTGTTCTGAACAACTGTTTAACATTTTTGAACAGATTTTACTGTGGATTGACTCCTAATATTCCTTTTTTATTTTAAAATAAACAGTTATTATGAATTGTAAAACAAAATTTTTAAGAGTTTTAAGATTCATTCAGACATAAGAAGTGGAATCATTTGATAGGCAACCCGAGACTGTTTATACACTCTACTGTATTACTTAGTAAATAGACACACAGACATTTTTACACCATCATAGAGAAAATGAAAACTTTCATACACTAGAAATATATATTTTCTGTTTTGTTTTGTGCTTGTTTTTCTGAACATAGCTCTTTATTTCTACTCTTCCAATGAGACGATCTGAGATGCTGACAAAACCTCCCAAGTCTTTACATAGCAGCTCATTGACCGCTACATTACTGGAGCAAAAAGGCAGCAGCAAGATAAATTCTGCTCACTGACATTTAGTTTCAAAAGGAATCTGTACCTGCCACTTGATTCAATAGCATGTGCTTTTCCCATGCCTTCATCTGCAAAAGCACCTTTTTAGCGGCCAATAAATCAAACTGCTGCTCCCTCAGAGTGAAGATGTAAAAAAAAAAAAAAAAAGAAAAAGAAAAAAGAGAGAGACTTTAAAGGACAACTAACCTAACAAGCAACACGGTCCAGGAGGCTGCACTGTCTCAATCAATCTGACGCTCCTTTGCAACAAACATACAAAGGATCAGAAGCATCTTATTTAAACAGCTAAGAAATGCAAATTATTTCACAAACAGCAGCAGAACACATTTGCTCTCTCTGGATATGGGAAGCCACTCATTAAAAAAAAAATAATAAAAAATTCTGAAGGAAAGGAAGTGAAGAAAGACAGAGAAGGGTTTTTTTTTTAGAAAGGGCAGAAGCAGCGGAGTAGGAACTAATTTCTCGTATAAAGATGGATGGCCCACTGCAAACGTAAGGTTCCTGTTACCATAAAATGTCTCACACTGTATGTCCATATGACCACATGTGATCATAAATGCTTCTGCCCTTTCATATAAATATCACACCCTATGTGAGAAAGGAAAATGTCTAACGGAACGTATGGAGAGGTTCTCCAGCAAGGACAGGCAAGCTGGATGAGATTATTTCTCTTCTTTTAGTAACAATACCAGTGGCCCGACTAAAGGGAGAGATATGCTGACCTCTGGTTTAACTAGCATCTTCAAAAACAAAACAAAAAACAAAAAAAACCCCCTCAAGGTTGTAGGTTAGAGTTATGACTAATCCCTGAGGTGGCAGGCAGCCCAGGATAGGGATGAGTGGTGGCAGAGCAAACAGGGACACTGTTTTAATTTCCCAGCAGGTTTGATAGTTTATTTTGCATGGATCTAAGTCCAGTGGGGCTGAGGGGAATTCTGGGATAAGTCCAGTTGGGCCTGGCAAAAGACGGTGAGACAGACAAAGGGCAGCTGCTCAGTGTCCCACATTGCCAGGTAATGGCTGCTCATGTGGGGACAGCAGGTCAGAACAGATGAGCAGACTGTGGAAAAGGGGTTAGGGCCAGTTTTCCACAAGAGTTAGCTGTCAAAGCTACATTACACAGTTGAGGTCCGTTTTTGTTGTGATTATGAGATTCCATCAAAAAGTTCCTTTTGTGCAAAAATGGAGCGCTGCACAGTAATATGCAAGTAAGAGGTACCTTTCAGACAGAAGTATTCTGAGATACATCACTTGATCATCATCAGCACCTGAGTTACACATATTCAGTGACCTCTGGGTTTTCAGTTTCCTGACTTCTGAGCAGAAGCAGCACCGTGTTGAAATCTGTGAGGATTTTCATGAAACAAGCCAGAGATGAGCTACACTAAATGTGAGGCATCCTTGCTCTTTGCTTAAACTTTTGCTACTTTAATTCATGAGTATTATATATGTGAATCTATGAACGTAAAACAGTTAGATACTTAGATCCAACAAAATGCAAAAATCCAAGATGCATTATAATTAAAAACTAAACATTATGTGCATCACAAAAGCAGCACTGGTTGTGCGACATTGAATTTAATTGCACTGCATTGTGAAGGTGTTCTTTTTAACAACTACAATTCCTTTGATATAAGTCTCTCTTCATTAATAAGTAATGTAATATGAAAGGCATAGCTTTATTAATGGTTACCACATATAGAATTTTTTAATGCTATAGACACATTGCAAGTTCAAGTTTTATTAATATTAATTAAAACATAAAGAAACATTGAAAAGAAAAATAACTCTTGGCTGCCTGCAGATATGAAAAACAGTTCCCATGCAACATTAACTAATTTTTTAATCAGTAACATTAGACCACAGCTATTACTGCCCGGAATGAGTTGAGCTAAAATGTTGAAATGAAAAAAATCCAAATTACAACAACTTCAGAGCAATCAAAGGAAATTTTCTCTTGACTTGACTTTATTAGCACTTTTAGCTGGCAATGAAATCAGATCTACGCAGCTTATTAGCGAGCATATAATAGGCTCAGCAAGTCTCAGCAAACCTTCAGCGGCGACAGTGTTAGATCATCAGGTCAGATGAGGTTGACTCTTAATGTGACGGCCAAAGTCACCTAGAAACACTATGATCAACTTGCTGGATATCTTTGGTTATTTGACCTGTAAAACTATAAAGAGAAATGATCAAAAACAAGTAAAAGATAAATATAATAAAGCATTGCACATATGTAATGGTCTGGGTTGTCAAAATAACAGGGGTTCATAGTAGTTCATGCGCATTAATTCCACTCTTGCCAGGAACTTTAGTCCTTGAACAGCAAATATGGAATTCTGAGTGTGCAAAGAAACAGAAACCGAGTATGTGAATCTAATAATATTTTGTTTTCTTTATGGTAAAGGAATTGTTGCAGCTTTGATCTCGTTCCATTGCACCCGAAACAACAGATCTGACGCAATTACAAACCAATAAGAATGGTGGCAGCAGCAAAACTTAACCTAAGATAATACTTGTACACCTGTCAGCTCTGTTTTGTGAACAACCGAAATCTTGCAGCAACACCCCTCCCAGGCCCCACCACCACCACCAACCCCACCACCTCCATATAGACATCCAGCCGTTCGCCATTCCATTACTTTAGAAGGAAAAAAAAACAGCTAAGTGGATGTGGAGACCGACAGAAGCTGTGTGCTGCCTCTTATAGTGTGTGTTTGGAAAAAAGAACCCAATCACTGTCTCTGTCTTTCTTCATCTTTTTTTCCCTTCAGATTTCTCACCATGAGAATCGTTGCTCTCTCTGTGGGGGTTTTTCACACTGTAACTGTGCATGTTTTTATTTTTAAGGGGTCATAAACGAGGTAAAATATGTCGATGCAAATAGGAGACAGGCAGTTAGGAAAGAAAATTTGCGTGCGTGTGTGTGCATAGTGTGTTTTTGTGTGTTTTTGTGTGTGTGCGCATGGGATGGGGGTGGGGTGGGGGGGCAGAGAGGCACTAGTGATGGTAACAGTGATGAAGAATGTCGAAGAGACGGACCTGGAAATTAATTCTTCCGTCGTAATGTAAATCACTTGTAGCTGATAACGGAAGAGAGAAGGGGATTACTTTACTGATGTGTAATCCCTTGCAGAAGCTCCCCTTCCTTCTCCTCTTCAGACTTCCCCTTCGTCACTGCCTATCTTTGTCTCTATGTGAGGTTAACCACACAGGCAGGAGGGCAAAGGTTGCAATCATACCCCCGGTGAACAATTCAGCACGCACATGCCCGCGCACCAAAAGCTCCAGTACGGACTCATTGCTGCTGACCCCAGGTAGCACGGGGAACGGCCTTACCATGAGTGCCCCCCCTCCCTGCTCTTGCTACCCAGAGCCTGATTACAGCCTACTGGTGGGCAGATTAAAACCCCTTCCCCCTGTTGCTCCGCTGCTCCCCCACTCCACAGGCTTCTGCTGCAGCCAGACACAGTTTGCACATCTGGCCTCTAATCAGACAATCCCAAAAATAGACAAACAATTGTGGGTCAGAATGGATGTGCAGATGGGAAGAGAGGGAGACAGGCAGAGGGAGGGGAAATAGTGTGAGAGAGGTAGGCTGATGTCTCGTGGCAGAAGTGTCCACATGCATATCAACTAATCCTCACCTCATCACATACACAAATACAGCTGAGCATGTTCGTGAGCGGGTGTGTGCACACGCATTTGTCTGACATCTGGATTCAGCCGTGAAAGGATTTAGAGGTATGGACAGTGTGCATCTGTCCACTTTAAGGTTTATCCTTTCATTTAGCTTTTAGGTGAGTCTCCACTCGCACGAGGATCGATGGACCAGCTGACAATGCAAGAGGTGCACTGCAGGTTTTACGGGGACACGTGCGGTCAAAAACAAAGTGCTGCAGAGAGAGTCTGTCTTCAGCACAGTGGAGTCAGATGATGTGAGGTAAGGAGGAGGACATGAAAAGGCACAAAGAAGAGAGGATTGTTAATGAAAACTGAAGGCTGCAAAGGTGCCAAAAAGAAATTAAATGACAGAATGCTCAGAAGTGTAGGAGAAAGAAAGAGAAAAGCCCTTGAGTTTTCTAAATAGTTGCCCTTAGTAAGTTGAGACAAATTGATCATTGAGATCCTTTGCTTACTAATGTTCTTTTGATGGTGGAGGAGCTATGTGTCTGTTTCTTGTATTTGAATTTAATGAACTTTATACTTTAAGAGAATCCTGCATGAATGCATTTATATGAGCAGGGATAGTAACTGAATAGTTTCACCCTCTTTTAATTAGAGAAAGAAAACAATCTTAACTTTTGTCAATGTCAAGACTGTTGTTTAACTTTGTGTCCACATTCACATTACTGAGAAATTGAGGCTCAGAATGGCTCCTGCTAATTAAAAAGACTTGAAAGACACTGTGACACCTACAGAAAATTACTGTATGAATCTTCTCACAGCTCAAAGCTATTTCTAATTTCTACCTTCCTTTAATAGACAGACAACAAACAAGGCGACAGCCAAAAGCTCCAGATATCTGGTGAGGAATGTGCTGTTAAAGAAGGTGAAATTTCTCTCCAAGGCATGTTCATCCCTGGTTGATACTGAACAGCAAAGAAATGAATAAAAAGAGCGTCTACATTCGCACTCAACCTTAGGCAACCCAAAGCAAACACACACTGAACTGTCTCAAGTGCAGGCTTGTTTTTAAAAGCCTTTTCAATCCGGTGTTTGCATCATTTACAGTTGATATCAAAGGTGGGTGAAAAGGTTTAATTTTCTCATAAGAACCTCAATTCTCATTTCATTTATTAATTCAGAATCAGTTCACAAAAAAACAAAATCGATTCTCTAGATATACCTTAATAACATAATTGAGAAAGAACCAAAAATAGAGTAAAACAAAAACAAAAAAACCCCCACATGACTGGACTACTTTATAACTGCATTTACAAAAAGAACTTTAAATTAAGTATATATTGAGCTCAATATGCCATCACTGTTACCAACAAAGGGGGGCTTCAATAGGCTAAAACACACAAAAACAAAATAACAACCTACATGAGCATTTATTACCTAAAAAAACTCTGATGTGGATTGATACACTTTGGTCAAAAACCCTGCACATGATCAGCATCTTCGACAACTAAGGCTAAACCAGTGAAGCAAAGAGGCTGCTAAAACAAAGAAACACATGAACTTTATTTTAGATTTGAATCTCTTGCTTCAACAGTCTTAAAATTAAGAGGTTTGGCTTCCCTGCATCAATACTTAAGCCATGCTGACACAAGGCTCCCATGAACAGCAGCAGGCAGTGTGGTATCTACTTGTATCTCTGCCATGCTCCACTTAAATGTTGGCCATGGAAATAACTACACTTGCTGCACAACACAATGTTGTCAGAATCTGAGAAGAAGAGAGCAAGAAAATATTCATTTGTAGGCAACATTATCACATATTAGCTTTAGCAAACAAATTCTTTGGACTTACCTAACCTCAAGATCAGCAGACTTAATTGATAAGGATCTGTTCCCCTTCGTATGAATGCCAAGTAGCACTATGATAAATCAAGTCTTAAAAATTAGTAATGCATAATACCTTTGAGTACTAATACCATCACCGGTAGTAAAAGAAATTACCCACAAACCCCATATTCCATATGTTTGTCACAGCTGTTATGTTTTGGGTCACTGGTTTCCTCCCTCCACACAGAAACATTTATCTATTAATGCAGTCTGAGCTGTTTTCATCCAAAAAGGAATCCGCAAGGAACTCGCTCACTGTCAAAGGCTCAGTCGGTCGTAAAAGCAAGTCATTTCTCTGCTAAAATGATATCATAGAAACCCACAAAGCTAACCTCTCAAAATAAAATCTTAATTCTAATGACAGTAAGCAGAGATTATACTCTTATCTTAAAATGCTTTCACATTTGTGAGCTTGTCATGGAAGGCTGGGAAGCAGGAAAGGGATGAAAGGAAAGAGGGAAACGTGTTGGGATCTTAAAACTGACCTGAATTATGTGGAATATTGCCTCATTGGGGGGAACTGAAGCATGTGTCTGTGCATGTGCAGCTTCCTCTCAGCCCCATCTTTAAAGATCTGCCAATCTTTATCACCCGGAATTCACTTTAACTGGCATCTGCTATAAAGTCAGTGAGTTGAGACTATAAATGCTAAGATTTCCTCTGTAATGTTGGAACCTAAACATAAAACTACAAGGACATTGCTCATAGCGTGATCAGTGAACTGTGTAGGAAGGTAGCTGGATATATGCCATCTCTTCAGATAATGTATTTTGAAAAAGAAAATGCACATCTGAAAGGGGAAACATAGAGATTGTTGTGAAAGAGAAGTTATTTGTGCTCATCTCTATGAATGTTGTTGAGAGCAACATCTCTAGTCCTCCTTAATAAAACAACCTTTTTTCAACTCTTGTGAAAGATATATACCGTATTTTCCGCACTATAAGGCGCATCGGATTATAAGGCGCACCTTCAATGAATGGCCTATTTCAAAAC